>CM022780.1:397021-422475 GCA_012411365.1 Ameiurus melas
CACACAATCACACACACATACATATACACACACACACGCACACACACACACACGCACATACATATACACACACACACACACGCACACACATACATATACACACACACACACACCCGCACACACACAATCACACACATACATATACACACACGCACACACACACCGCAGCACATACATATACACACACACACACACACACGCACACACATACATATAAACACATACACACACACGCACACACATACATACACACACACACACTGCAGCACACACACACAATCACACACACACATACATACACATACACACACATATACACACTATACACACACACGCACACACACATACATATACACACACACACACACGCACACACCCTCACACATGCACACACTCTCGCACACATACACACGCACACACTCTCGCACACACTCACACACATACACTCTCTCTTACACACACACACACACACACACACACACCTGTAAAAGTCTAAACTGTAGTCATCATAAGAATTTCCAGGTGTGTTGATTTGACGTTCATCAGGAACAGATTTTAGAGTCGTGACTGATGGAGACGTGCATTCTGTCATTTTACCCAAAAATAATGTAAGTATAAGTATCTATTGTATTGAACTTCAAATATAAACATTAATAATAATAATAATTTCTAATTAGTAATAATATTTTGTCTGATATAAACAAGAAATAATCCATTTATTTATCATTAAATGCTGATTGTCTTTTACAGTTTTTTAAAGTGAGGAATGGTCAAAGGCACAACATTAACATCTCATGTAGAAATAATTAAAGATCATTTGTAGAAGAAGTACACTTTACCTCACATCACTCATAAATAAAAGAACACGTGCTTTATGGAGAAACTTTCAGTGGAAAATTAGACCAGGACGCCATCTAGTGGACAGCCTCGGCATCACCTAGCCAATCAGAAACCACAATTTCACCACGAGACTTTTATCTGATTTCATTTTATTTTTCTTACATTTCTCCACATGTCCCACATGTACTAAAATCATCCAAAAAGACAAGAAAATACCTGAAATACAAATGGAAAAGCAGTCCAACAGCATTCAGATATCATTTGGTGGGATTATTAAAATACACGTCTGATCAAATATACACACATTTAATAGAATATTGTAATATAGAAACATTTCGAGCATAAAAACTTAACGTCTGAAATATGAAAGCTATGAAAGCATGTCTCGTCTTTATAACGGAGATTCAACTCCTATTTATTTCCATAAAGGTTTTTTCTATTTAAAAATACAGGCTCTAAAACAGTCTTTAAAAATGACGCCAGCTGTAAAAGATTTTCTGCAGAAGAAAACAAACCTCAACAAAACTTTCTGTAAATTCTCACAATACTGCTGTATAAACCTCACGCGCTAGCGTTAGCGTTAGTTTAAACCGGATTATAACGCTATACAGAGACACGGTGAATAAAACACCCCTGTCTTCTAACGTGAGAAGGTCTGGGTTTGTACAAATCGTTTAGACTCAGAACCTCTCCGTCTGTGAAGGACTAGCGGATTGCATGCTAAGCTAGTGAACTGTTTCCACTCACTGATCGATCAGATGATATATTATTGTGAATACGATGCTGTAATACAGCGACACGGCTTTAAACACGCCGCAGAAACGCACCTCGGGTTCTCCGGGACGTTTTACATCCAAATGAGACTTTTAAAAATGTAAATAAACAGCTGATTGATCTGTTAGTCAGCAGGATCAAAACGTAGCTACGTATTAAACCAAAATAAAACCAAAATCGGATTTGACTGCTAACGGTGGTATGATTACGCCATGAAAACACAAAGACTTCTGGGTAATCTGTGCTCGAGTCTGATTTAATAAGAAGCTAATAAAGTAATAAAACATCCCAAGATTTAATATTGTTTAAATAAACGTTTTACACTTTTAATACGAATGTAAACAGGAGCGATAAAACACTGCGCTTTATAAACTCTAATATATTATTATTATTACTATTTTTATTATTATTATTATTATTATTTTTCAGTTTGGAGAATGTTTTATCTGTGATATAAATTATATCTTAAACTGTGCTGTACAACTTAGAACTTCGTACATCGACGTGAAACACGCAGAAATTTCAGATTCAAATATAATAAAGTGGGATTTAATACGTTTGGCAGAAAATTGGGGTAAAAAATATTTTTAAAAATGTAAGTGTAAAAGATTTGGAGAATTTTTTGATTAAAACAGAAACACAAGCTGCAGGAACAAACAGCCGTTAGCATCGTACACTAACAAAACAAGCGCACACACACACACACACACACACACACACACACACACACACACCCCCTCAGGTAACACTGTTCAGCTCATTCATATCAATTATCAAGCAGTTCACCTGTTAGCCCCGCCCACTTTCATATACCTTTATTAAACTCGTATCGTTAATATCATCCCGGGCTTTGATGACGTGACTGTACTTAAAACATGAAGTCAAACGGGCTTGGAAAAATATACAATATAAAACACACGCACTCACACGCCGCACGTAATCTGCTCGAAACTCGTTAGCATCTCTGTCTAATTTATCGGCTAGTTTTTCCAGTAAAAGTTTGACCCATTAGCAGCGCCGCTTTGTGGAAAATTTGAATAAAATAAAATAAAATGCAAAGCGCAATCTTTATAAAAACCCGAACTGTGGTTACTGTTACTTAGTGCGTTAGCATGAATTTAAAAGTATTCAAACAGCTAATTAGCATGAATTTGTAAAAAGGTCTTTTGTTTACCTGATTAGATCCGGTGATAGCTGATTAGCATGAATTACACGGATCTTTGGATGTCTTGATTCCTCAAAACTTTACATTACACGCTACGTATCTGACTCGTTCGGCAGATTATAAAGCATTCTCATCAACATCGGCCAAATTTAAAAGAGTAAAACTCTGACTCGGCTTCCTGTACATCCCACGTTTCTTTTCTTTACCTCAGCAAGAACGCGATGCCAGAACGATAACGCTAGCTAGCATCTATAGCTAAAGTTAGCCTTTAAAGTAAAGTAACTAAATAAAGTTATCCATCATGCATCTAGGGCAACCGTTACCATGACTGTGAAATAGTTTCGATAATAATGTTGCAATACGACATAAAAATCTAGCCCCGTTTTTAGATAGCTATATAACCGCATCCTACACATCGTGATTACAGCTAGCTCCTACTTTACAGAGCCCCCGCCCCAAAAGAAGAAGAAGAAGAAGAAGAAGAAAGTGAGTCGATTCTTTTTAGCGGTAACGTAGCTCTATAAAAAAACTTGGCATCTTTTATAAAAAACGTTAAGGTAACATTGCTTAGCCGACACTAGCGCTATGCTAGTTTAGGATCCCGTAGCCGTGGCGAGAGTTCAGGGGAAGAGCGCGGGAGAGTTCTGGATGTTGGGCGCCTCCACTCGATGGTCGAGTTCATTCTGAAGCCTGGTGATGTTGGAAAGCTCCTCGAGTTCCTGAAACTGCCGGTCGGTTTTGTGGCTAACGAGCGAGCGGTAAAAATGGATGGCGAAGACGATGAAGACGAGGCCGCAGGGGACGATGATGGAGGTGGAGGCGTAGGCGGCGGCCATTCCGGGGCTGATCCCGGTAACGTTAGTGGGTGGTCTGTTCTTAGGTGTCGGCGACGTTTCCTGCGGGAGGAACTTGACCCAGCAGAGCAGCAGAACCTCGGCGAGGAACAGGAAGGTGCCGATGACGGTGGAGAAGGCCCAGGCGAGCTCCACGTGATGGTGCATGCGCTCGTGAGGAGACTCCCTCACCGAGTTCAGGTTGTGCACGTTACTCACCGCCTCGATGTTGGGCAGGATGCAGGTGCTGATCATCAGAGCAAAGAGATGGACCGCAACCAACACGGTGGTGCAGGCGCTGAACGCGATCAGGAGGAGGGGCGGGTAATCGTAATCCCGCTCCAGCTGCACCTCCACCATCGCCACCTGGACACAAAAACACCACTGCGACGTAAATAAACTCAGCAACACCGTCCAATATATTAGGAACATCCGAACAGCCGGTCATGTGGCAACAGCACGATGAATAAAACTCCTGCAGATACGGGCCGAGAGCTTCAGTTACTGTTCACATCAAACGATGCGTTGTGATGCTGCCACGTGATTGGCTGATTGGATATCTGCATAAATGAGCAGGTGGACAGTGCAATAAAAATGTAAATAAACACAACACCACGGAGACGCAAAACAACACCACAGTGACGTAAATAAACAATAACATGATATTACAGAATCATAGAAGCTTCCGGAGAGTTGAATAGATCAAACAAACTGATATAAAAAAAAACAAAATAATCAATAAAACACGTTTTTTAAGTTTTGTCTTATTTACATTTGTTTTCTACGCAATCCGCTGAGACTCTACAGTAACTGGGTCACCAATGACGAGGGCTTGTTTCTTCACTAGTTACAGGAAGTTAAAACCACAGATACGGCCAGCTTCCTGTCTCCAGACTTATACTGCACTGAGAGGAAACACCACACCTCCCAGATACACACACACACACACACACACACACACACACACAAAAAACTCACTCACACACACACACACACACACACACACACACACACACACACACATACACACACACATACACACACACACACACACACACCTCCCAGATACACACACACACACACACACACACACACACACCCCACCACACACACACACACACACTCTCTCACACACACACACACACACACACACTCACAGATTTAAAACACACACACACACACACACACCTCCCAGATAAAACACACACACACACACCTCCTACATACACACACACACACACACACACACACACAGATACACTCTCTAACACACAACACACACACACACACACACAAGAGATACACACACACACACACACACACACACACACACACACACACACACACACACACACACACACACAGATACATCACACACACACACACACACACACACACAAGATACACACACACACACACACACACACACACACACACACACAAAAGATACACTCTCACACACACACACACACACACACACAGATACACACACACACACACACACACACACACATACACACACACAGATACACTCTCTCACACACACACACACACACACAGAGATACACACACACACACACACACACACACACACACACACACACACACACAGATACACTCTCATTTCACACACACACACACACACACAGATACACCGATACACTCACTATATCTGTGTCATCAATAATGTTATGTATACACACTGATCAGCCGTAACATTAAAACCACTGACGAACTGAAGAACAGTGATGATCTCATTACAGGGGCGGGGCATATTACTCAGATACAGGGGGTATAGTACTCAGATACAGGGGTATAGTACTCAGATACAGGGGGGCATATTACTCAGATACAGGGGTATAGTACTCAGATAAGGGGTATATACTAATACAGGGGTATATACTCAGATACAGGGGTATATTACTCAGATACAGGGGGTATAGTACTCAGATACAGGGGTATATTACTCAGATACAGGGGGTATATTAATCAGATACAGGGGTATATTACTAGATACAGGGTATATACTCAATACAGGGGTATATACTCAAACAATCCAGATACAGGGGGTATATTACTTAGATACAGGGGGTATATTAATAGATACAGGGGGTATATTAATCAGAAAACGATACAGGGGTATACCAGATACAGGGGGTATATTACTCAGATACAGGGGTATATAATAGACAGGTATATTAATCAGATACAGGGGTATATTAATCAGATACAGGGGTATATTAATCAGATACAGGGGGTATATTAATCAGATACAGGGGGTATATTACTCAGATACAGGGGTATATTACCAGATACAGGGGTAATGATACGGGTTATAAAACAGGTTAACAGAATACAAAAGGTATATAAGGTATATAATCAGATACAGGGGGGTATATTACCAGATACAGGGTAATAACAGATACAGGGGGTATATTAAAGATACAGGGTCAAAATAAGATACAGGGAAAGGAAAGGGTATATTAATAGATACGGGGTATATTACTCAGATACAGGGGTATATTATCAGATACAGGGTATATTAAAAAGGGGTATATACTCAGATACAGGGTATATATCAATACAGGGTAATAGATACAGGTATATTAACAGATAGGTATATAATAGATACAGGTATATAATAGATACAGGGGGTATATTAATGGTATATTAAAGATACAGGGGGTATATTACATCAGATACAGGGGTATTAATCAGATACAGGGGGTATATTACTCAGATACAGGGGGTATATTACCAGATACAGGGGGTATATTACTCAGATACAGGGGGGTATATTAATCAGATACAGGGTATATTAATCAGATACAGGGTATATAATAGATACAGCGGGGTATATACGATACAGGAACATGGTATATTACAAAGGGGTATTACCGATACAGGGGGTATATTACTCAGATACAGGGGTATATTAATCAGATACAGGGGGGGTATATTAATCAGATACAGGGGTATATTACTCAGATACAGGGGTATATTAATCAGATACAGGGGGTATATTAATCAGATACAGGGGCGGGGTATATTACTCAGATACAGGGGGTATATTAATCAGATACAGGGGGTATATTAATCAGATACAGGGGGTATATTAATCAGATACAGGGGCGGGGTATATTACTCAGATACAGGGGGTATATTAATCAGATACAGGGGCGGGTATATTACTCAGATACAGGGGGTATATTAATCAGATACAGGGGGTATATTAATCAGATACAGGGGGTATATTAATCAGATAAAGGGGGTATATTAATCAGATACAGGGGCGGGGTATATTAATCAGATACAGGCGGGGTATATTACTCAGATACAGGGGGGGTATATTACTCAGATACAGGGGGTTATTAATAGATACAGGGGGTATATTAATCAGATACAGGGGGTATATTAATCAGTACAGAGGTATATTAATCAGATACAGGGGGGTATATTACCAGATACAGGGGTATATTAATCAGATACAGGGGGTATATTACCCAGATACAGGGGTATATTAATCAGATACAGGGGGTATATTACTCAGATACAGGGGTATATTACTCAGATACAGGGGGGTATATTAATCAGATACAGGGCGGGGTATATTACTCAGATACAGGGTATAGTACTCAGATACAGGGGTATATTATCAGATACAGGGGGTATATTAATCAGATACAGGGGGTATATTAATCAGATACAGGGGGTATTAATCAGATACAGGGGCGGGTATATCTGATACAGGGGGTATATTACTCAGATACAGGGGGTATATTACCAGATACAGGGGGTATATTACTCAGATACAGGGGCGGGTATATTACTCAGATACAGGGGTATATTACTCAGATACAGGGGGTATATTAATCAGATACAGGGGGTATATTAATCAGATACAGGGGGTATATTACTCAGATACAGGGGGTATATTAATCAGATACAGGGGGTATATTAATCAGATACAGGTGGGTATATTACTCAGATACAGGTATTAATCAGATACGGGGTATATTAATCAGATACAGGGGGTATATTAATCAGATACAGGGGGTATATTACTCAGATACAGGGGGTATATTAATCAGATACAGGGGCGGGGTATATTACTCAGATACAGGGGGTATATTAATCAGATACAGGGGGTATATTAATCAGATACAGGGGGTATATTAATCAGATACAGGGGGTATATTAATCAGATACAGACACGGGGTATATTAATCAGATACAGGGGGGGTATATTACTCAGATACAGGGGGTATATTAATCAGATACAGGGGGTATATTAATCAGATACAGGGGTATATTAATAGATACAGGGGATATTAAAAAAGTATATTAATCAGATACAGGGGGTATATACTCAATACAGGGGTAATCAGATACAGGTATATTACTCAGATACAGGGGTATATTACTCAGATACAGGGGCGGGGTATATTACTCAGATACAGGGGTATATTAATCAGATACAGGGGTATATACTCAGATACAGGGGTATATTATCAGATACAGGGGGTATATTAATCAGATACAGGGGGTATATTACTCAGATACAGGGTATTAATCAATAGGTATATTAATCAGATGGGGTATATTAATCAGCAGGGTATATTAATCAGATACAGGGGGGTATATTACTCAGATACAGGGGTATATTAATCAGATACAGGGGGGGTATATTACTAGATACAGGGTATATTAATCAGATACAGGGAGGGTATATTACTCAGATACAGGGGGGTATATTAATCAGATACAGGGGTATATTAATCAGATACAGGGGTATATTAATCAGATACAGGGGCGGGTATATTACTCAGATACAGGGGGTATATTACTCAGATACAGGGGGGTATATTACTCAGATACAGGGGTATATTACTCAGATACAGGGGGTATATTACTCAGATACAGGGGGTATATTAACTCAAGATACAGGCGTATATTAATCAGATACAGGGGGTATATTACTCAGATACAGGGGTATATTAATCAGATACAGGGGTATATTAATCAGATACAGGGGCGGGGTATATTACTCAGATACAGGGGTATATTAATCAGATACAGGGGTTATATTAATCAGATACAGGGCGGTACTTACTCAGATACAGGGTATATTAATCAGATACAGGGGGTATATTACTCAGATACAGGGGGGTATATTACCCAGATACAGGGGGTATATTACTCAGATACAGGGGTATATTAATCAGATACAGGGGTATATTAATCAGATACAGGGGCGGGTATATTACTCAGATACAGGGGTATATTAATCAGATACAGGGCGGGGTATATTACTCAGATACAGGGGTATAGTACTCAGATACAGAGGGGGGGTATATTACTCAGATACAGGGGGTATATTACTCAGATACAGGGGGTATATTAATCAGATACAGGGGGTATATTACTCAGATACAGGGGGTATATTAATCAGATACAGGTACAGAGGTCTCTTTCAGCAGGATAATGCTCCCTGACACACTGCAGAAACGGTTTGAGGAACATGAGAAAGAGTCCAAGGTGTTGACTCGGCCTCCGAATTCCTCACTTCAATCCGATCCAGCGTCTGTGAGACGTTCTGGATAAACAAGTCCGATCCACGGAGGCCCCACCTCACAACTTACAGGACTTAAAGGATCAGCTGCTAACATGTTGGTGTCAGATCCCACAGCACACCTTCAGAGGTCTCGTGGAGTCCAGGCCTCGACGGGTCGGAGATGATGTAATGAGGACCTGCAGTGCATTCGGGGGGTGGTTTAATGTCATGGCTGACACGTGTGTGTATAATGATGTCATGGCTGACACGTGTGTGTATAATGATGTCATGGCTGACACGTGTGTGTATAATGATGTCATGGCTGATACACGTGTGTGTATAATGATGTCATGGCTGACACGTGTGTGTATAATGATGTCATGGCTGATACGTGTGTATAGTGATGTCATGGCTGACACGTGTGTATATAGTGATGTCATGGCTGATACGTGTGTATAGTGATGTCATGGCTGATACGTGTGTATAGTGATGTCATGGCTGATACGTGTGTATAGTGATGTCATGGCTGATACGTGTGTATATAGTGATGTCATGGCTGATACGTGTGTGTATAGTGACGTCATGGCTGATACGTGTGTGTATAGTGATGTCATGGCTGATAATGCGTAGTGTGTATAGTGACGTCATGGCTTTTACGTTGTATAGAGTGATGTCATGGCTGATACGGTGTGTATAGTGAGCGCCGCTGATACGTGGTGTGTATAGTGACGTCATGGCTGATACGTGTGTGTATAGTGACGTCATGGCTGATACGTGTGTATATAGTGATGTCATGGCTGATACGTGTGTGTATAGTGACGTCATGGCTGATACGTGTGTAATGTTATAATAATGAAACATCACGTTTAAACTACAGTGATATCACATGACACGATAATGACGGTGAAAAGCTGCACACGTTCATTACATGTCCAAATAATTAGGAACAAGCTCACCTTTTACAGTTTCTACAGTTCCAACCTGCCGCTGTTTTCAGCAGAACTGAGCGGGTTCTCCAGGGAACCCGGTGCTAAAGAATGTAGAGCCATGATCCATATAAATCAGCACACAGACACAAACATGTCTCTCAGCTCACTGTGTACCAGGAACTGTCTCACTGCTACACACAGTGTCAAGCAAAACTCTGTGTGTGTGTGTGTGTTTCTGTAGTTGTGTGTGTGTGTGTGTGTGTTTCTGTATGTGTTTGTGTGTGTGTATGTGTGTGTGTGTTTCTATAAGTGTATGTGTGTGTGTGTGCGTGTATGTGTGTTTCTGTAGGTGTGTGTGTGTGTGTGTGTATGTGTGTTTCTGTAAGTGTATGTGTGTGTGTTTCTGTAGGTGTGTGTGTGTGTTTCTATAAGTGTATGTGTGTGTGTGTTTTCTGTAGGTGTGTGTGTGTGTTTCTGTAGGTGTGTGTGTGTGTGTGTTTCTATAAGTGTATGTGTGTGTGTGTGTGTGTGTGTGTGTTTCTGTGGGTGTGTGTGTGTTTCTGTAAGTGTATGTGTGTGTGTGTTTCTGTAGGTGTGTGTGTGTTTCTATAAGTGTATGTGTGTGTATGTTTGTTTCTGTAGGTGTGTTTCTGTAAGTGTATGTGTTTGTGTATATGTGTGTTTCTGTAAGTGTAGGTGTGTGTGTGTTTCTGTAAGTGTATGTGTGTGTGTGTGTGTTTCTGTATGTGTGTGTGTGTTTCTGTAAGTGTATGTGTGTGTGTGTTTCTATAAGTGTATGTGTGTGTGTGTTTCTGTAAGTGTATGTGTGTGTGTGTTTCTGTAAGTGTATGTGTGTGTGTGTTTCTGTAGGTGTGTGTGTGTTTCTATAAGTGTATGTGTGTGTATGTTTGTTTCTGTAAGTGTATGTGTGTTTGTGTATGTGTGTGTTTCTGTGTGTGTGTGTGTGTGGGGTGTGTGTGTGTTTCTGTAAGTGTATGTGTGTGTGTTTCTGTAAGTGTATGTGTGTGTGTGTGTGTGTGTGTGTAGAGAGTGTGTGTTTCTGTAGGTGTGTGTGTGTGTGTGTATGTGTGTGTGTGTGTGTGTGTGTGTGTGTTTCTGTAGGTGTGTGTGTGTGTGTGTGTGTGTGTGTGTGTGTTGAGTGTGTGTTTCTGTAGGTGTGTGTGTGTGTGTGTGTATGTGTGTGTGTGTGTGTGTGTGTGTGTGTGTGTTTCTGTAGGTGTGTGTGTGTGTGTGTGTGTGTGTGTGTGTGTGTGAGTGTGTTTGTGTGTAGGTGTGTGTGGTGTGTATGTATGTGTGTGTGTGTGTGTGTGTGTGAGAGAGAGTGTGTTTCTGTAGGTGTGTGTGTGTGTGTGTGTGTGTGTGAGAGAGTGTGTTTCTGTAGGTGTGTGTGTGTGTGTGTGTGTGTGATGATGTGGAACAGGTCCTTATAAGGTGATGTGTACACACAGAAGTCTGGGATGATTCCGCTGATCACACTCTCGTACAGGACGTGAGGACGATGGCTCAGAGGTGCGAGTTCTAAAGTGTTAGAACATCAGCACATGCGTGCTCACACACACACACACTCACACACACACACACACACACACACACACACACACACACTCTGTTGTAAGTTAAAGTAACAGCCAAGTTTCCCAGCACACTTCTCAGTGTTAAACAGTTGAGTGTCACATTAAACTCTGTCTCTATTTGCATTAAAGTATTGGCACCCCTGCCTCTGTGTGTGTGTCTGTGTGTAAAAGAGAGAGAGCACACATTATTGTGTTTTTATACAGTGTGTGTGTGTGTGTGTGTGTGTGCACTTTCTGACCAATCACAGTCCAGTATTCAGTGTGTTTTATAATATGATTTCCTTTTGAAACAGGAAGTCCGATCGACTGCACATACAAGTGCTTGACTGATTTACTCAACAGCCAATAGCATTCCAGATACGCCATGCCACGCCCCCGCCCGGTCTAAACACACCCGAGAGTAGCTTAGCGAGCTAACTAAATACACAGAACAGTGAAGATTTAATAACGAGCTGCGGAGGATTTCTCGCTCGCTTTAACCAGAATGACGTTAATCCTAGACGACGAGACGCTCTGAAAAGTCACATGACCACCAACTCACACAAACTCCGCCCTCTTCGACATGAATAAACTCCACCCGTGTGTTCTCAGACGGAGAAGGGAATAGACGCGCGGCCGAAAACAAACACACCGACGAACCGCGTTTACTGCTAACGCACCGCTACTGCACAGCAAGACACGCCCCCGGGGGCGGGGCATATACGTTCTACAGAGCGTTTCATTGGACAACAAGTGTACTAGTACAGGATGAGTCATCAAAACATTTAACTGTTACAAACTATCATATTAAACTCTCCGAAACTATTCGTTTAAAAGTATACTGATGTCGAGAACACTGAGGGACAGGAACATAACTCAATCACTTTTAAAATTATAATAATAATAATAATAATAATAATAATAATAATAATAATAATAATAAAGCAGATGTTATTTCAGTCTTTCACGCTCAGTAATAAGACAGAAGGAACTAAAACACGATCATTTGGGGAAGTGCGATACTGCAGTAGGTCATGAGTAGATGTATTCAGTCCATCTCTCCCACATGATCACCTGCACTCATGTTCCATCTGTCTCTGCACGCATCTCTTCTTGCCTGTCGGACATCTCGGTCTGGATGAAGGAGCACCATCTTCAGCTTAACCTGTGAAAATCTGAGCTTCTCTTCATCCCAGTCTGTCCCTCAATCAACCAGAACTTCACTGTACAGCTCAGTTCACTTACACTCAAACCAACCAGGACGGCTAGGAACCTTGGGGTGATTCTTGATGATGGCTTGACCTTTACAGACCACATCTCAGTAACTGCAAGGTCCTGTAGGTTCATCCTGTACAACATCAAGAAAATCCGACCATTCCTCACCAAACAGTCTACACAGATACTAGTCCAGGCTCTTATCTCTAAACTGGACTACTGCAACTCACTGCTTTCAGGCCTCCCAGCAGCTCCATCAAACCCCTTCAGATGATTCAGAATGCTGCAGCGCTACCTTTCGCTCAACCAGCCCAAGACTACTCATGTCACACCCCTCTTCATCTCCCCTCCACTGGCTTCCTGTAGCTGCCGCATCAAGTTCAAGGCCTTGATGCTCACCTACAAGACCTTGTCAGGAACAGCGCCCCCTACCTCAACTCTCTCCTGAAGGCCTACGTTCCCTCTCGCAATCTGCGATCGACTAGCGACCGACGTTTAGTAGTTCCCACTCAGCGAGGCGTAAGGTCCCTTTCCAGAACCTTCACACTAACTGTTCCCCAGTGGTGGAATGAACTTCCGATCTCAATCCGGACTGCAGAATCTCTCACTATCTTCAAAAAACAGCTAAAGACCCACCTCTTCTGTCAACACCTAACCAACTCCTAGAGAAAATAAATAAATAAATAAATAAAAATAAATAGCACTCACACCTCTACTCTGTACACTCTTCTTCCTCTGGAACTCACTGAATGGATCTTGTATAGTAACACTACTCGTAATGTTCTGCTTGATATATCGCTTTGGATAAAAGCATCTGCCAAGTGAATAAATGTAAATATGAAGTGTGTGTATATGAGGTGTGTGTGTGTATGAAGTGTGTATATATGAGGTGTGTGTGTATGAAGTGTGTGTATATGAAGTGTGTATATGAAGAGTGTGTGTGTATGAAGTGTGTATATATGAGGTGTGTGTGTATGAAGTGTGTGTATATGAAGTGTGTGTGTATGAAGTGTGTATATGAAGTGTGTGTGTATGAAGTGTGTATATGAAGTGTGTGTGTATGAAGTGTGTATATGAAGTGTGTGTGTATGAAGTGTGTATATGAAGTGTGTGTGTATGAAGTGTGTATATGAAGTGTGTGTGTGTTGAGGTGTTTGAAGTGTGTGTGTATATGAAGTGTGTATATGAAGTGTGTGTGTATGAAGTGTGTATATGAAGTGTGTGTATATGTAGAGTGTGTGTGTATGAAGTGTGTATATGAAGTGTGTGTGTATGAAGTGTGTATATGAAGTGTGTGTGTATGAAGTGTGTATATGAAGTGTGTGTGTATGAAGTGTGTATATGAAGTGTGTGTGTATGAAGTGTGTATATGAAGAGTGTGTGTATGAAGTGTGTATATATGAGGTGTGTGTGTATGAAGTGTGTGTATGAAGTGTGTATATGAAGAGTGTGTGTGTATGAAGTGTGTATATATGAGGTGTGTGTGTGTATGAAGTGTGTGTATATGAAGTGTGTGTGTATGAAGTGTGTATATGAAGTGTGTGTGTATGAAGTGTGTATATGAAGAGTGTGTGTATGAAGTGTGTATATATGAGATGTGTGTGTATGAAGTGTGTATATATGAGGTGTGTGTGTATGAAGTGTGTATATGAAGTGTGTGTATATGAAGTGTGTATATATGAGATGTGTGTGTATGAAGTGTGTATATGAGGTGTGTGTGTATGAAGTGTGTGTATATGAAGTGTGTATATGAAGTGTGTGTGTATGAAGTGTGTATATGAAGTGTGTGTATATGAAGAGTGTGTGTGTATGAAGTGTGTATATGAAGTGTGTGTGTATGAAGTGTGTATATGAAGAGTGTGTGTATGAAGTGTGTATATATGAGGTGTGTGTGTATGAAGTGTGTGTATATGAAGTGTGTATAGAAGAGTGTGTGAAGTGTGTATATATGAGGTGTGTGTGTATGAAGTGTGTGTATATGAAGTGTGTGTGTATGAAGTGTGTATATGAGGTGTGTGTGTATGAAGTGTGTATATGAAGTGTGTGTGTATGAAGTGTGTATATGAAGAGTGTGTGTATGAAGTGTGTATATATGAGATGTGTGTGTATGAAGTGTGTATATGAAGTGTGTGTATGAAGTGTGTATATATGAGATGTGTGTGTATGAAGTGTGTATATGAGGTGTGTGTGTATGAAGTGTGTGTATATGAAGTGTGTATATGAAGTGTGTGTGTATGAAGTGTGTATATATGAGAAGTGTGTGTATGAAGTGTGTATATGAGGTGTGTGTGTGTATATGAAGTGTGTATATATGAGATGTGTGTGTATGAAGTGTGTATATGAGGTGTGTGTGTATGAAGTGTGTGTATATGAAGTGTGTATATGAAGTGTGTGTGTATGAAGTGTGTATATATGAGAAGTGTGTGTATATGAAGTGTGTATATGAAGAGTGTGTGTGTATGAAGTATATGAAGTGTAATACTGTAGGTCATGAGTAGATGATGAATCGTGTAGAACAGAGTTGTTGTGGAGGTCCAGGAGGCTCGGTGCTGGGAGAAGGTTGTAGAAGGAGTAGAAGTAGGAGTGTGTAGAAGTTGTTCTGTAGGAGGTGAGAGTGTGTGAAAGTGTGTGAAAGTGTGTGAAAGTGTGTGAAAGTGTGAATCTCACCATGGCGAACCCGGAGAGCAGAGCGGAGGTCCTGCTGGTGGCCTTCAGCTTCGCTCGGCTCAGATAGAGCTTTCTCCATGACAGAGCCTGCAGAGAGTGCTCGTTTAAACTCATTTCTCCACTCCGCTTCCGCTTCTTCAACACTCGACCTCCCTGGAACCGAAAATCTCCGTGAAACCGTCGCTGTGGGGCATAACAGAGTCAGTCTCTCTCTCTCTCTCTCTCTCTCTCTCTCTCTCCCTCCGAAACTAACTGACAGTTGTTTCCGTGCTTTATTCGCCGCGCGTGCTGACAGCTCAAAAACTACACAGCGGACCGCCCACAATGCACCGCGCTGCCGTGATGTCGGCGATGTGGAATTGTGGGTAATGTAGTCTAGAGTAGTTATATGAGTCAGTATGTGTCTGTCTGTCTCTCTCTGTCTGTCTGTCTGTCTGTGTCTCTGTGTCCAAACCGGCTCCTTTATTCCTGCTGAAACACGCGTTGATGACGTCACCAACCCTTGAAGTACCAGTGCTGTTGTGCACCTCTGTACTGTTTTCCTTCAGAACCTGTGTGCAGATGTCAGCTGGATTAGACTCTGTCTGACCCTCCCACTGTAAACACACCATCAGTATTTCTCTGGTCTAATATTTCTGAGAAACTATCAGATGTTGAATGTTTCTGAGCTAAAGGCAAACAGGAAGAAAACACGGTCAAAGATCATCATTAATATAAACATACAGCAGTGGGAGGTTCTACCTGGAACCGGATCATGAAGGGTGCATATGACTAACATTTTGTCGGATGTTTGTGTTTTTGCTGTATAGATGTTTACTTCGCGTTTGAAGCGGAAATGTTTTCTGTTTAATTGGCTATTTTTAGTTTGATTCTCGGACGGCACACACTAGGGGGCCGCCATTGCGCCTCTATTAACTCGCCTGTGTAGTGCAGTAGCTTTGACTGAGGTTCTCTGTGTAACCTTTGTGGAACCTTCAATCATAAGGTTCTAACATATTTTCAATTTTTAAGAATGTACAGAAGTTGTTATGAGCTGTGACTTATTCTGGGTCTGCATGAGGGTTACCCTAGCAATCAGCTGAAACACCATAGCAACTGCTTAACAGTTATTAGTTCTTGGGTAGCCATGATGAGCCATGATAAAATGTTAAAAACATTTTAATTTTGTTTTCCTTTGTTAGTATAAAAAGAAAAAACCTGTGAATGTTTACTGCTGTGTTGCTCAATTTGTTATTTTTTTCTTCTCAGTTGAATATTTGGGGAAAGGAAGGGAGGAGAGAAGAGAAAAGGCGATGTTCAGCGGACATGTTCAATAAAAATGAAACTGGAAAGCAACTGCATAGCAACTCCCAAGCAACCGATGGGAAGAGCATAGCAACCACCTAGTAACAATCTGCTAACCACCTGGAATACTATAGCAACCATCTATCAACACCCTACCAACAATCTAGATACTATAGAAACCACCTAGCAACACCCTGCCAACCACCTAGAACACCACAGCAACAGCCTAGCAACATCCTTCAAACCATCTAGATATCTATAGAAACCACCTAGGAACACCCTGCCAACCACATGGAACATCATAGCAACCACCTAGCAACACCCTACCAACCATATAGATACCTATAGCAACCACCTAGGAACACCATAGCAACCACCTAGGAACACCCTGCCAACCACCTGGAACACCATAGCAACCAGCTCCAACACAGGGGACGTTGGTGAATAAATGCACTTTTCTATTGCCTTCATACACGGATGTCTTTCCTTCATTCAGTCACACACCTCCCCGCTGCTGAGGCCTTTTGTCCCCGTCGTCTTTAGCAGCCTTTGTGTGTGAAAGTCACGGCTGTCGATCTGCTGCTTTAAGAAGAGGAAGATTCTTCAGATAGAAATATATCGGGAAAGAAGGAAAGAAGGATTTTCATTTAAAAGTAAAACCAACAAAATATCCACAATTTCTGACATCATTTACAGTAAATATATTCAGAGCTTTTAGCTCAAATTCAGAGGAAAACATCACTGACAATTTCATTCTTATACATGTTTATGATGTTTAAATGATTATTATGCTTAATTCTACTACTAATATTACTACTAATAAACTTTATTTATAGAGTTCTCTTCATACACATGCTAGCGACAGACAAGCGTTAAAAAGTAGTGTAACAGAATGCAGGATAAAAGATGAATTTAAAACGATTTAGAAAATACTCAATAAGTGTTAAGCGTCTTATTTAAATAATTAAAAAAACAATAAGGAGATATGTATACAAATGTAGAATAAAATTAAATAGTGTCATTTCTACATAGTTTTTGTTCAGATGAGAATACCCTCAGTGTTAGCAGTAGGTGGGTCTGTCAAAGTGACATATCTACTAAATAAAATCATTCAGATAAATGGTGCACTTAAAGTGGGGGAAAGAAGTATTTGATCCCCTGCTGATTTTGTACGTTTGCCCACTGATAAAGAAATGATCAGTCTATAATTTTAATGGTAGATTTATTTGAACAGTGAGAGACAGAATAACAACAAAAACATCCAGAAAAACGCATGTCATAAATGTTATAAATTGATCTGCATTTTAATGAGGGAAATAAGTATTTGACCCCTCTGCAAAACATGACTTAGTACTTGGTAATGACTTGTATATATATGACTGTATATAGCGCTTTTATCCAAAGCACTTTATACTAGTGTCTCATTCACACACCAATGGTAGCAGAGCTGCCATGTGCAAGCGCCTAACTTGCCATCGGGAGCAACTTGGGGTTCAGTGTCTTGCCCAGGACACTTCGGCATGTGGAGTCACCCGGGCCGGGAATCGAACCTCCAACCCTACGATTAGTGGACAACCCACTCTACCAACTGAGACTTGTGTAGGATGCTTCCAGACCCTTCATATTTAGGGTTTTCTACACTGTTATAAAGCCTTATTACTCCTGAGTTCTCTTAGATGTCTTTCAAAACACTCTTGAGGTTTATTTAGCAGAAAGTAAGTAAGTAGCATGCTTTATTTATAAATGTCTGTACAGAAATGCTGTTTCATGCAGTTATGAGAGAGTACTTTACACAGATACACACTGTGACTGTGAGTGGATGCAGTTTTGATCGTGAAAAACAGGATCATTTGATTGGATGTCATGTATTTGACCTTTAGAACGTTGTCATTCTGCTGTTTGTACACTAGAGGGGCAGAAGCTTTTTTTTGGCCGTGAGAAAAACATTTAGAGAGGCGGAATTAAATGAACAGTAACTCTCAGCGTTTTCTCCCGTAACCCCTACGTCACCTCACGTAACCCCAGTTTGGGAACCACTGCAGAAGCTGAACACGCGCCTACCAGAGGCCAGAGTCCGTCACTGCAGCGTGTCCTCAGTGCTCTCTCTCTCGGACCACGCGGTGATGGTAAAATTGATCAACTTTTGCATTATCCGTTATTTTAATCTGATTTTTATTGTTCTATTGTTGTGTTGACATTTGATTCTAAATGTAGTTGTTAAAGTCCTACGTTTTAATTTCTTCTTAAACGGATCAACATATTGTTTTACAAAGTCTTTCCTCCCCTCCACAGAGAAGTGAGAGAATTTAATAATATTACTGTAGTGAAGACATTTATTACACTGCGAACACTAAATACAGTTAAATACACCTTCAGTAATTTTCTCAGAGGTCATCAGGTATGCTAGCGCTAGCTCTTTAGCATTACCCTAAAAACACACTATAACAAGTAGTGTTTCACTGTTGATGAAATATTTGATCACAAAATACCCGTTATGAGGTTGAAAAAGTTAACAAATAAGTTAGAAGTATAACAGAATCTGATATCACAAAGTGTTAGTATTAGCCACACACACACACACACACACACACACACACACGCACACACACACACACACACACACACACACACACACACACACACACACACACACACACACACACACGAGAAC
Organism: Ameiurus melas; assembly: GCA_012411365.1. Lineage (NCBI taxonomy): Eukaryota > Metazoa > Chordata > Actinopteri > Siluriformes > Ictaluridae > Ameiurus > Ameiurus melas. The sequence continues at coordinate 416,528 of CM022780.1, forward strand.
ACAGATCTAACTTTGTTCAATTTAATGGGTTTGACATTCTCCATTCATTTGTTTTCTTAAGCCAGAATATTTCATCAGAACGCGCTGCCCCTCATTAGAAGTGTGTGATGGTGTGTGAATATATCAGAAGTGGAAGATAGTGTGAGACTAATAGAGGTGTGGAATAAAATAAATGAGTTTACTCTGTTGTAGGACGTCTTTTTCTCCTCCAGAAAATCAGTCAGTGAAACTTGAATAGGTTTTTAACTTCCTCTGATTAACAGAACAAACGAACACGTCGCCGCTGCAAAACCTTGACGAGTGTACATCATCATCTCTCTGGTCAACATCTGTGTACGTTTAACCGAAGACGCCGGGTCTCCACGGTAACGGAGTGTGAGGTCGGGGTGCGACGTTTCCGAGGGGAAACTCCTCGAATACTTACACTGCAAACCTGTGAGGTGTAAACTTATTCATATTTTAAAATCTTTACATTAACCACACCCTCACCTCTGATTCATATATAATGACTCATCACTGAAGAACTACAAACATTTAAAACTGTTTTATTACAAATAAATAAATAAATATTTATCATCTCTACTTATTGTGTTAATGAGTTTATTGATTCAGAATGAAACCTGACACTTTATTTCAGTATTTATAATGCAGAGTGAATGTAAACACATTAATCATTTTTATTAATGATTTATTTCTTTATTTTTTCTGATTTACAATTTTTTAGTTAATGACTTCAGTATGTTTCATGTAATGGAGGCGCAGATGGAAGCAATTGCAGGTAAAGCAGCTTTAATAAAACACCAAAACCAAATCGACTAACAATTTCGGAAACAGTAAACAGGCAAGGGTCAGGGTCAAGGTCAGGGTTAGGATCAGGCTTAGGGTTAGGATCAGGCTTAGGGTCAGGGTTAGGATCAGGGTTAAGATCAGGGTCAGAGTCAGGGTCAGGGTCACGATCAGCGTTAGGGACAGAGTCAGGCTTTTGGGTCAGGGTTAGGTCAGAGTCAGGGTCAGAGTCAGAGTTAGGATCAGTGTTAGGGTCAGGGTCCGGGTAACTTGGATGCCTATCTCCATAGCTTGCCCTTTCTTGCTCTCATTCCGTCCCATCCCTGCACCATGGTAACAGGGGCCATTTCCCACCAGTACCCGAAACATAGGTTGTCTGTCTCTTCTCCCCGCGGTTGGTGACTCGGGGCCACAGGTGTGGATAAGGCCTGGGCCAGTGTGCTGGCATGGCTGACCATCAATTACTCTCACTTGATAGAAGGCATGTCTCAGGGTCTCTGCTTCAAGGGGAAATCCCCAAGAGGAATTCCTACCCCTCTCTGTGACCTCCTGATATGTAGATGATGTTGAAGGCCCTGGCACCTCCTCCCCCTGCCAAAGTTGCTCACATTCCACACCGTCTGTCATTACTGCAGGACCGTCCAACAAACATTTATTTAGCTAATGCTTGAAACCCTGGATGATTAGTGGATGAGAGAGGAGAGGACTAACCGCTGCCCCAGACTTTGATGATGACCTTCACCAGCAGATATTCATGAACATTCCCATGCACACACCTTACCTTCAACGATACGCGATATTTACAGAGTAATGGCGTATAAAAGAGCAGTAACTCACTTTATATGATTTGGTGCTGATAAATCCAGGTGTACTTCTAATGCGCAAATTTACACACACTCAGAAACACGATAGGATACAAAAAAAATTTCGCGATTATGGGATTTTCATGAAAACCAAACTTCAAGTGTAAATGCTCCTAGGAATGATTTACAAATGAGTCACCTATGTTGTACTAAAGAGCCTATAAAACCGGTGCAAGGTTCATGTCTGCATAATGTTATATAACAATGTGTGTGTGTGTGTGTGAGTGTGTGTGTGTGTGTGTGTGTGTGATGCGCATGTGTGTGAGTGTGACAGACTATTGATTTAATCCTTCACAGAAAGCCTGGCTTCTCCTAAAATTGATTTAAAATATGGCACTGAAATGTTTACCAAAGTGTCTACTCTGCTGAAAAACCCCCAACAGAAACCGCCACAGACATTCTAATGGATTCCACTACAAATACCATTACAAACCACCAGCTAACCATTAAAACTGTTAACATTACCATCATTGGTCCATAATGGTATCCACTAGACATAACATGCCTCCAATAGCAGGCAACAAATTACCAATAGGGACCCACAGGAACCGTTACACTTTCCATTAAAACCAATATAATTCCCATTATAACCATTAAAACCATTACAATTCTATGAGGGGTTCTGTTGTTTATTTCAGCAGGGTATATTATTAATCACTCTTGGTGGAATTCAATATTTTGGTCCATCAGCATAGAATATGTTTTTAATTTAGCAGCATGTTTGTTCTGTGTGATGAGCACAAAAGGTCACATATTCTCCAGGTCTTTAGCTCCCTCAGACTCCTCCTAGACACACCTGATCTGGACCTTAACTTCCTCATTGTTCCTCTTACTATCTGCTGCAGACTCCCTTTAAATAGACACACCTGATCCGGACAGTTCGGAGCTCCACTTCTCCAGAATCCATCCTTTCTCTTCGCGCCTTCTCTTTAGGTGAGAACTACGCGCACAATACAGAATGAACATTCATGTTCGGGTTTTATTACCTACATCATCATCTCTACAAACACACACTGGAGTTAGTGCAGCTTCTACACACGCACTTATTTAGCCCTTTAGCATTGTCGCTACTAGCCCGTGATATGGCTAAGCTAATGCTAAACAGTGCTAATGCTAAGTGTGTACACATTTCTAACTGCTGAGGGTCTGTGAGTGTTCAGTCTACAGCTCTGTCTCTGTTCTCTACATGTGCTGTTTTCCTCACGTCTCACTGTAAATAGTGTAGCTCACTGAAGCTAACAGTTTAGACAGATAGTAGTTTTTTTCTTAAATTAATAATTATATCTTACACCTTTACATTACCTTACATTAGGAATTAATTGTGTGTGTGTTTAAAAAAAATCATAAATAAATGTATTTATTTATTTTTCACACACCAATTGTTGTGGCCCCAGGCGCCCCTGGTGGATGTTTTGTGGTGAAGTTAATGGTGGATTTTGGTGGAATATTAAATGATTAATATTGTTTTCACTAATACTGAGTTATAGAACTTTATATCTCTCGTGTGTGTTTGCCCCGCCTCTGCAGAATAACAAACTCGTAGACGTAAGTGAAAGTAGAAGCTCAGCGCCACTATATTTTTGTGTTGCAGCCAAAAGTAAAAGGTCAAGGAGTAAAACAGTGAGTATCTCCTACGAAAACCATAATATATCAAATTCATACACACACACACACACACACACACACACACCCCTAAACTCTAATATATCAACTCTACTTTATATAACACACTTTTTTTACACACACACACACACACACACACACACACCCCTAAACTCTAATATATCAACCTAACACACACACACACACACACACACACACACACACACACACACACCCATAAACTCTAATATATCAACTCTACACACACACACACACACACCCATAAACCTAATATATCAAACTCTACACACACACACACACACACACACACACACACACACACACACACACACACACCCATAAACCCTAATATATCAACTTACACACACACACACACACACACACACACACCCATTACCTAATATATCATTCACTTACACACACACACACACACACAGTTCTGGGGATTGTAGTGAAGTGTTCATGTTTTATGACTCGATACTGTGACTGTTTCCTATGGTGAACTGTGTGATTCAGGGTTTGATGAACGGAATCTGGAGAAGGACATCACCTCCTACACGAATGTCCCTGAAAACCAGGGCGAGAGGTGAGTTCCTTTTTCCATTCAGCAGTAATAAACACACCCCGTGTCATGGGAACAGATCTGTATCTCTAAACTCTCACTAGTTACCAGAGGAACTGAACTTTGGTTTAAAGTGTTTAATAACAGAAGATCTGATCTACAGAGAGTTCAGACAAATTATTATACTGATGATTTCCCTGTAAGTGAACATGTCTCCTGCTTCATCTCTATTTTACACAAAGTTTATCAATAAATCAACATTATCTTCCTTCTTATAACAGCAATTATTTTATTATTATAAACTGCGTTTGTTTTATTATTATACACTTCTTTGTGTTTATTATACACACTTTCGTTTGTGTTTATTATTATACAGTTCTCTGGTGTTGTGTTTATATTAACACTGTCTGTTGTTTGTGTTTATTATTATACTGTCTGTGTTATTAAACACACTCTGTGTTTGTGTATATTACACTCCTGTTTATTATTAACACGGGTTGTGTTATTAATAACCGCTGTGTTGTTTTATTATTATACACGTCTGGTGTTTGTTATTATTAACACCGTTGTGTTATATAACACCTCTGTTGTGTTATATAACACGCTCGTGTTTGTGTTATATAACACTCGGTTTGTGTTATAACCCTCGGTGTTATATTAACTGTGGTGTTTGTGTTATATACACTCTTTTGTGTTAATCTTGTGTTATCGTTTTAACCTCGTTTGTATTACCCGGGTGGTAATCTCGTGCTGGTGTAAATGGTTTCGGTTTGTGTTATATAACACCCTGTGTTTATTATTAACACCGGTGTATTATTATACCCCGTGTTTGTAATGTTTGTTTGTATTATTATAACGTTGTGTTGTGTTTTTATTATCATTGGTTTGTGATATTAGCTATATGTTGTGTTATTATTATACACTGTCTTGGTGTTTTTTATTATTATACACGGTTTGTGATTATACACTGTGTTTGTGTTTATTATATACACGCTGGTTTGTGTTTATTATTAATGTTTGTTATTATTATACACTGTCGTTTTATTAAGTCTGGTGGTTGTGTTTATATCACTGTCTCTGGTTTTTTTATTATAACACTGTGTTTGTGTTTATTATTATACACGCTCGTTTGTGTTTATTATACATGTCGTGTGTATATATACATGTCGTGTTTGTGTTATTATTATACACTGCGTGTTTGTGTTTATTATTATACACTGTCTCGTGGTGTTTATTATACTGTCTCTGGTGTTTGTGTTTATTATTATACACGTCTCGTGGTGTTTGTGTTTATTATTATACACTGCGTTGGGGGTTTGTGTTTATTATTATACATTCTCGTTTGTGTTTATTATTATACACTGTCTCGTGTATGTTTGTTATTACAGTTGGTTCTGTGCGTGTTTGTAGCTGTGTATTATTATACACTGTCTCGTAATTGGTTATTATTATACACTGCTCGTGTGTTTGTGTTTATTATTATACACGTCTCGTGTTGTGTTTATTATTATACACTGTCTCGGTTTGTGTTTATTATTATACACTGTCTCGTGGTGTTTGTGTTTATTATTATACACTGTCTCGGTTTGTGTTTATTATTATACACTGTCTCTGTGTTGTGTTTTTTATTATACACTTCTCTGGTGTTTGTGTTTATTATTATACACTGTCTCACGGTGTTTGTGTGTTTATTATTATTACACAGGCACCGTGTTTGTGTTTATTATTATACACTGTCTCACGTGTTTGTGTTTATTATTATACACTGTCTGCGTTTTGTGTTGGTATTATACACTGCGTGTTTGTGTTGGGGGCCCGCGGGGGGTCCGCTCGGTTGGTTTTTTACACACCGTTTTTTTATTATTATACACTGTCTCGTGTTTGTGTTTATTATTATATACACTGCCTGTTTGTGTTGTATTATATTAATTGCCCGTGGGTTTGTGTTTATTATTATACACTGTCTCGTGTTTGTGTTTATTATACACTGTCTCTGGTTTGTGTGTTATTATACACACCTTCTGGTGTTTGTGTTTATTATTATACACTGTCTCTCGTTTCAGTTTATTGCCATACCGTCTCGCTGGAAGCGGCTATTATACACTGTCTCGCGG
>CM022780.1:425475-507951 GCA_012411365.1 Ameiurus melas
AATAAAACATAATTCATTTTATTCCACAAAAAATTATGATATTTTGCTGTATTAAGGCAATGCCATCTGGAATTGTGTAAGGAGCCATCAGCATGCAATGTTAAGATTTTCTCCCAACTTTCTGGAATAATTTAACCTGGAATGCCCTCTAGTAGGCAATTTCTGTGTCGTTTCAATTGGAGACTGAACTTTTAACTGTATATTTTATTTGATTGATTTACTGATTGATTGATTGATTGATTGGAAAACACGCCTGAAGTTTCCGGACTGTAGAAAATAAAACACTTTTATAAACATGCTTCTTTATCAGCCACTAAGCCAGCCCCAATGGAGTGGAATCGGGGAACGTCAGTAAAACACACATGATCAATGTTTAGGCTTCATCACTTTATCTGAAACACAGTGAAACCTGAGGCAGTTTGCATTTTGAGGCTTGGTGTAGTAGAAGCTGATTTTATTGGAGCATGCAAAACTTTCTAATCTGATTGTGTAAACAACGCAGTCTGATCATATCCGTCTGACTCAGATTACAGGCATGTGAATCAGGGCTACATTCCAGGCTGGGTTCATTTGAATACAGCTTCACCTAAATATTTGTTAATATTAAACATCTACTGTGTTCATCTGTATGTTTAATATATACAGTATGATCATGTATCTAATTCCTGGAAAATATTCAACTGTTTCTGACTTTTGAAGTGTTTTTATTGTTCTTAATGGTGTTGTCTTTGTACTGTTTATGTACATGACCTGATCTGTGTAGAAGGGTCTTCCTATGGTGATGGAAAAGATTTGTGCACTCATTATTAAATACAGCCAATGACAGAGTTTCTGGAGACTGAGAACAATTTAAGGATGATGACAATTTGCATTTATTTCAGTCTTTATAAATATATAAGAATTTCTAAGATAATAAGTAAATATTAACAAGATCATTGTGTCAATTGTTTGAGAGAAAAATAAGGATTTTTATGTAATCAAATGTATTTTTGTTAGAGGAAAAAAAAAAGAAGGAGCATCAGGCACAAGGCAGGCTACACCCTGGACAGAGTGCCAGTCCATCACAGGGCACAATCACTGGGGGAGGAAACCGGAGTACCCGGAGGAAACACCTGCAGCACGGGGAGAAGATGCAAACTCCGCACACACATGAACCCCTGTGGTGTGAGGCAGACGTTCTAACCACTAAGCCATCGTGCACCCCTCTTTCGCGTTCATGCTCAGAAAAAAAGGTCACATAGGGTTAATTGGCTTGAATCCTGTAAAGATTCAATTTATAATTTTACATCAGAGTGTTCCAAACTAGAAGCCTTTTAAGGATCATAAGAACCTTTGTCTATATGAAGAACCCACTGTAGTTTTTGTTTTCTGAAGTTTGAAATGTGACCCTACTTGGTAACATGTGACTGACGCAGTTCAAGTGTGTGATTCGTTATCGGAGTTATTTTTAAGTCAGTGTTGTTTCTCTTCATTCAGGTGTTTGTGTTTAACGATGAGAAATGTGGCTGTGTGCTCCATCCACATTCTGCATGCTACTGCTTTTATTTACCTTTGAAACAGGTAAGCAGTGAAAATAAATCGGAAATGCAACTCTGAAACTAGCTGAGATTCATTTTTTCATTACGATGAAATTTTGTTTAATATAATTTGTAAAAAAAATTATTCATGTTTTTTATTTAGCATACCTTTTTTCAGTAGTGCACAGTAAAGATATATGAAAGTAAAGTTTGTGATCAGAAGGAGAATTTCCACTCAGCAGTCATGTACACAGTGAAAAATAAATTAGATCAGAATAACGAATAAAGAGAAATAAATAAATAAATGTAAATATCGAGTTTTAAAGTGTGAAAAAAGGAGTGTGAACAGAACAGTAATTAGAGCATGTGAAACCAGTCGGTTCAGGATTTCGCTGAGGTTCTTTTGGTGATTGTTGTGGCCAAAAATGCTTGATTTATTATCATTATTATTTTGTTGCTGTTGTTGCATTTTTTCTTTTTCAAAATTTGCGATGCAATTTACAGAGTTTCTGTGCTTATCTGTGAAAAACTACTCGAAATGATGGAATTGCAATCGCACGAAATTCTGCTCCAGGGGTGTTGGATCATTCCTGCACTTTGTTTCCTAACCAGCTGGAGTGTGTGAAGAAAAGAATTTCACTGTGCTGTAATGTACGTGTGTTCAATAAAAGGCTTCTTCTTCTTCTTCTTCTTCTTCTTCTTCTATAGAGGAATGTCAATTAAAACCTGGACTTGACTTCTTTTGATCTTACTTGTGTTCTTTTTTCATTCTGCTTGTCCGTCTGTTGTCTAAGACAAACATTGCTGTAGTGTGTATCTGTCTCTACTCTCTGTGCTTTTTACTCATAGTTATTTACATTTTTAATGTTTTTAATGTTTTAAATCTTTTTTCCCCCAGTAAATGGCTACTATGGACAAAGGTACTTCCAATGCCATTACACTCGTGATCTGAACACCATCGAATTCATTTACTCTTGGTACTTTAACAAAGTTGAATATCTGAGGTACAACAGCACAACAGATAAATACACCGGATCCACAGATTATGGCGTGATAAAGGCCACTGAATCAGGACCCCAAAAACAGTCTCTATTCTATTGTGTTCACCTTCTGCAAAGATCGCAGTGATAAATACTCCTCACACATACTGAAAGAAGGTGGGGACATTTCTGAGATTTAATAATAGAGAATAATACACACTTTTACATAATAATATTACTTCTATTTTAAATAAACTTTGTAGTTTGGCGTTAACTGTACTAATTGTTGTTCATTTTGTTTCTCAGTGAAGCCCGAGGTCATGATGAGGTCACTGAGACCTGAGTCTGGAGTCCTCCTGGCCATGTTGATGTGCACTGTGTATGATTATTACCCAAGTGGAGTCACGGTGTCATGGCTGAGAGACGGCGAGGTCGTGACTGAGGGAGTTTCCTCCACTGATGAGCTGTCAGATGGAGACTGGTTCTATCAGATCCACACTTATCTAGAGTACACACCGAGACCTGGAGAGAACATCTCCTGCATGGTGCAGCACGAGAGTTTAACACAACCCCTCATATCCACCTGGGGTGAGAACCTGGTCCTGTTCTGTTATTCTTTACTGTAAAGTCCAGATTAAAATGTTGAGTTACTGTTTGGATGAAACGTGACCATGTGATAAATGTGCACACGTGTAAACTGGACATTCAAATACATTTCCGTGTCGTAGAAGGATTTAAACACAGCTAAGACGTGATTTGTGCTGTGACAGATCCTCCACTTCCTGTAGACGACAGGAACGAGCTGATCGTCGGTATTTCCCTCCTGGTGATGGGAATGGTTTCGTCGCCGCTGGATTTCTTTATTACATGCTGAGATCTACAGGTCAGTACAGGAGAATAAACAGAACTTGCATTTCACCTGGAACAAAGCATTGTTTTTATTCATTTTCCCCAGAATGTCCTGCAGAACACACTCCTAAGACGATATCTTTAGGTGAGACAGATCTCATACACACCAGACCATCGATCCTTCGAAACTAATCAAACCCTTCACCAGATTAATGTCACATCTGCTTCGTCTTTTCAGAGCGCACGATTTCAGAGACGAGTTCGAAGCTTCAAAATCCATAACACCCTGCAGCGGACATTTCATTCAAAACCCACAGTACATTTAGAATTTAGATTCAAAAATTGTTAGTGGGAGACCCCTACTACACAATTAAACTGAGGGACTGAGTTCGCTCATCGACTCAACACGGTCGGCCTGTTAGGGTTTTCAGTGTAGGGCAGATGTTTTAGAAGCGGGTGAGAATTCAGGTGAGGTGGAGCTCTGGTGGATGGGAAGAACATCGCAGTGGTTCTCCGTGACAGAACCCGCCTTCTGATGGGCTGAACCCAAAACCAAACCACTCCTGCGCGCGCTGATCTTTGGCCCTGGTGCAGAGACTGAGCTGCTTCACTGGTTCACATCACGTCCACATTACACTGCGTTATTACTGTCCAGGGAAAGTGCAGGGAACTGTTCTGACCCACATTTAACTAAGAATACTCAGTGATGTTGGTGTTTTGGCGATATTCGGGACATAAAATTGATTGATATTGTTTGTGATCTCATTTTATTGAGCCATGAGCCCAAAACTTTTCAGCTTTAATGGGGAAAAGATGTCAATCATTCTGATAGTTCAATAAATTCACATGTAATGCATTCATACAATAAATTAATGAGGATTTTATTTTCACTGGAACTCATTCAATTGGACACAGGACACAGAAAAGGATTGGATGGTGTGTAAGGAAGCATGTTGAGGATTCCTCAGACACACGCACGCCTCACACACTCACACACCAACACACACTCAACACACACTCACACACACTCACACACCTCACACACACACGCACACACACACGCACACACACGCCCACACACACACACACGCACGCACACCTGTAAAAGTCTAAACTGTAGTCATCATAAGAATTTCCAGGTGTGTTGATTTTGACGTTCATCAGGAACAGATTTTAGAGTCGTGACTGATGGAGACGTGTATTCTGTCATTTTACCCAAAAATAATGTAAGTATAAGTATCTATTGTGTTGAACTTCAAATATAAACATTAATAATAATAATTTGTAATTTAAAGTGAGGAATGGTCAAAGGCACAACATTAACATCTCATGTAGAAATAATTAAAGATCATTTGTAGAAGTACACTTTACCTCATCACTCATGAATAAAAGAACACGTGCTTTATGGAGAAACTTTCAGTGGAAATTAGACCAGGACGCCATCTAGTGGACAAGCTCGGCATCACCTAGCTAATCAGAAACCACAATTTCACCACGAGACTTTTATTTGATTTTATTTTATTTTTGTTACATTTCTCCACATGTCCCACATGTACTAAAATCATCCAAAAAGACAAGAAAATACCTGAAATACAAATGGAAAAGCAGTCCAACAGCATTCAGATATCATTTGGTGGGATTATTAAAATACACGTCTGATCAAATATACACACATTCAATAGAATATTGTAATATAGAAACATTTCAAGCATAAAAACTTAACGTCTGAAATATGAAAGCTATGAAAGCATGTCTCGTCTTTATAACGGAGATTCAACTCCTATTTATTTCCATAAAGGTTTTTTCTATTTAAAAATACAGGCTCTAAAACAGTCTTTAAAAATGACGCCAGCTGTAAAAGATTTTCTGCAGAAGAAAACAAACCTCAACAAAACTTTCTGTAAATTCTCACAATACTGCTGTATAAACCTCACGCGCTAGCGTTAGCGTTAGCTTTAAACCGTCATTAGCACGCTACAGAGAGACACGGTGAATAAAACACTCCTGTCTTCTAACGTAGAAGGTCTGGGTTTGTACAAATCGCGTTTAGACTCAGAACCTCTCCGTCTGTGAAGGACTAGCGGATTAGCATGCTAAGCTAGTGAACTGTTTCCACTCACTGATCGATCAGATGATATATTATTGTGAATACGATGCTGTAATACAGCGACACGGCTTTAAACACGCCGCAGAAACGCACCTCGGGTTCTCCGGGACGTTTTACATCCAAATGAGACTTTTAAAAATGTAAATAAACAGCTGATTGATCTGTTAGTCAGCAGGATCAAAACGTAGCTACGTATTAAACCAAAATAAAACCAAAATCGGATTTGACTGCTAACGGTGGTATGATTACGCCATGAAAACACAAAGACTTCTGGGTAATCTGTGCTCGAGTCGGATTTAATAAGAAGCTAATAAAGTAATAAAACATCCCAAGATTTAATATTGTTTAAATAAACGTTTTTACACTTTTAATACGATGTAAACAGGGAGCGATAAAAACACTGCGCTTTATAAACTCTAATATATTATTATTATTACTATTTTTATTATTATTATTATTATTATTTTTCAGTTTGGAGAATGTTTTATCTGTGATATAAATTATATCTTAAACTGTGCTGTACAACTTCGAACTTCGTACATCGACGTGAAACACGCAGAAATTTCAGATTCAAATATAATAAAGTGGGATTTAATACGTTTGGGAGAAAATTGGGGTAAAAAAATATTTTTTAAAAATGTAAGTGTAAAAGATTTGGAGAATTTTTGGATTAAAACAGAAACACAAGCTGCAGGAACAAACAGCCGTTAGCATCGTGTACACTAACAAAACAAGCACACACACACACACACACACACACACACACACACACACCCCTCAGGTAACACTGTTCAGCTCATTCATATCAATTATCAAGCAGTTCACCTGTTAGCCCCGCCCACTTTCATATACCTTTATTAAACTCGTACGTTAATATCATCACGTGGCTTTGATGACGTGACTCAAAATTAAACATGAAGTCAAACGGGCTTGGAAAAATATACAATATAAAACACACGCACTCACACGCGCACGTAATCTGCTCGAACTCGTTAGCATCTCTGTCTAATTTATCGGCTAGTTTTTCCAGTAAAAGTTTGACCCATTAGCAGCGCCGCTTTGTGGAAAATTTGAATAAAATAAAATAAAATGCAAAGCGCAATCTTTATAAAAACCCGAACTGTGGTTACTGTTACTTAGTGCGTTAGCATGAATTTAAAAAGTATTCAAACAGCTAATTAGCATGAATTTGTAAAGGTCTTTTGTTTACCTGATTAGATTCCGGTGATAGCTGATTAGCATGAATTTACACGGATCTTTGGATGTCTTGATTCCTCAAAACTTTCATTTACGCACGCACGTACTGACTCGTTCGGCAGATTATAAAGCATTCTCATCAACATCGGCCAAATTTAAAAGAGTAAAACTCTGACTCGGCTTCCTGTACATCCACGTTCTTTTTCTTTACCTCAGCAAGAACGCGATGCCAGAACGATAACGCTAGCTAGCATCTATAGCTAAAGTTAGCCTTTAAAATAAAGTAACTAAATAAAGTTATCCATCATGCATCTAGGGCAACCGTTACCATGACTGTGAAATAGTTTCGATAATAATGTTACAATACGACATAAAAATCTAGCCTCGTTTTCGATAGCTATATAACCGTACCTAAACATCGTGATTACAGCTAGCTCCTACTTTACAGAGCCCCGCCCAAAAGAAGAAGAAGAAGAAGAAGAAGAAAGTGAGTCGATTCTTTTAGCGTAACGAGTCTCTATAAAAAACTTGGCATCTTTTATAAAAACGTTAAGGTAACATTGCTTAGCCGACACTAGCGCTATGCTAGTTTAGGATCCCGTAGCCGTGGCGAGAGTTCAGGGGAAGAGCGCGGGAGAGTTCTGGATGTTGGGCGCCTCCACTCGATGGTCGAGTTCATTCTGAAGCCTGGTGATGTTGGAAAGCTCCTCGAGTTCCTGAAACTGCCGTCGGTTTTGTGGCTAACGAGCAGCGGTAAAAATGGATGGCGAGCGGAGGAAGACGAGGGCCGCAGGGGACGGATGATGGAGGTGGAGGCGAGGCGCGGCGCCATTCCGGGCTGATCCCGGTAACGTTAGTGGGTGGTCTGTTCTTAGGTGTCGGCGACGTTTCCTGCGGGAGGAACTTGACCCAGCAGAGCAGCAGAACCTCGGCGAGGAACAGGAAGGTGCCGATGACGGTGGAGAAGGCCCAGGCGAGCTCCACGTGATGGTGCATGCGCTCGTGAGGAGATTCCTCACCGAGTTCAGGTTGTGCACGTTACTCACCGCCTCGATGTTGGGCAGGATGCAGGTGCTGATCATCAGAGCGAAGAGATGGACCGCAACCAACACGGTGGTGCAGGCGCTGAACGCGATCAGGAGGAGGGGCGGGTTAATCGTAATCCCGCTCCAGCTGCACCTCCACCATCGCCACCTGGACACAAAAACACCACTGCGACGTAAATAAACTCAGCAACACCGTCCAATATATTAGGAACATCCGAACAGCCGGTCATGTGGCAACAGCACGATGAATAAAACTCCTGCAACTCGGGCCGAGAGCTTCAGTTACTGTTCACATCAAACGATGCGTTGTGATGCTGCCACGTGATTGGCTGATTGGATATCTGCATAAATGAGCAGGTGGACAGTGCAATAAAAATGTAAATAAACACAACACCACGGAAACGCAAAACAACACCACAGTGACGTAAATAAACAATACGATATTACAGAATCATAGAAGCTTCCGGAGAGTTGAATAGATCAAACAAACTGATATAAAAACATCAAAAATAATCAATAAAACACGTTTTTTAAGTTTTGTCTTATTTGCATTTGTTTTCTACGCAATCCGCTGAGACTCTACAGTAACTGGGTCACCAATGACGAGGGCTTGTTTCTTCACTAGTTACAGGAAGTTAAAACCACAGATACGGCCAGCTTCCTGTCACTACTGCAACTGGAGAGGAAAAAACCACACCTCCAGATACACACCCCCACACACACACACACACACACACACACAAAAAACACATACTCTCACACACACACACACACACACACACACACACACACACACACACACACAACAAAATCCCACATACACACACACACACACACACACACACACACCACCAGATACACACACACACACTCAATACACACACACACACACCTCCCAACACACACACACACACCTCCCAGATACACACACACACACACACAACCTCCCAATACACACACACAACACACACACACCCTCTCACACACACCACACACACACACACAAGATACACACACACAACAAACACACACACACACACACACACACACACATACACACACACACACAACATTCACACACACACACACACACACACAGAGAATACACACACACACACACACACACACACACACACACACACACATACACTCTCTCACACACACACACACACACACAGAAACACACACACACACACACACACACATACACACACACAGATACACCTCTCACACACACACACACACACAACACAAAAAAAACACACACACACACACACATACACACACACACACAGATACACTCTCTCACACACACACACACACAGATACACTGATACACTCACTATATCTGTGTCATCAATAATGTTATTACACACTGATCAGCCATAACATTAAAACCACTGACGAACTGAAGAAGTGATGACTCATTACAGGGCGGGGGCATATTCAGATACAGGGGTATAGTACTCAGATACAGGGGTATAGTACTCAGATACAGGGCGGGCTATTACTCAGATACAGGGGTATAGTACTCAGATACAGGGGTATAGTACTCAGATACAGAGGGTAGTACTCAGATACAGGGGTATTACTCAGATACAGGGGGTATAGTACTCAGATACAGGGGGTATATTACTCAGATACAGGGGGGTATATTAATCAGATACAGGGGGTATATTACTCAGATACAGGATATTGACAGGGGGTATATTACAGATAGTATATTATCAGATAGGGTATATTACTCAGATAAGGGGTTATTAACAGATACAGGGGGTATATACAGATACAGTGGGTATATTACTCAGATACAGGGGGTATAGTACTCAGATACAGGGGTATATTATCAGATACAGGGGGTATATTAATCAGATACAGGGGGTATATTAATCAGACAGAGGTATATTAATCAGAACAGGGGTATATTAATCAGATACAGGGGTATATTAATCAGATACAGGGGTATATTACTCAGATACGAGGGTATATTACTCAGATACAGGTATATTACTCAGATACAGGGGGTATAATCAGATACAGGGTATATTACTCAGATACAGGGGTTTATTAATCAGATACAGGGGTATATTAATCAGATACAGGGGTATATTAATCAGATACAGGGGCGGGGTATATTACTCAGATACAGGGGTCTATTAATCAGATACAGGGGGTATATTAATCAGATACAGGGGGTATATTAATCAGATACAGGGTATATTACTCAGATACAGGGGGTATATTAACTGATATAGGGGGTATATTAATCAGATACAGGGGGTATATTACTCAGATACAGGGGGTATATTACCAGATACAGGGGGGGGTATATTAATCAGATACAGGGGCGGGTATATTACTCAGATACAGGGGTATAGTACTCAGATACAGGGGTATATTACTCAGATACAGGGGTATATTAATCAGATACAGGGGGTATATTAATCAGATACAGGGGGTATATTAATCAGATACAGGGGATATATAATCAGATACAGGGGGTATATTAATCAGATACAGGGGTATATTACTAGACAGGGGTATATACTCAGATACAGGGGATATAATCAGATACAGGGCGGTTATTACTCAGATACAGGGGTATAGTACTCAGATACAGGGGGTATACTACTCAGATACAGGGGGTATATTAATCAGATACAGGGGGTATATTAATCAGATACAGGGGTATATTAATCAGATACAGGGGGGTATATTACTCAGATACAGGGGGTATATTACTCAGATACAGGGGGTATATTACTCAGATACAGGGGGGGTATATTACTCAGATACAGGGGGTATATTACTCAGATACAGGGGTATATTAATCAGATACAGGGGGGTATATAATCAGATACAGGGGTATATTACTCAGATACAGGGGTATATTAATCAGATACAGGGGTATATTAATCAGATACAGGGGGGGTATATTACTCAGATACAGGGGTATATTAATCAGATACAGGGGTATATTAATCAGATACAGGGGTATATTAATCAGATACAGGGGTGGGTATATTACTCAGATAAGGGGGTATATTAATCAGATAAGGGGTATATTACTCAGATACGGTATATTAATCAGATACAGGGGGTATATTAACAGATACAGGGTATATTAATCAGATAAAGGGGGTATATAATCAGATACAGGGGGGGTATATTAATCAGATACAGGGCGGTATAATTCAGAACAGGGGGTATATTACTCAGATACAGGGGTCTATTAATCAGATACAGGGGGTTATTAATCAGATACAGGGGTATATAATCAGCTACAGAGGGTATATTAATCAGATACAGGGGGGTATATTACTCAGATACAGGGGGTATATTAATCAGATACAGGGGGTATATTACTCAGATACAGGGGGGGTATATTAATCAGATACAGGGGGTATATTACTCAGATACAGGGGGTATATTAATCAGATACAGGGGGTATATTAATCAGATACAGGGGCGGGGTATATTACTCAGATACAGGGGGTATATTACTCAGATACAGGGGGTATATTACTCAGATACAGGGCGGGGTATATTAATCAGATACAGGGGGTATATTAATCAGATACAGGGGTATATTAATCAGATACAGGGGCGGGGTATATTACTCTGATACAGGGGTATATTACTCAGATACAGGGGTATATTACTCAGATACAGGGGTATATTACTCAGATATAGGGGTATATTACTCAGATACAGGGGTATATTACTCAGATACAGGGGGTATATTAATCAGATACAGGGGGGTATATTAATCAGATACAGGGGTATATTACTCAGATACAGGGGGTATATTCAGATACAGGGGTATATTAATCAGATACAGGGGGGTATATTACTCAGATATAGGGGTATATTAATCAGATACAGGGGTATATTAATCAGATACAGGGGGTATATTAATCAGATACAGGGGCGGGGTATATTACTCAGATACAGGGGGTATATTAATCAGATACAGGGGCGGGTATATTACCTCAGATAGGGGTATATTAATCAGATACAGGGGGATATATAATCAGATACAGGGGGTATTAATCAGATAAAGGGGTATATTAATCAGATACAGGGCGGGGTATATTAATCAGATACAGGGGCGGGTATATTACTCAGATACAGGGGCGGGTATATTACCTACATATAGGGGGTTCATTAATCAGATACAGGGGGTATATAATCAGATACAGGGGTATATTAATCAGCTACAGAGGGTATATTAATCAGATACAGGGGCGGGTATATTACTCAGATACAGGGGTATATTAATGACATAGTATATTACTCAGATACAGGGGGGTATATTACTCAGATAACGGCGGGTATATACAGATACAGGGGGTTCATTAATCAGATACGGGTATATTACTCAGATACAGGGGGTTATATACTCAGATACAGGGGTATATTAATCAGATACAGGGGGGTATATTACTCAGATACAGGGGGCTATTAATCAGATACAGGTATTAATCAGATACAGGGTATATTAATCAGCTACAGAGGTATATTAATCAGATACAGGGGGGTATATTACTCAGATACAGGGGGTATATTAATCAGATACAGAGGGGTATATACTAGATACAGGGGTATTAATCAGCGGTACATTACTCAGATACAGGGGTATTAATCAGATACAGGGGTATATTAATCGATACAGGGGGTATATTAATCAGATACAGGGCGGTACATTTACCAGACAGGGGGTATACTCAGATATAGGGCGGGGTATATTACTCAGATACAGGGGGTATATTACTCAGATACAGGGGGTATATTAATCAGATACAGGGGGTATATTACTCAGATACAGGGCGGTATATTAATCAGATACAGGGCGGTATATTACCCAGATACAGGGGGTATATTAATCAGATACAGGGGGTATATTAATCAGATACAGGGGGGTATATTACTCAGATACAGGGGGTATATTAATCAGATACAGGGGGTATATTAATCAGATACAGGGGGGGGTATATTACTCAGATACAGGGGGTATATTAATCAGATACAGGGGGTATATTACTAGATACAGGGGGGGTATATTACTCAGATACAGGGGGGTATATTACTCAGATACAGGGGGTATATTAATCAGATACAGGGTGTAACTGTACAGGGCGTGTATTACTCAGATAAGGGGTATATTAATCAGATACAGCGGGTATATTACTCAGATACAGGGGGTATAGTACTCAGAACAGGGCGGGTATATTAATCAGATACAGGGGGTATATTACTCAGATACAGGGGGTATATTAATCAGATACAGGGGGTATATTACTCAGATACAGGGGGTATATTAATCAGATACAGGTACAGAGGTCTCTTTCAGCAGGATAATGCTCCCTGACACACTGCAGAAACGGTTTGAGGAACATGAGAAAGAGTCCAAGGTGTTGACTCGGCCCCATCCATTCACATCTCGATCCAGCGTCTGTGAGACGTTCTGGATAAACAAGTCCGATCCACGGAGGCCCCACTTACACAACTTACAGGACTTAAAGGATCAGCTGCTAACATGTTGGTGTAGATCCCACAGCACACCTTCAGAGGTCTCGTGGAGTCCAGGCCTCGACGGGTCGGAGATGATGTAATGAGGACCTGCAGTGCATTCGGGGGGTGGTTTAATGTCATGGCTGACACGTGTGTGTATAATGATGTCATGGCTGACACGTGTGTGTATAATGATGTCATGGCTGACACGTGTGTGTATAATGATGTCATGGCTGATACGTGTGTGTATAATGATGTCATGGCTGACACGTGTGTGTATAATGATGTCATGGCTGATACGTGTGTATAGTGATGTCATGGCTGACACGTGTGTGTATAGTGATGTCATGGCTGATACGTGTGTATAGTGATGTCATGGCTGATACGTGTGTGTATAGTGATGTCATGGCTGATACGTGTGTATATAGTGATGTCATGGCTGATACGTGTGTATAGTGATGTCATGGCTGATACGTGTGTGTATAGTGACGTCATGGCTGATACGTGTGTATAGTGATGTCATGGCTGATACGTGTGTGTATAGTGATGTCATGGCTGATACGTGTGTGTATAGTGATGTCATGGCTGATACGTGTGTGTATAGTGACGTCATGGCTGATACGTGTGTATAGTGACGTCATGGCTGATACGTGTGTGTATAGTGACGTCATGGCTGATACGTGTGTGTATAGTGACGTCATGGCTGATACGTGTGTGTATAGTGACGCTGGTGGCTGATACGCGTGTTAATGTTATAATAATGAAACATCACGTTTAAACTACAGTGATATCACATGACACACGAGCGATGACGGAAAAGCTGCACACGCTCATTCATTACTGTCCAAATAATTAGGAACAAGCTCACCTTTTACAGTTTCTACAGTTCCAACCTGCCGCTGTTTTCAGCAGAACTGAGCGGGTTCTCCAGGGAACCCGGTGCTAAAGAATGTAGAGCCATGATCCATATAAATCAGCACACAGACACAAACATGTCTCTCAGCTCACTGTGTACCAGGAACTGTCTCACTGCTACACACAGTGTCAAGCAAAACTCTGTGTGTGTGTGTGTGTTTCTGTAGTTGTGTGTGTGTATGTGTGTGTTTTCATGTGTGTGTGTTTCTGTATGTGTTTGTGTGTTATGTGTGTGTGTTTCATATTATTTGTGTTGCGTGTATGTGTTTCTGTAGGTGTGTGTGTGTGTGTGCTGTGTGTTTTGTAAGTGTATGTGTGTGTGTTTCTGTAGTGTGTGTGTGTGTTCTAAGTGTGTGTGTGTGTTTCTGTAGGTGTGTGTGTGTGTTTCTGTAGGTGTGTGTGTGTGTGTGTGTTTTATGTGTATGTGTGTGTGTGTGTGTTTGAAGGTGTGTGTGTTTGTAAGTGTATGTGTGTGTGTGTTTGTGTGTGTGTGTGTGTGTGTGTGTCTATAAGTATGTGTGTGTATGTTTGTTTCTGTAGGTGTGTCTGTAAGTTGTTTGTGTATAGTGTGTTTCTGTATGTGTGTGTGTGTGTTTCGTGTTATGTGTGTGTGTGTGTGTTTCGTAGGTGTGTGTGTTTCTATAAGTGTATGTGTGTGTGTTTCTGTAAGTGTATGTGTGTGTGTTTTTCTGTAAGTGTGTGTGTGTTTCGTAAGTGTATGTGTGTGTGTGTTCTGAGGTGTGTGTGTTTCTATAAGTGTATGTGTGGTATTTGTTTCAGTGTATGTGTTTGTTATGTGTGTGTTTCTGTGTGTGTGTGTGTGTGTGTGTGTGTGTGTGTTTCTGTAAGTATGTGTGTGTTTTGTAAGTGTATGTGTGTAGGTTTTTTGTTTTGTTGTTTTGTATATGTGTGTGTGTGAGAGAGTGTGTTTCTTAGTTTGTGTGTGTGTGTGTGTATGCTGTGTGTGTGTGTGTGAGAGTGTGTGTTTGTAGGTGTGTGTGTGTGTGTGTGTGTGTGTGTGTGTGTGTTTTTGTGTGTGTGTGTTTGTGTGTGTGTGTGTGTGTGTGTGTGTGTGTGGTGTTTCTGTAGTGTGTGTGTTGTAGTGTGTGTGTGTGAGAGAGTGTGTTTGTGTGTGTGTGTGTGAGTTTGTGTGTGTGTGATGATGTGGAACAGGTCCTTATAAGGTGATGTATACACAGAAGTCTGGGATGATTCCTGATCACACTTGTACAGGACGTGAGGATGGCTCAGAGGTGCCAGTTCTAGCAAGAAACATCAGCACACAGTGACACACACCAACACACACACCCACACACACACACACACACACACACACACACACACACACACACACACACACACACACACACCTGTTGTAAGTTAAAGTAACAGCCAAGTTTCCCAGCACACTTCTCAGTGTTAAACAGTTGAGTGTCACATTAAACTCTGTCTCTATTTGCATTAAAGTATTGGCACCCCTGCCTCTGTGTGTGTCTGTGTGTAAAAGAGAGAGCACACATTATTGTGTTTTTATACAGTGTGTGTGTGTGTGTGTTGTGCACTTTCTGACCAATCACAGTCCAGTATTCAGTGTGTTTTATAATATGATTTCCTTTTGAAACAGGAAGTCCGATCGGACTGCACATACAGTGCTTGACTGATTTACTCAACAGCCAATAGCATTCCAGATACGCCATGCCACGCCCGGCCGTTTAAACACACCCGAGTAGCTTAGCGAGCTAACTAAATACACAGAACAGTGAAGATTTAATAACGAGCTGCGGAGGATTTCGCTCGCTTAACCAGAATGACGCTAATCCTAGACGACGAGACGCTCTGAAAAGTCACATGACCACCAACTCACACAAACTCCGCCTCTTCGACATGAATAAACCCACCTGTGTTCTCAGACGGAGAAGGGAATAGACGACGGCGAAACAAACACAACGACGAACCGCTACTTGCTAACGCACCGATACTGCACAGCAAGACACGCCCCGGGGCGGGCATATACGTTCTACAGAGCGTTTCATTGGACAACGTGTACTAGTACAGGATGAGTCATCAAAACATTTAACTGTTACAAACTATCATATTAAACTCTCCGAAACTATTCGTTTAAAAGTATACTGATGTCGAGAACACTGAGGGACAGGAACATAACTCAATCACTTTTAAAATTATAATAATAACAAAATAATAATAATAATAATAATAATAATAAATAATAATAATAAAGCAGATGTTATTTCAGTCTTTCACGCCAGTAATAAGACAGAAGGAACTAAAACACGATCATTTGGGGAAGTGCGATACTGCAGTAGGTCATGAGTAGATGTATTCAGTCCATCTCTCCCACACGATCACCTGCACTCATGTTCCATCTGTTTCGCACGCCATCTCTTCTTGCCTGTCGGACATCTCGGTCTGGATGAAGGAGCACCATCTTAGCTTAACCTGTGAAAATCTGAGCTTCTCTTCATCCCAGTCTGTCCCTCAATCAACCAGAACTTCACTGTACAGCTCAGTTCACTTACACTAAAACCAACCAGGACGGCTAGGAACCTTGGGGTGATTCTTGATGATGGCTTGACCTTACAGACCACATCTCAGTAACTGCAAGGTCCTGTAGGTTCATCCTGTACAACATCAAGAAAAACCGACCATTCCTCACCAAACAGTCTACACAGATACGTCAGCCAGGCTCTTATCTCTAAACTGGACTACTGCAACTCACTGCTTTCAGGCCTCCCCAGCAGCTCCATCAAACCCCTTCAGATGATTCAGAATGCTGCAGCGCCTTGTCTTCAACCAGCCCAAGACTACTATGTCACACCCCTCTTCATCTCCCTCCACTGGCTTCCTGTAGCGGCCGCATCGTTCAAGGCCTTGATGCTCACCTACAAGACCTTGTCAGGAACAGCGGCCTACCTCAACTCTCTCCTGAAGGCCTACGTTCCTCTCGCAATTCGATCGACTAGCCGACCGACGTTTAGTAGTTCCCACTCAGCGGCACGTAAGGTCCCTTTCCAGAACCTTCACACTAACTGTTCCCCAGTGGTGGAATGAACTTCCGATCTCAATCCGGGACTACAGAATCTCTCTACTATCTTCAAAAACAGCTAAAGACCCACCCTCTGTCAACACCTAACCATCTCCTAAAAAACACCATAAATAAATAAATAAATTGCACTCACACCTCTACTCTGTACACTCTTCTTCCTCTGGAACTCACTGAATGGATCTTGTATAGTAACACTACTCGTAATGTTCTGCTTGATATATCGCTTTGGATAAAAGCATCTGCCAAGTGAATAAATGTAAATATGAAGTGTGTGTATATGAAGTGTGTGTGTATGATGTATATGAGGTGTGTGTGTGTATGAAGTGTGTATATGAAGAGAGTGTGTGTATAAAGGTTATATGAAGTGTGTGTGTGTATGATGTGTGTATATGAAGGTGTGTGTGTATGAAGAGGAAGTGTATATGAAGTGTGAAGTGAAGTGTGTGTGTATGAAGTTATAGAGTGTATATAAGTGTGTGTATGAAGTATTGAAGTGTATATGAAGTGTGTGTGTATGAAGTGTGTATATGAAGTGTGTGTGTATATGAAGGTGTGTGTGTATGAAGTGTATATGAAGTGTGTGATGTATATGAAGTGTGTGTGTATATATGAAGTGTGTGTATGAAGTGTGTAAAGAAGTGTGTGTGTGTATGAAGTGTGTATATGAAGGGTATGGTGTGTATATATGAGGTGTATGAAGTGTGTGTATATGAAGTGTGTATATGAAGAGTGTGTGTGTATGAAGTGTGTATATATGAGGTGTGTGTGTATGAAGTGTGTGTATATGAAGTGTGTGTGTATGAAGTGTGTATATGAAGTGTGTGTGTATGAAGGTGTAAATGAAGAGTGTGTATGAAGTGTGTATATAGATGTGTATATGTATATGAGGTGTGTGTGTATGAAGTGTGTATATGAAGTGTGTGTATGAAGTGTGTATATAAGAGATGTGTATGAAGTGTATGAGGTGTGTGTGTATGAAGTGTGTGTGTATATGAAGTGTGTATATGAAGTGTGTGTGTATGAAGTGTGATATGAAGTGTGTTATGAAGTGTGTGTATGAAGTGTGTATATGAAGTGTGTAAGAAGGTGTATATGAAGAGTTGTATGAAGTGTATATAGGGTGTGTGTATGAAGTGTATATGATGTATATGAAGAGTGTGTATGAAGGTGTATATGAGGTGTGTATGAAGTGTGTGTATATGAAGTGTGTGTATGAAGTGTGTATATGAAGTGTGTGTATGAAGTGTGTATATGAAGTGTGTGTATGAAGTGTGTATATGAAGTGTGTGTATGAAGTGTAGTATATGAGTGTGTGTATGAAGTGTATATGAAGTGTGTGTATGAAGTGTGTATATATGAGATGTGTTATGAAGTGTATATGAGGTGTGTGTGTATGAAGTGTGTGTATATGAAGGTGTATATGAAGTGTGTGTGTATGAAGGTGTATATATGAGAAGTGTGTGTATGAAGTGTGTATAAGAGGTGTGTGTGTGTATATGAAGTGTGTATATGAGATGTGTGTATGAAGTGTGTATGAGGTGTGTGTATAAGTGTGTATATGAAGTGTGTATATGAAGTGTGTGTGTATAGTGTATATAGGAGTGTTATATATGTATATGAAGAGTGTATGAAGTATATGAAGTGTAATACTGTAGGTCATGAGTAGATGATGAATCGTGTAGAACAGAGTTGTTGTGGAGGTCCAGGAGGCTCGGTGCTGGGAGAAGGTTGTAGAAGGAGATAAGTAGGAGTGTGTAGAAGTTGTTCGGTAGGAGGTGAGAGTGTGTGAAAGTGTGTGAAAGTGTGTGAAAGTGTGTGAAAGTGTGAATCTCACCATGGCGAACCCGGAGAGCAGAGCGGAGGTCCTGCTGGTGGCCTTCAGCTTCGCTCGGCTCAGATAGAGCTTTCTCCATGACAGAGCCTGCAGAGAGTGCTCGTTTAAACTCATTTCTCACCCGCTTCCGCTTCTTCAACACTCGACCTCCTGGAACCGAAAATCTCCGTGAAACCGTCGCTCGTGGGGCGCATAACAGTCAGTTACCTCTCTTTTCTCTCTCTTCCTCCGAAACTAACTGACAGTTGTTTCCGTGCGCCGCGCGTGCTTGACAGCTCAAAAACTACAAAGCGGGACCGCCCACAATGCACCGCGCTGCCGTGATGTCGGCGATGTGGAATTGTGGGTAATGTAGTCTAGAGTAGTTATATGAGTCAGTATGGCTCTTTCTGTCTCTCTCTGTCTGTCTGTCTGTGTCTCTGTGTCCAAACCGGCTCCTTTATTCCTGCTGAAACACGCGTTGATGACGTCACCAACCCTTTAAGTACCAGTGCTGTTGTGCAGCTCTGTACTGTTTTCCTTCAGAACCTGTGTGCAGATGTCAGCTGGATTAGACTCTGTCTGACCCTCCCACTGTAAACACACCATCAGTATTTCTCTGGTCTAATATTTCTGAGAAACTATCAGATGTTGAATGTTTCTGAGCTAAAGGCAAACAGGAAGAAAACACGGTCAAAGATCATCATTAATATAAACATACAGCAGTGGGAGGTTCTACCTGGAACCGGATCATGAAGGTGTGCATATGACTAACATTTTGTCGGATGTTTGTGTTTTTGCTGTATAGATGTTTACTTCATGTTTGAAGCGGAAATGTTTTCTGTTTAATTGGCTATTTTTAGTTTGATTCTCGGACGGCACACACTAGGGGGCGCCATTGCGCCTCTATTAACTCGCCTGTGTAGTGCAGTAGCTTTAACTGAGGTTCTCTGTGTAACCTTTGTGGAACCTTCAATCATAAGGTTCTAACATATTTTCAATTTTTAAGAATGTACAGAAGTTCTTATGAGCTGTGACTTATTCTGGGTCTGCATGAGGGTTACCCTAGCAATCAGCTGAAACACCATAGCAACTGCTTAACAGTTATTAGTTCTTGGGAGCCATGATGAGCCATGATAAAATGTTAAAAACATTTTAATTTTGTTTTCCTTGTTAGTATAAAAAAGAAAAACCTGTGAATGTTTACTGCTGTGTTGCTCAATTTGTTATTTTTTCTTCTCAGTTGAATATTTGGGAAAGGAAGGGAGGAGAGAAGAGAAAAGGCGATGTTCAGCGGACATGTTCAATAAAAATGAAACTGGAAAGCAACTGCATAGCAACTCCCAAGCAACCGATGGGAAGAGCATAGCAACCACCTAGTAACAATCTGCTAACCACCTGGAATACTATAGCAACCATCTATCAACACCCTACCAACAATCTAGATACTATAGAAACCACCTAGCAACACCCTGCCAACCACCTAGAACACCACAGCAACAGCCTAGCAACATCCTTCAAACCATCTAGATATCTATAGAAACCACCTAGGAACACCCTGCCAACCACATGGAACATCATAGCAACCACCTAGCAACACCCTACCAACCATATAGATACCTATAGCAACCACCTAGGAACACCATAGCAACCACCTAGGAACACCCTGCCAACCACCTGGAACACCATAGCAACCAGCTCCAACACAGAGGACGTTGATGAATAAATGCACTTTTCTATTGCCTTCATACACGGATGTCTTTCCTTCATTCAGTCACACACCTCCCCGCTGCTGAGGCCTTTTGTCCCCCTCGTCTTTAGCAGCCTTTGTGTGTGAAAGTCACGGCTGTCGATCTGCTGCTTTAAGAAGAGGAAGATTCTTCAGATAGAAAATATATCGGGGAAAGAAGGAAAGAAGGATTTTACATTTAAAAGTAAAACCAACAAAATATCCACAATTTCTGACATCATTTACGTAAATATATTCAGAGCTTTTAGCTCAAATTCAGAGGAAAACATCACTGACAATTTCATTCTTATACATGTTTATGATGTTTAAATGATTATTATGCTTAATTCTACTACTAATATTACTACTAATAAACTTTATTTATAGAGTTCTCTTCATACACACATGCTAGCGACAGACGCGCGTAAAAGTAGTGTAACAGAATGCAGGATAAAAGATGAATTTAAAACGCATTTAGAAAATACTCAATAAGTGTTAAGCGTCTTATTTAAATAATTAAAAAAACAATAAGGAGATATGTATACAAATGTAGAATAAAATTAAATAGTGTCATTTCTACATAGTTTTTGTTCAGATGAGAATACCCTCAGTGTTAGCAGTAGGTGGGTCTGTCAAAGTGACATATCTACTAAATAAAATCATTCAGATAAATGGTGCACTTAAAGTGGGGGAAAGAAGTATTTGATCCCCTGCTGATTTTGTACGTTTGCCCACTGATAAAGAAATGATCAGTCTATAATTTTAATGGTAGATTTATTTGAACAGTGAGAGACAGAATAACAACAAAAACATCCAGAAAAACGCATGTCATAAATGTTATAAATTGATCTGCATTTTAATGAGGGAAATAAGTATTTGACCCCTCTGCAAAACATGACTTAGTACTTGGTAATGACTTGTATATATATGACTGTATATAGCGCTTTTATCCAAAGCACTTTACACTGTGTCTCATTCACACACCAATGGTAGCAGAGCTGCCATGCAAGGCGCTAACTTGCCATCGGGAGCAACTTGGGGTTCAGTGTCTTGCCCAGGACACTTCGGCATGTGGAGTCACCCGGGCCGGGAATCGAACCTCCAACCCTACGATTAGTGGACAACCCACTCTACCAACTGAGACTTGTGTAGGATGCTTCCAGACCCTTCATATTTAGGGTTTTCTACACTGTTATAAAGCCTTATTACTCCTGAGTTCTCTTAGATGTCTTTCAAAACACTCTTGAGGTTTATTTAGCAGAAAGTAAGTAAGTAGCATGCTTTATTTATAAATGTCTGTACAGAAATGCTGTTTCATGCAGTTATGAGAGAGTACTTTTACACAGATACACACTGTGACTGTGAGTGGATGCAGTTTTGATCGTGAAAGACAGGATCATTTGATTGGATGTCATGTATTTGACCTTTAGAACGTTGTCATTCTGCTGTTTGTACACTAGAGGGGGCAGAAGCTTATTTTTGGCCGTGAGAAAAACATTTAGAGAGGCGGAATTAAATGAACAGTAACTCTCAGCGTTTTCTCCCGTACCCCCTACGTCACCTCGCGTACCCCAGTTTGGGAACCACTGCAGAAGCTGAACACGGCGCCTACCAGTGGCCAGAGTCCGTCACTGCAGCGTGTCCTCAGTGCTCTCTCTGGACCACGTGTGATGGTAAAATTGATCAACTTTGCATTATCCGTTATTTTAATCAGATTTTATTGTTCTATTGTTGTGTTGACATTTGATTCTAAATGTAGTTGTTAAAGTCCTACGTTTTAATTTCTTCTTAAACGGATCAACATATTGCTTTACAAAGTCTTTCCTCCTCCTCCACAGAGAAGTGAGAGAATTTAATAATATTACTGTAGTGAAGACATTTATTACACTGCGAACACTAAATACAGCTAAATACACCTTCAGTAATTTTCTCAGAGGTCATCAGGTATGCTAGCGCTAGCTCTTTAGCATTACCCTAAAAACACACTATAACAAGTAGTGTTTCACTGTTGATGAAATATTTGATCACAAAATAACTGTTATGAGGTTGAAAAAGTTAACAGATAAGTTAGAAGTATAACAGAATCTGATATCACAAAGTGTTAGTATTAGCACACACACACACACACACACACACACACACACACACACACACACACACACACACACACACACACACACACACACACACACACACACACACACACACACACACACACGAGAACACAGATCTAACTTTGTTCAATTTAATGGGTTTGACATTCTCATTCATTTGTTTTCTTAAGCCAGAATATTTCATCAGAACGCTCGCCCCTCATTAGAAGTGTGTGATGGTGTGTGAATATGTCAGGAAGTGGAAGATAGTGTGAGACTAATAGAGGTGTGGAATAAAATAAATGAGTTTACTCTGTTGTAGGACGTCTTTTCTCCTCCAGAAAATCAGTCAGTGAAACTTGAATAGCTTTTTAACTTCCTCTGATTAACAGAACAAACGAACACGTGCCGCTGCAAAACCTTGGACGAGTGTACATCATCATCTCTCTGGATCAACATCTGTGTACGTTTAACCGAAGACGCCGAGGTCTCCACGGTAACGGAGTGTGAGGTCGGGGTGCGACGTTTCCGAGGGGAAACTCCTCGAATACTTACACTGCAAACCTGTGAGGTGTAAACTTATTCATATTTTAAAATCTTTACATTAACCACACCCTCACCTCTGATTCATATATAATGACTCATCACTGAAGAACTACAAACATTTAAAACTGTTTTATTACAAATAAATAAATAAATAAATAATCATCATCTCTACTTATTGTGTTAATGAGTTTATTGATTCAGAATGAAACCTGACACTTTATTTCAGTATTTATAATGCAGAGTGAATGTAAACACATTAATCATTTTTATTAATGATTTATTTCTTTATTTTTTCTGATTTACAATTTTTTAGTTAATGACTTCAGTATGTTTCATGTAATGGAGGCGCAGATGGAAGCAATTGCAGGTAAAGCAGCTTTAATAAAACACCAAAACCAAATCGACTAACAATTTCGGAAACAGTAAACAGGCAAGGGTCAGGGTCAAGGTCAGGGTTAGGATCAGGATCAGGGTTAGGGCCAGGCTTAGGGTTAGGATCAGGCTTAGGGTCAGGGTTAGGATCAGGGTTAAGATCAGGGTCAGAGTCAGGGTCAGGGTCACGATCAGCGTTAGGGACAGAGTCAGGCTTTTGGGTCAGGGTTAGGGTCAGAGTCAGGGTCCGAGTCAGAGTTAGGATCAGTGTTAGGGTCAGGGTCCGGGTTAACTTGGATGCCTATCTCCATAGCTTGCCCTTTCTTGCTCTCATTCCGTCCCATCCCTGCACCATGGTAACAGGGGCCATTTTCCACCAGTACCGAAACATAGGTTGTCTGTCTCTTCTCCCCTCGGTTGTTGTGACTCCGGGGGCCACAGGTGTGGGAGTAAGGCGCCTGGGCCAGTGTGCTGGCATGGCTGACCATCGATTACTCTCACTTGATAGAAGGCATGTCTCAGGGTCTCTGCTTCAAGGGGGAAATCCCCCCAGAGGAATTCCTACCCTCTCTCTGTGACCTCCTGATATGTAGATGATGTTGACGGCCCTGGCACCTCCTCCCCTGCCAAAGTTGCTCACATTCCACACCGTCTGTCATTACTGCAGGACCCGTCCACAAACATTTATTTAGCTAATGCTTGAAACCCTGGATGATTAGTGGATGAGAGAGGAGAGGACTAACCGCTGCCCCAGACTTTGATGATGACCTTCACCAGCAGATATTCATGAACATTCCCATGCACACACCTTACCTTCACCATACGTGCATGATATTTACAGAGTAATGCGTATATAAAAGAGCAGTAACTCACTTTATATGATTTGGTGCTGATAAATCCAGGTGTACTTCTAATGCATAAATTTACACACACTCAGAAACACGAGTAGGATACAAAACAATTTCTGCGATTATGGGATTTTCATGAAAACCAAACTTCAAGTGTAAATGCTCCTAGGAATGATTTACAAATGAGTCAGGCCCATGTTGTACTAAAGAGCCTATAAAACCGGTGCAAGGTTCATGTCTGCATAATGTTATATAACAATGTGTGTGTGTGTGTGTGAGTGTGTGTGTGTGTGTGTGTGTGTGTTGCGCATGTGTGTGAGTGTGACAGACTATTGATTTAATCCTTCACAGAAAGCCTGGCTTCTCCTAAAATTGATTTAAAATATGGCACTGAAATGTTTACCAAAGTGTCTACTCTGCTGAAAAACCCCCAACAGAAACCGCCACAGACATTCTAATGGATTCCACTACAAATACCATTACAAACCACCAGCTAACCATTAAAACTGTTAACATTACCATCATTGGTCCATAATGGTATCCACTAGACATAACATGCCTCCAATAGCAGGCAACAAATTACCAATAGGGACCCACAGGAACCGTTACACTTTCCATTAAAACCAATATAATTCCCATTATAACCATTAAAACCATTACAATTCTATGAGGGGTTCTGTTGTTTATTTCAGCAGGGTATATTATTAATCACTCTTGGTGGAATTCAATATTTTGGTCCATCAGCATAGAATATGTTTTAATTTAGCAGCATGTTTGTTCTGTGTGATGAGCACAAAGGTCACATATTCTCCAGATCATTAGCTCCTCAGACTCCTCCTAGACACACCTGATCTGGACCTTAACTTCCTCATTGTTCCTCTTACTATCTGCTGCAGACTCCTTTAAATAGACACACCTGATCCGGACAGTTCGGAGCTCCACTTCTCCAGAACGATCCTCTTTCTCTTCGCGCCTTCTCTTTAGGTGAGAACTGCAGCACAACATTAGGAATGAACATTCATGTTCCGGGGTTTTATTACCTACATCATCATCTCTACACAACACACACTGGAGTTAGTGCAGCTTCTACACACGCACTTATTTAGCCCTTTAGCATTAGCCATGACTAGCCCGTGATATGGCTAAGCTAATGCTAAACAGTGCTAATGCTAAGTGTGTACACATTTCTAACTGCTGAGGGTCTGTGAGTGTTCAGTCTACAGCTCTGTCTCTGTCTCTACATGTGCTGTTTTCCTCACGTCTCACTGTAAATAGTGTAGCTCACTGAAGCTAACAGTTTAGACAGATAGTTAGTTTTTTTTCTTAAATTAATAATTATATCTTACATCTTTACATTACCTTACATTAGGAATTAATTGTGTGTGTGTCTGAAAAAAAAAATCATAAATAAATGTATTTATTTATTTTTCACACCAAATTGTTGTGGCCCCCAGGCGCCCCCTGGTGGATGTTTTGTGGTGAAGTTAATGGTGGATTTTGGTGGAATATTAAATGATTAATATTGTTTTCACTAATACTGAGTTATAGAACTTTATATCTCTCGTGTGTGTTTGCCCCGCCCCCTCTGCAGAATAAACTCGTTAGACGTAAGTGAAAGTAAAGCTCAGCGCCGCCATTTTGTGTTGCAGCGAAAGTAAAAGGTCAAGGAGTAAAAACAGTGAGTATCTCCACGTAAACCATAATATATCAACTCTACACACACACACACACACACACACACACACACACACACACCCCTAAACTCTAATATATCAACTCTAAAACACACACACACCCCTAAACTCTAATATATCAACCACACACACACACACACACACACACACACACCCCTAAACTCTAATATATCAACTCTACACACACACACACACACACACACACACACACACAACCCATAAACTCTATTATATATCAACTCACACACACACACACACACACACACCCATAAACTCTAATATATCAACCCTACACACACACACACACACACACACACACACACACACACACACACACACACACACACACACACACCCATAAACTCTAATATATCAACTCTACACACACACACACACACACACACACCCATAAACTCTAATATATCAACTCTACACACACACACACACACACACACAGTTCTGGGGATTGTACTGAAGTGTTCATGTTTTATGACTCGATACTGTGACTGTTTCCTGTAGGTGAACTGTGTGATTCAGGGTTTGATGAACTGGAATCTGGAGAAGAGACATCACCTCCTACACGAGTGTCCCTGAAAACCAGGGCGAGAGGTGAGTTCCTTTTCCATTCAGCAGTAATAAACACACCCCGTGTCATGGGAACAGATCTGTATCTCTAAACTCTCACTAGTTACCAGAGGAACTGAACTTTGGTTTAAAGTGTTTAATAACAGAAGATCTGATCTACAGAGAGTTCAGACAAATTATTATACTGATGATTTCCTGTAAGTGAACATGTCTCCTGCTTCATCTCTATTTTACACAAAGTTTATCAATAAATCTACATTTATCTTCCTTTTCTTATACACTGCAATTATTATTATTATTATACACTGTCTCGTGTTTGTGTTTATTATTATACACTGTCTCGTGTTTGTGTTTATTATTATACACTGTCTCGTGTTTGTGTTTATTATTATACACTGTCTCGTGGTGTTTGTGTTTATTATTATACACTGTCTCGTGTTGTTTGTGTTTATTATTATACACTGTCTCGTGTTTGTGTTTATTATTATACACTGTCTCGTGTTTGTGTTTATTATTATACACTGTCTTGTTGTGTTTGTTTATTATTATACACTGTCTCGTGTTTGTGTTTATTATTATACACTGTCTCGTGTTTGTGTTTATTATTATACACTGTCTCGTGGTGTTTGTGTTTATTATTATACACTGTCTCGTGTTTGTGTTTATTATTATACACTGTCTCGTGGTGTTTGTGTTTATTATTATACACTGTCTCGTGTTTGTGTTTATTATTATACACTGTCTCGTGGTGTTTGTGTTTATTATTATACACTGTCTCGTGTTTGTGTTTATTATTATACACTGTCTCGTGGTGTTTGTGTTTATTATTATACACTGTCTCGTGTTTGTGTTTATTATTATACACTGTCTCGTGTTTGTGTTTATTATTATACACTGTCTCGTGGTGTTTGTGTTTATTATTATACACTGTCTCGTGTTTGTGTTTATTATTATACACTGTCTTCGTGTTTGTGTTTATTATTATACACTGTCTCGTGGTGTTTGTGTTTATTATTATACACTGTCTCGTGTTTGTGTTTATTATTATACACTGTCTGGGTGTTTAGTTATTATACACTGTCTCGCGGTGTTTGTGTTTATTATTATACACTGTCTCGTGTTTGTGTTTATTATTATACACTGTCTCGTGGTGTTTGTGTTTATTATTATACACTGTCCCGTGTTTGTGTTTATTATTATACACTGTCTCGGTGTTTGTGTTTATTATTATACACTGTCTCGTGTTTGTGTTTATTATTATACACTGTCTCGTGTTTGTTTCTTGTTTGTGTTTATTATTATACACTGTCTCGTGTTTGTGTTTATTATTATACACTGTCTCGTGTGTTTGTTATTATTATACACTGTCTCGTGTTTGTGTTTATTATTATACACTGTCTCGTGTTTGTGTTTATTATTATACACTGTCTCGTTGTTTGTGTTTATTATTATACACTGTCTCGTTTTGTGTTTATTATTATACACTGTCTCGTGTTTGTGTTTTATTATTATACACTGTCTCGTGTTTGTGTTTATTATTATACACTGTCTCGTGTTTGTGTTTATTATTATACTGTCTCGTGTGTTTGTGTTTATTATTACACTGTCTCGTGTTTGTGTTTATTATTATACACTGTCTCGTGTTTGTGTTTATTATTATACACTGTCTCGTGTTTGGGTTTATTATTATATACGCGTCTCGTCGTGTTTGTGTTTATTATTATACACTGTCTCGTGTTTGTGTTTATTATTATACACTGTCTCGTGTTTGTGTTTATTATTATACACTGTCTGTGGTGTTTGTGTTTATTATTATACACTGTCCGTGTTTGTGTTTATTATTATACACTGTCTCGTGTTTGTGTTTATTATAATACTGTCTGTATGTGTTTGTTTATTATTATACACTGTCTCGTGTTTGTGTTTATTATTATACACTGTCTGTTGTTTTTATTATTATACACTGTCTCGTGTTTGTGTTTATTATTATACACTGTCTCGTGTTTGTGTTTATTATTATACACTGTCTCGTGGTGTTTGTGTTTATTATTATACACTGTCTCGTGTTTGTGTTTATTATTATACACTGTCTCGTGGTGTTTGTGTTTATTATACACTGTCTCGTTTGTGTTTATTATTATACACTGTCTCGTGTTTGTGTTTATTATTATACACTGTCTCGTTTTGTGTTTATTATTATACACTGTCTCGTGTTTGTGTTTATTATTATACACTGTCTCGTGTGTTTGTGTTTATTATTATACACTGTCTCGTGTTTGTGTTTATTATTATACACTGTCTCGTGTTTTGTTTATTATTATACACTGTCTCGTGGTGTTTGTGTTTATTATTATACACTGTCTCGTGTGTTTGTGTTTATTATTATACACTGTCTCGTGGTGTGTGTTTATTATTATACACTGTCTCGTGGTGTTTGTGTTTATTATTATACACTGTCTCGTGGTGTGTGTGTTTATTATTATACACTGTCTCGTGGTGTTTGTGTTTATTATTATACACTGTCCGTGGTGTTTGTTTATTATTGATAGACTGTTTTGATGTTCTAGATTATTAGAGAAGAATGTTTGAGGTTCTGTGAAACACCAAATTAAACTCAATACAATAATCTAAATACAATCCATATTACATTACATCTACATTCATTTAATTTAAACTCTAATTATATCTGTGTTGTAGAATGATGGAGGGAAAGAGATCAGACTCACCAGAACCCAGCTGTGTGTCCATGAAGAGTGACGCGTCAATGATGGAGCCACTTAAGTTCAGAGACGGAGACAGTTCTCCTGATGTGATGTGAGTACAGTGAGGTGTTTTATTCCTTTTTTCAGCAGGAAAGATGAACACATTTACACTCAGCTGTATTTCTATCTCCACTGAGATTCTCCTGATGTGAGGTGAGTACAGTGAGGTGTTGTACAGCAGTGTTCCACCTGATCAAACTCACTGGTGTCATTCTGAAGCTCTTCATGACTTATTTCAGTTTACTTTCTGTCAGCGTTACCTTTTATACCCAACATGACCTCAGTCTCCATCAGACAGGAGGGGTAATCATCAAGTAACTGAGGAAGAACGTGTGTGACCTGCAAGTCTTTTAAGGCAGGGGTGCATTTTACATTAAACACCGCAGAGATCTTGTCTGGACTCTACATTTTCAGTGTGGTATGACAAGGGCATTAAACAATTAAAAAATCTGTATGCCGATGGCTTCTTTTGTTAGCTTTGCCAATCTGTCATTTACTTATGACCTCCCTGTGACGCATCTGTTTCATTATTTTCAAATTTGAAATTTCATTTCTAGATGTTTTCCTGATTTCCCTCTGCGCCTCCTGAACAGGCTTGGGAAAGTTTGTTCCCTTTCAAAGGGAACTTCGACGTTGCATTTAGCAGTATGGGAACGCCTTGCGCGTGACCGGTATCTGAAGCTTGTGTAAAATCATGCCTCTACTTATAGGCCTGCCATGATCAGGTGACGTGGCAATTAAGACGTCGCATGATATATATATGGCACCTGTGAACCACGCCGCCAGCCTTATTATCTTCAGCGAGACTGCATGTCTGTTGCTTGTGTGACAAAAACGCTTCATTTCTACTCGACATTTTCTCAAAATCTCTTAACGTTTCTATCCCTTTTTAAAGAAAAGGAGAGGTAAGTAATGAGTGAGAAAGAGTTAAAGACGTGTGTAACGTGCTCCCGTTTCATCACGGGGGAAAAGTGCACACTTTCTTGGTGAAGTGTTAGTGGTGTAGTATGCGATGGCAACCTCGAGAGGCTGCGCATGATAACGCTACATTAAGCAGCTTGACTCGCGCTTTTCTCAAAAAAAACGGAAGCCGAGTGAGTCGAGTCTCAAAGCCTCGCGGATCTGGTCCGTCCGCTGCCGAGGCAGCCAACCGTCTCAGGTTCGGGGGATCTCTTAAATCTGGAAGAGGAGCCGGAGACGAGCGCTGCTCTATCTCTCTCTCTGTCTTCCGGGTTCGGCTCTCCGCTGGATTTTGGAGTTCGCGTCGCGACTCCTCCTCCCGCTATGGAAAGCCAAAGGGGTAATAACGCCCCCTCTCTGACTCCGAGGAGTTAGAAGGATGTGTTGAAAACTGAGAGCAGCGTATAAAGAGCTGCTTGAAGTGATTACCCAGTGAAAGTAAATACTTCACACTGCAGAAACTCCCCTGTCTTCCAGAAGTTATGACAAAATCTCACTTCTGAGAAAACCATGCTTAAGCCATAGTCATAACTCCACGATGTTGGATTATTTGGCCATTGTGGAAATGAATGGCATGGCTACTTAGCTATGCCCGAGGTGGAGGAGGCGCTTGCTAGCTACCTCTCTCCACCGATGGCAGGTAATTACAGGGGCCAGCTTGCATCTGAGGTGGGCAAGCCTATGCAGTAGTAGTCTTGCTTGTGGGTCACTGCAGACAATGACAGGGTTGCCTACCAAGCAGACCTGCTGAGTGAGCTCGACTTATGGCGAAAAAGTTGTCTCAAGCTCATCCGGGTGTCCACGAGTGGAGCCTGGGCCAGCACTAGTATGGGGGAAACCCAGAAGGCGAGTATGGCAGCCCGCCAACCCCCGCAGACAGCCAGGGGAACCGGGCGGCCACAGTCGCGGTCTGCTGTTGGGCCTGATCTGAGAATGGTCATAAAGGCCAAGCAGGCAAAGACGAGCGGTCCTGAGGGACTGTGGAGGGATGTATCCGGGGACATGAGGTTGTTAGGGCAGGTAGCCCCCAGTGCTACTGTAGGGCCTCCCCTAGCCAAGGTGGTCCCCAAGTTTTCGTGTTCCCTGGTCAGCAAGCTGTCACAGGGCAACGGAAATCTGATGCTTCTCTCCAATAGAATGTGGAATAGCTAACGTCACTAGAAGACCATCGGGCAGCGTGCAAGCTACGGCCAAATGTGTCTCCATGGGTTCTGTCTACCATAGAAAGGGTTACCGGGTCCTGTTATAGCTCGACCTCCCCGTTCACAGGTGTGCTCACCACAGAAGTCAGCACAGACCAGAGCCCGCGTAGCGCCAGGAAGTAAGCTCCCTTTTGGACAAGGGGTCCTGAAACATGTACCCGTTCCCTCAGGGAGGGAGGTTTACAGCCTTTATTTCCTGTTCCGCAAAAGTGGGAATATGCGGCCAATTTTAGATCTACATCATCTGAACCGTACCTTCGGATATACAGGTTCAGAGGGCTGATGTTCAACGTACCGTGCCACAGATCCAGTTCGAGAACTGGTTTGTGGCGATACGTCTAAAAGGTACATGTTCGCGCACAGGATTATTGCTAGCTTTATCCCTCGCACCTTCGCAAGAAGTGCATGGATGTCACTCTGGCTCCATTGGGACTCCAGGGCATCTGTATACCAAGCTACCTGGACGACTGGTTAATTCTAGCACGATCCAGGGAGCTGGCGGTTCAACATTGAGATGTTGTTCTCGCCACGTGAAGAACGGGGGGCTCAGGTTGAATCTCAGAAAAGTTAAGTTTTGCTCGGTGCAGTGGACAACTTTTCTAGGGGGTTATAGGATTCTACTACGATGAGGGCGTTTCTATCCCCAACAGGCGTAGTGTCAATCCTATCAACACTGAGCTAGATAAAGCTGTATCTTGGGAGCCTAGGGTGGAATCCACACATGTGGCTGAGGTCACATCTGTATGCTGCCCCTCATCACTGCTCTCACTAGCTTCGGCGAGTTCGCCAAGATAGCCTGCTAATAGCACCTACCTTTGGCAGCTCGAACATGGTTCTGAGTGATAATATCTCTGCGAGATGGCACTCCTTGGGAGATTCTCGTCTGCAGGGATTCACTGTGGACCCAGTAACTGCGCAATAGCTACAGTCCTGGGGCTCCTACAATAACATTTCTCAGCAGGGTGAGCTTCTTCTACAATCAGGGTTATGTGGCCACCATTTCGGCCAGCCACGCCCTGTTGAGGGAGCCTCTGTGGGGCAACGTCCTCTAACTTCGAGGTTCATGCGTGGTCTCAGATGGCTGAGGCCCATCTGCAGGCCGCGCATACCTTCCTGGGACCTTCTATGGCCCTTGAAGGTCTGTCGGCTGCCCCATTCGAGCCCCTAGAGCGGATCTACTGTCTCAAGCCGGAGGGCTGATTTATCACGCTCGGCCAGAACTCGGCAACTGTGGGTCTGGCCCCTGAGGGGCACCAGCTCATAGATTCGGGTCTCACAACTGAGATTGTTGAAACCATGTTAAAAGCTAGAGCACCATCCACAAGGAAAGCGTATGCACTCAAGTGTCAGCTTTTTGTCTTGTGGCATGAGGGACGTCACCTAGACCCAGTGAACTGCGCAATTGCTACAGTCCTGAGGTTCTTACAGAACGTTCTCAGCGGGCTGGGCTCCGTCTTCTATAGGGGTATCTTGCCGCGCGCGTTTCGGCCAGCCATGACCCTGTTGATGGAGCCTCTGTGGGGCAACATCCTCTACCTTTGAGGTTCATGCGTGGCGTCAGACGGCTGCGGCCCATCTGCAGGCCATGCATA
Source organism: Ameiurus melas (assembly GCA_012411365.1). Taxonomy (NCBI): domain Eukaryota; kingdom Metazoa; phylum Chordata; class Actinopteri; order Siluriformes; family Ictaluridae; genus Ameiurus; species Ameiurus melas. Next base: position 458,861 of record CM022780.1, read on the forward strand.
CCTTCCTGGGACCTTCTATGGTCCTGGAAGGTCTGTCGGCTGCCCCATTCGAGCCCCTGGAGTGGATCCCATCCATAAGGAAATCAAATGCACTCAGGTGTCAGCTTTTGTCTTGTGGCATGAGGAACGTCACCTAGACCCAGAGAACTGCGCAATTGCTACAGTCCTGGAGTTCTTACAGAACGTTTCTCAACGGGCTGGGCTCCTTCTACAATCAGGTTTACTGGGCCGCTGCTTCGGCCAGCCATGCCCCTGTTGATGGAGCCTCCGTGGGGCAACATCTTCTAACTTTAAGGTTCGTACGTGGTGTCAGACGGCTGTGGCCCATCTGCAGGCTGCGCATACCTTCCTGGGACCTCCTGTGGTCCTGGAAGGTCTGTCAGGTGCCCCATTTGAGTCCTTAGGGACCTACCACCTCAAAAGCCACAGGGTTGATTTATCATCCTTGGCCAGAACTAAGGAAGCTGTGGGTCTGGCCTCTGAGGGGCGCCAGCTAATAGATTCTGGTCGCACGACTGAGGTGGTAGTGACCATGTTTCTACAATAACATTTCTCAGCGGGGTGGGCTCCTTCTACAATCAGGGTTATGTGGCCGCCATTTCGGCCAGCCCTGCCCCTGTCGATGGAGCCTCTGTGGGGCAACATCCTCTAACTTCGAGGTTCATGTGTGGTGTCAGACGGCTGAGGCCCATCTGCAGGCCATGCATACCTTCCTGGGACCTTGCTGTGGTCTTGGAAGGTCTGTCAGGGACCCCATTTGAGCCCTTAGAGTCAGCCTCTGAGAAGCTTCTGACTCTAAAGGTAGCTCTTTTACAGGCCCTGACATCTCTCAAGTGAGTGGGAAGTCTACAAGCTCTCCCTGTTGCCCCTCCTGCCTTGACTTTACTCCTAGATAAGCCAAGTCCTTCCTGTATCCTAGGCCGGATTATATTCCTAAAGTGCCTACATTGGCTGCCCACCCTGTGGTGTTGCAGGCTTTCTCCCCTCCTCTGTCCTCTGACGAGAACAAGAGAGGATGCACCCGCTGTGTCCAGTAAGCGCTCTCTGTACTTACGTCCACCGCTCCGGCCAGTTGCGTAAGTCAGAGCAGCTACTAGTCTGCTTGCGGGCACGCGACAGGAAAAAGTGATGCTGTGTCAAAGCAGTGCATCTCTACTGGGATTGTCGAAGGCTTTGTCCAAAGGGGTTTCCTTGCAGGATGTGTGTGCGGCTGCAGGGTAGTCTATGCCTCACATGGTCATTTGTTATGACAGCCTGGATATTCATCCCTCCCCAGGTTCGAGTGTCCTGCACTGACCCCCGGGTTTGGGTATTTTTGAACAGGCCGTACCCGGTATGACGGAGTGGGTATTCCCGTTCCCATACTGCTAAATGCAACGCTCGAAGTTCCCTTTGAAAGGAACGTCCGGGTTACGTGTAACCCTGTTCTGAGAAGGAACGAGACGTTGCATAGCGCGTCGTCACCGGGGCTGGCCTGTGAATCGTGCGTCTTTGCTTCAGATAATAGAGGCTGGCGGCGTGGTTCACAGGTGCCATATATATATCATGCGACGCGTTTACTGCCACGTCACCTGCTCATGGCAGGCCTATAAGTAGAGGCATGATTTTACACAAGCTTCAGATACCGGTCACGCGCAAGGCGTTCCCATACTGCTAAATGCAACGTCTCGTTCCCTTCTCAGGGAACAGGGTTACATGCGTAACCCTGACGTTTTCAGACAATCCGCATCAGAGAGGAATGATTTCTAGGATTTATGATTTTATTCTCGCACTAGGTAGTGAGGCGAGTCCCAAAATTAAGATTGCGTGGGAAACGGAGTTAGGAGTGCAGATAAGTGAGGAGTGTTGGGAACGTGCTATAGGGAGGGTACAGACTACCACTTCTTGTGCTCATCCTGGACTTATCCAGTTCAAAGTTTTACACAGAGTCCCTCTCTCCAAGTAGAGATTGTCTGTGATGTATCCGGATGTAGAGGACAAGTGTGATAAATGCCATGGCTCTCCCTGTCATCTTGGCCATATGTTTTTCTTTTGCCCTGATCTTTATGGTTTTTGGACTGGTTTCTTTACCATCATGTCCACTATTCTCAGAGTAGATTTAAAACCTTGCCCACTGATTGATATATTTGGGATTCCTGATGCCTCAGGTCCATTGAGCATATTTTATGGAGTTACAGATACTTCCCATTTGAATTTTTGTGCCTGTTGTTGGGTTTTACACTATATACATAACTAAGTATAGATATTGGTTAGCCATGATGAGCCGGGGTGGGGTGGGGGTTGTTTTTCAGTTTTTCCTTTTCTACACTATGTATGTATGTGTGTATTTGTAAGTGTATGTATATATATTAGGGCTGCACGATTATGGCCAAAAAGATCATCTTGATTATTTTGATCAATATTGAGATCTCGATTATTCATCACAATTATTAATTGATTTCATTGACAACATATTTTTATTGCACTTTCACATTTATAAAATTTTCTCATGCCACAATATAACACAAGTAGGCATGAGAAAACTTGAGCTGGACAATTTAGGAACATGGTGTGAGCCATGACAATTTTATTTACCTTCTGATAAACTAAATGTAGTATTTTCAGTTCACTTTAAAGACTTTATGCAAAAAAAAACAAATGTTAATCTGTTCACCTTGTAAACAAATACAATAAACCTCAATGTTCAGTGTGTGAAGTCTGCTCCTCTTAAATATATTTAATGCTACACTATTAGACATGTTCCACTGTCATGGTTCTGGGCTGGAGTCAGTTCTCGACCCGCTCTGTGTGTATTGTGTATCATAATGTCTTCTCTGCAGTATTTACACACTTGTTCGGTTGACTGAGGAGATGAAAAGCAGTGTGAAAGTAACTGTTGCGAGGTGTAGATGCAGTTTGGACTTCCTGTAGTTTTTATTCCGATTGTATTTTACAACTCCGAACAGGTCACTCGCACAGGTGCAAATAAATATTTATTCAGTCACACAAAATACTTTTCAGTCACAAACACGAGTGAAATGGTCTTACCCGGAGGAAACCCCTGCAGCACGGGGAGAACATGCAAACTCCGCACACACAGGGCCACGGTGGAAATCAGGCCCCGACCCTGGAGTGTGAGGCGAACGTGCTAACCACTAAGCCACTGTGCACCCTTATATATATATATATATAAATTAAAATAAATATAGTAAGTTAAGTTTATATAATGTGTAAGTATTTATGCATTGCTTTTTATGGATGCAAAAAACACCGAATTAAGCTACGGTCCTACATAAATAATATATATTCTGGGTGTGTGTGTGTGTATTGGGTTCATGGTACTGAAAGTTTTCTCCTCTCCGATTAATCTGAGTAACGAGATCATCAACATTACTCACTTCACCTGTCAGTGGTTTTAATGTTATGGCTATATTTAATGTAATGTTATGTAGTTCCCTTTGACTGCATAACGTTTTAAAAACATTTTAATCATGAATGAATTTTTAAATATCTTCTTGTTTTTAAACTGTTTGAGACGCTACAGCTTTCTTTTTTCCCCCACAGTGATTTTATCTTGGTTTTATTATTATTATTATTATTATTATTATTATTATACATTACATCTACATTCATTTCATTTAAACTCTAATTATATCTGTGTTGTAGGATGGGGAAGAGAAAGAGATCAGACTCACCAGAACCCAGCTGTGTGTCCATGAAGAGTGACGCGTCAATGCATCAGCCACTTAACTTCAGACACGGAGTTCGTTCTCCTGATGTGATGTGAGTACAGTGAAGTGTTTTATTCCTTTTTTCAGCAGGAAAGATGATCACATTTACACTCAGCTGTATTTCTATCTCCACTGAGATTCTCCTGATGTGAGGTGAGTACAGTGAGGTGTTGTACAGCAGTGTTCCACCTGATCAAACTCACTGGTGTCATTCTGAAGCCCTTCATGATCTTTATCAGGTGTTGAAGCAGTAAAACACTAAAGTGTGCAGTGCTGCAGCTCTCGGACTGGCAGTGAGGAACACTGCTTTAAGAGTTCAGTTCAGTCTGCAGTCCCTGAGCTGGAGGGTCTGTGGTGCTCCACAACAACATTTACACCTGGGACATTAATGATACATCACTGTTTTATTCACAAACATGTTCGTGTCAGAGAGAAATCCTGAAATCAGTGTATTGTGTTAAGAGGATAGTGTTAAATATCTGTCTCTGTATTTATTACTGTGTGTTGTGCAGATATGAGAACGTATAGTCTATATTACATCATGTCTTTAATTTCTTCACAGAACACTACAGGAGAAATCAAACAGCAGAAACCAGCTGGACTCCATATTCATGGTGTGTGTGTGTGTGTGTGTGTGTGTGTGTGTGTAACATCTCAGTAGGTTTCAGGTTTTCTTTATGTACAGTAATGTTATTTTTTTTTTTCATGTTTCATTTTTATTGAACATTTCTGCTGAACATTTCTACAATTTTTTGCTAAACCAGTTCTGCTAAACATTTCTGCTATACATTTCTGCATAACGTTTCTTTTTTATTAAACATTTCTGATGAACATTTCTGATGAACTGTTAAGTCTATCTAAATCGCCTTTTCTGTTCTGTCCTCCCCAACATTTCCAAAAAATACAAAATTAGCAACAGCAGTAAATATTCACAGATTTTTTTCTTTTTATACAAAGAAAAACAAAATTGAACCCACAACCCGCCCCTCCGGCTCATCATGCCTACCCATGAACTGTCGCTGGTTATAGAGATATTATAAAATTCAACAACAGGCACCAACCTTTAAGTGGGTAGTGTCTGTAACTCCATAAAGTATGCAATAAAGGGATGCCATTTATGAAAAAACTTATCTGTACATCCATTCATCGTATATCGTATTTTCTCGAGTTTCAGAAAAAACATCACGTCCTTTATCCACTGGGAGATAGATGGGTATTTAGCAGACTTCCAATGTAACAGTAGGGAACATCTTGCTATAAGGGATGTGAAAGCAATAACATCCTTTTGTATCGAGCTCAAAGGAATTGAAGCTTGAGGAATCCCAAATATCGCAATCAATGGACAAGGCTTTAAATCTGCCCTGAGAATAGTGGACATGATGGTGAAGAAACCAGACCAAAAACCATGGAGATCAGGGCAGAAGAAAAACATATGGCCAAGATGACAGGGAGAGCCATGGCATTTATCACACTTGTCCTCTACATCCGGATACATCACAGACAATCTCAACTTGGACAAATGGACTCTATTTAAAACTTTGAACTGTATAAGACCAAGACGAGCACAAGAAGTGGTAGTCTGTACCCTCCCTATAGCATGTTCCCAACACTCCTCACTTATCTGTACTCCTAACTCCGTTTCCCACACATTCCTAATTTTATTACTCGACCCACTACCTTGCGTCAAAATAAAATTATGTACAGTAATGTTAGTGTACAGATGTATTGATGTACAGAAGCATTATGGGTAATCAGACAGAATTTCAGCTGTAACTGTGGGAATAGAAAGAGACTTTTATTCTTTTTATAAAATAAAAGCCTCTCTCAGTGTGTAACATTATAATATGTATAGATGTGTCCTGTGTGTTTCTAACCAGGATCTGGAACACAAAGTCATCACTCTGATGAAGAATCAGCTGAAGAGGTTTAGGAAGCTCCTGAGTCCAGATTACCCAGCATGCACTGAGAGGGAGGTGGAGGATGAGGAGGATCTGCACAGTGTCAGAGAGGGAGCGCTGAAGATCACACTGCACGTCCTGAAGAACATGAACCTCCCAGATCTCGCTAACACACTGCACAACAGTAAGAGCTCCGAGTCCTGACTTTATTCAGGCCTTTATTTTATTTATTTCACCCTGTCTTAATTACATACCAACATTTATTTATTATTTATTTATTTATTTATTTTATTTATTTCACCCTGTCTTAATTACATACCAACATTTATTTATTTATTTATTATTTATTTATTTTATTTATTTCACCCTGTCTTAATTACGTACCAAAGTTTATTTATTTTATTTTCCTATCTGAATGATGTTTATATATATTTATATAGAGTAGAGTAAAGCTATCGACACTGAAATTAAATATAGATTATATCATAAGGTTTATATTTCTCAGTTAATACATGAATCTGAAATGTACAGCATCTTCTGAAACTATATGAAGTTTATTATTATTTTGTTTATTAGAACTCACCTCTGTGTATCAGCCAAATCTGAAATCCAGACTGAGAGAGAAGTTTAGAAGAATTAATGAAGGAATCTCACAGCCTGGAAGTTCAGCACTTCTGAATGAGATCTACACAGAGCTCTACATCACAGAGGGTTGGAGTGGAGACGTCAATAATGAACATGAGGTGAGACAGATTGAGACAGCGTCCAGGAGACCAGCAGCACAGGAGACACCCATCAGATGTAATGATCTCTTTAAAGACAAGTCCATCAGAAGTGTGCTGACTAAAGGAGTTGCTGGAATTGGAAAAACAGTCTCTGTGCAGAAGTTCATTCTGGACTGGACTGAAGGAAAAGCAAATCAGGACATCACCTTCATGTTTCCACTTCCCTTTAGAGAGCTGAATCTGATGAAGCAGAACCATCTCAGTCTGATGGATCTTCTTCATCTCTTTTTCCCTGAAATGAGAGAACTTCAGTTAATAGACTCCTACAAAGTGGTGTTGATCTTTGATGGTCTGGATGAGTGTCGACTTCCTCTAAATTTCCAGAAGAATGAGATCTTGTGTGATGTGACAGAGTCAGCCTCAGTGGATGTGCTCCTGACAAACCTCATCAAGGGGAACCTGCTTCCCTCTGCTCTCCTCTGGATCACCTCTCGACCAGGAGCAGCCAATCAGATCCCTCCTGAGTGTTTAGACCAGGTCACAGAGGTTCGAGGGTTCAGTGATCCTCAGAAAGAGGAGTACTTCAGGAAGAAGATCAGTGATCAGAGCCTGGCCAATAAAATCATCTCACACATGAAGTCTTCAAGAAGCCTCCACATCATGTGCCACATCCCAGTCTTCTGCTGGATCTCAGCCACTGTTCTAGAGAAAATGTTGGGTGAAGCAGAGCGTGGAGAGATCCCCAAGACTCTGACTCAAATGTTCACACACTTCCTGATCTTTCAGATCAAACACAAGGACCAAAAGTACCATCAGAACTGTGACCCTGATCCTCAGCATATCAGAGACAGTATCCTGGCACTGGGAAAATTGGCCTTCCAACAGCTGGAGAAAGGAAACCTGATCTTCTATGAGGAAGACCTGAGAGAGTGTGGAATAGATGTCAGAGAAGCTTCAGTGTACTCAGGAGTGTGTACCCAGATCTTCAGAGAGGAGTTTGGGCTTCACCTGGAGAAGGTGTTCAGCTTTGTACATCTGAGTGTTCAGGAGTTTCTGGCTGCTTTATACGTGTTTCTCTCCTTCATCAGCAGAACTGTACCAGAACAACAAACCACTGATCTGTCTGATCTTCTCACCAAGGCAGACATGTCTGATCTCCTCAGGAGTGCAGTGGACAAGGCCTTACAGAGTGAGAATGGACACCTGGACCTGTTCCTCCGCTTCCTTCTGGGTCTCTCACTGGAGTCCAATCAGACTGTCTTACGAGACCTACTGCCCCAGACAGGAAGCAGCTCTCACAGCAAACAGGAAACAGTCAAGTACATCAAGGAGAAGATCAGGGAGAATCCATCTCCAGAGAAATCCATCAATCTGTTCCACTGTCTGAATGAACTGGATGATCATTCTCTAGTGCAGGAAAGCCCAACATTACCTGAACAGTGGACTGTACAGTCGTCTCAGTGGAACGAGACTCTCTCCTGCTCAGTGGTCAGCTCTGGTGTTTGTGTTACTGAACTCAGATCAGGAGCTGGAGGAGTTTGATTTGAGTAAATTTGACCGATCAGATGAATGTCTTCTGAAGCTGCTGCCAGTGGTCAAAGCCTCCAGAAAAGCTCTGTGAGTATTTTATTTATAAATGTATCACTGCATGGTTTATTATTTTAATAGAACACTGAACTGCACTGTTAGGATTAATGCTGGTTAATAATTACTCTCATCATCTTTAAATAAACCTCTGGAACTGTTCCAGAAGAGAGTTTTACACGTACACGTCACGTCTGCACTGAGGGGGACACGTGAGACAGAATCAGGGGGAATTCATAATTTAGAGGTCTGGAGGTGACAGATGTGTGAGACTCTACCTCAGAGAACCATGTACTCCAGCTGTTTAACATCTGTAGCACGTGTGGAGACGTGGATCGGGGCGTAGTGTGTGTGTGTATAGACTGTAGCGGGATCAGCCCAGGGGGGGAGGCATAGCACAAACATGCGGGAAGCAGGTTGTGGTGAGAGAAGTGCAAAAACAAGGATTTATTTTCCTTCAGTCTGAAGCGGTGTGTGTGTGGGTGTGTGCGTGTGTGTGTGTGGCTGGATGAGGGAAACCCGGCGGGGCGGGGCTGGCATAGCGGCGTTCTTCAGGGCGTGTCGAGATTCCCGGAAGAAGATGGGAAGAAGCGGTTCCCTATTCCGGTTTTCTAGCATCACCACTGTCCTCGTCTGTCGTCGTCCTCGTCCGGGGTCCTCGTCCGGGGTCCTTGTCCGGGGCGGAGTCGGGTGTCGGTCCGCCGCAACAAGACGTAGACGCATATCGGGGCGTAGCTTGTGTGGGCTGCTCTCTCACACGTGTGTTATGTAGATGAGATGATGTTATTATAATAACCCTCTGGGGTCTGAGGGTGTTTGGGCGCTGGAGAAGGTTGACGTGATGATGTTTGTGTTTTTCAGTTGTTTATAAACGTATTTATGACTAAAGTCTGACGCTGTATTCATGTATTCAGCACAAACAGGGTACAGTAATATGAGAGGTGAGTGTATACATGTTTGTGTTTTTGATAAATTAATGTTTAAGTCACTGAAATAAGGTCATATAACACAAACTAGGTTGTTTGTATGAACCTCCTCACGTATCCTCGTCACTCACACAGTATCACACGTGATAGGCGTATCATTATAAATGGCGAGCGTTATAGACGGGGCGAGTGTAATAGACGGTGAGCGTTATATTTTATAGATGGCGAGTGTTATAGGCGGGGTGAGTGTAATAGACAGTTGACAGATTTGAGAATAGAGTTAGAGCTTTGAGATATTTCTGAAAACTGTTCCTGTTCACCTGAAGACACGATGATCATCACATGTCGGGAGTTTCCACATGTCCTGATGCTTCCTGTGCTGTACGTCTCACAGCGCGCATGTCCTGCGACCAGAGAATATCGGATGATGAAACTGGATGGTTTTTGAGGCGTTGTTGGGGGCGTGTACCATTTTGAACAGCACGCTCTGCGTGTGATCGCGTTAATGATGATTTGCCGATCCAGGAGAAACTGCATCTCACACTTCTGTTTCACACAACTTTAGTTTTATCATGACCGTGGGTGTGTGTGCACGTCTGTTTCTGAGATCAGTGTTCTTATATGTCATCATTTCTCCCCCAGTTTGTGGAGGTGTAATCTCTCAGGTGAAAGCTGTAGAGTTCTGTCCTCAGTTCTCAGTTCAAAGTCCTCCAGACTGAGAGAACTGGACCTGACTTACAATAACCTGCAGGATTCAGGAGTGACACTGCTCTCTGCTGGACTGAAGAATCCACACTGTACACTGGAGACAAATTGGAGGCACACACACACACACACACACACACACACACACACACACACACTGTATACTGGAGATACTGAGGTACACACACACACACACACACACACACACACTGTACACTGGAGATACTGAGGTACACACACACACACACACACACACACACTGTACACTGGAGATACTGAGGTACACACACACACACACACACACACACACACACACACACACACACACACACACTGTACACTGGAGATACTGAGGTACACACACACACACACACACACACACTGTACACTGGAGATACTGAGGTACACACACACACACACACACACACACACACACTGTACACTGGAGATACTGAGGTACACACACACACACACACACACACACTGTACACTGGAGATACTGAGGTATACACACACACACACACACACACTTACACTGGAGATACTGAGGTACACACACACACACACACACACACACACACACACACACACACACACACTGTACACTGGAGATACTGAGGTACACACACACACACTGTACACTGGAGATACTGAGGTACACACACACACACACACACACACACACACACTCTCTCTCTCTCTCTCTCTCTCTCTTTTTCACCCTTTTTATCAGTCTTTTAGTAAAGTTGTGTGTAAATGTTTTGGAGGAGAAACTGAGTTAAACAATTCTGGTAGATTTACAGATGTTTAGGAAATGCTGATTGTCTTTATACTCACACGTGTATGTTACATTTATATTTATTCATTTAGCGGAGGCTTTTATCCAAAGCAACTTACAAATGAGGAAATACAAGTAAAGTGATACATCAAGCAGAGAACAATACGAGAATAGAGAACAATACAAGTAGTGCTACTGTACACAATTTTTTAATTAAGTTCACAGTGCACAGAGTAGAGTTGTTTTTTTTAAAGGATAATGTGGGGTTGGTGTTTTATGAGTTAATCAGGTGTTCACGGAAGAGGTGGGTCTATAGCTGTTTTTTGAAGATGGTGAGAGATTCTGCGGTCCGGATTGAGTTTGGAAGTTCATTCCACCAATAAGGAACAATTAATGTGAAGGTTATTGAAAAGGACCTTGAGCCACACTGAGTAGGTACAGTGAGGGAAAAAAGTATTTGATCCCCTGCTGATTTTGTACGTTTGCCCACTGATAAAGAAATGATCAGTCTATAATTTTAATGGTATATTTATTTGAACAGTGAGAGACAGAATAACAAAAAAAAACATCAGAAAAATGCATGTCAAAAATGTTATAAATTGATTTGCATTGTAATGAGGGAAAAAGTATTTGACCCCTCTGCAAAACATGACTTACAGTAGTACTTGGTGGCAAAACCCTTGTTGGCAATCACAGAGGTGAGACATTTCTTGTAGTTGGCCACCAGGTTTGCACACATCTCAGGAGGGATTTTGTCCCACTCCTCTTTGCAGATCTTCTCCAAGTCATTAAGGTTTCGAGGCTGACGTTTGGCAACTCGAACCTTCAGAGATTTTCTATGGGATTAAGGTCTGGAGACTGGCTAGGCCACTCCAGGACCTTAATGTGCTTCTTCTTGAGCCACTCCTTTGTTGCCTTGGCCGTGTGTTTTGGGTCATTGCCATGCTGGAATACCCATCCACGACCCATTTTCAATGCCCTGGCTGAGGGAAGGAGGTTCTCACCCAAGATTTGATGGTACATGGCCCCGTCCATCGTCCCTTTGACGCGGTGAAGTTGTACTGTCCCCTTAGCAGAAAAACACCCCCAAAGCATAATGTTTCCACCTCCATGTTTGACGGAGGGGATGGTGTTCTTGGGGTCATAGGCAGCATTCCTCCTCCTCCAAACACGGCGAGTTGAGTTGATGCCAAAGAGCTTCATTTTGGTCTCATCTGAATCACTCAGATGTTCATTGGTAAACTTCAGACGGTCATGTATATGTGCTTTCTTGAGCAGGGGGACCTTGCGGGCGCTGCAGGATTTCAGTCCTTCACGGCGTAGTGTGTTACCAATTGCTTTCTTAGTATCTATGGTCCCAGCTGCATTCAGATCATTGACAAGATCCTCCCGTGTAGTTCTGGGCTGATTCCTCACTGTTCTCATGATCACTGCAACTCCACGAGGTGAGATCTTGCATGGAGCCCCAGGCCGAGGGAGATTGACAGTTCTTTTGTGTTTCTTCCATTTGCGAATAATCGCACCAACTGTTGTCACCTTCTCACCAAGCTGCTTGGCGATGGTCTTGTAGCCCATTCCAGACTTGTGTAGGTCTACAATCTTGTCCCTGACATCCTTGGAGATCTCTTTGGTCTTGGCCATGGTGGAGAGTTTGGAATCTGATTGATTGATTGCTTCTGTGGACAGGTGTCTTTTATACAGGTAACAAGCTGAGATTAGGAGCTCTCCCTTTAAGAGTATGCTCCTAATCTCAGCTCGTTACCTGTATAAAAGACACCTGGGAGCCAGAAATCTTTCTGATTGAGAGGGGGTCAAATACTTATACTTAAAATGCAAATCAATTTATAAAATTTTTGACATGCGTTTTTCTGGATTTTTGTATTTTTTGGCTGTTATTCTCTCACTGTTCAAATAAACCTACCATTAAAATTGTAGACTGATCATTTCTTTGTCAGTGGGCAAAACTTAAAAAATCAGCAGGGGATCAAATACTTCTTTCCCTTCAGGAAAGCCTTCAGAAGAGAGTTGAGGTAGGAGGCTGCTGTTCCAGACAAGGTCTTGTATGTGAGCATCGAGGCCTTGAATTTGATGTGGGTGGCTACAGGAAGCCAGTGGAGGGAGATGAAGAGGGGTGTGACATGGGTTCTTTTGGGCTGGTTAAAGATGAGGTGTGCTGCTGCATTCTGAATCATCTGAAGGGCTTTGATGGAGCTTCTGTGAGGCCAGAGAGTAGTGAGTTGCAGTAGTCCAGTTTTGAGATAACAAGAGCCTGGACTAGTATCTGTGTAGCCTGTTTGGTGAGAGAGGGACTGATTTACTTGATGTTGTACAGAATGAACCTACAGGATCGTGCAGTTGTTGAGATGTGGTCTGTAAAGGTCAAGCTGTCCTCAAGAGTCACCCCAAGGTTCCTGGCCATCCTGGTTGGCTTGAGTGTGGTTGAGCTGAGCTGTACTGTGAGGTTCTGGTAGCTTGAGGGACAGGCTGGGATGACAAGAAGCTCAGATTTTGCGAGGTTGAGCTTAAGATGGTGTTCCCTCATCCAGACTGAGATGTCCGACAGGCAACAGAGATACTTGCAGAAACTGATGGATCATCAGGCTGGAAGGACAAATAGAGCTTGGTGTTGTCTGCATAGCAATGCACCCCTGACCGAAACCGTATATGAATATCTGAATTCGCTTTAATCTAGCAATGTGTAAAAGGCTCGTAACAACAAGGATGCGGAGTTACAGCTTCTACCTGACAACCAGTGCTAAAACTAGTTTCAACTAAAAATTAAGAAACAAACACCAGCTACTGTTCAACTGGGTGAATAATCATTTTTGCAAAGTAAATGAAAACTAGTCACCTGTAAAGTAAAAAAGTGCTTTTGTATTTTGCCACGCCCATAATTCCATAAAAGGTAAAGCCCAGAGAGTGCTGGAAGAATGAAACTGACACTAATAAAAGAGCTTTAATCTGAACAGGATACTGCACTTCTAAAATATAACACAGCTGCGTTCCAGAACCTTTTATTGTGGATCCTCCACCTCTGCAGTTGCAACTTTTATTTTATATATATATATATATATATATATATATATATATATATAGTATCTCACAAAAGTGAGTACACCCCTCACATTTTTGTAAATATGTGATGATATCTTTTCATGTGACAACACTGAAGAAATGACACTTTGCTACAATGTAAAGTAATGAGTGTACAGCTTGTGTAACAGTGTCAATTTGCTCAATATAACTCAACACACAGCCATTAATGTCTAAACCGCTGGCAACAAAAGTGAGTACACCCCTAAGTGAAAATGTCCACATTGAGCCCAAAGTGTCAATATTCTATGTGGCCACCATTATTTTCCAGCACTGTCTTAACCCTCTTGGGCATGGAGTTCACCAGAGCTTCACAGGTTGCCACTGCAGACCTCTTCCACTCCTCCATGATGACATCATGGAGCTGGTGGATGTTATAGACCTTGTGCTCCTCCACCTTCCGTTTGAGGATGCCCCACAGATGATCAATAGGGTTTAACCCATCACCTTCACACTCAGCTTTTTTAGCAAGGCAGTGGTTGTCTTGCAGGTGTGTTTGGGGTCATTATCATGCTTGAATACTGCCCTGCGGCCCAGTCTCTTAAGGGAGGGGATCATGCTCTGCTTCAGTATGTCACAGTACATGTTGGAATTCATGGTTCTCTCAATGAACTGTAGCTCTCCAGTGCCGGCAGCACTCATGTGGCCCCAGACGATGACACTCCCACCACCATGCTTGACTGTAGGCAAGACACACTTGTCTTTGTACTCCTCACCTGGTTGCCATGACACATGCTTGACACCATCTGAACCAAATAAGTTTATCTTGGTCTCATCAGACCACAGGACATGGTTCCAGTAATCCATGTCCTTTGTCTGCTTGTCTTCAGCAAACTGTTTACGGGCTTTCTTGTGCATCATCATTAGAAGAGACTTCCTTCTGGGACGACAGCCATGCAGACCAATTTGATGCAGTGTGCGGCGTATGGTCTGAGCACTGACAGACTGACCCCCACCCCTTCAACCTCTGCAGCAACTCATACGTCTATTTCCCAAAGACAACCTCTGGATATGATGCTGAGCACGTGCACTCAACTTCTTTGGTCGACCATGGCGAGGCCTGTTCTGAGTGGAACCTTTCCTGTTAAACCGCTGTATGATCTTGGCCACTGTGCTGCCACTCAGTGTCAGGGTCTTGGCAATCTTCTTATAGCCTAGGCCATCTTTATGTAGAGCAACAATTCTTTTTTCAGATCTGATGTTTCTGAATATTGTGGCTCAACGCTTACAAACTTCAATCCCGAGCCATTTGTGTGCTCATAGATACGTAAGAGACATGGGACTGCCACACACACTCAAATCACATCACATCACAACACACCACAGGGAGACCGTGAAATGACAGCCTTGTGAAATATTGTGTGTTGGGTCAAACACTTTTTTTTTTATTGATGATGATGTACAGTTAATGTTAGTTTATTGTGAGGAGGCCTACTGTATGACACACAGTTTTGTTTTCAGAATGCTTTGGGTAAGTGTGCTATGTAGTTAACTGAGGTTACAGTACAGTGGGTCTGTGGTGGTGTTTTGATTGGCTGAGAGATTGTGTAATCCATAAACAATTCCCTTTGTACTAAGAATTCTCACTGCTATAAACTCGTACACTGCAGTACCAGTGGGATCAGTTACACAGCTCTACTGGACCTATCAGCACCGAATATCTCTGTGTACATGAGATTCTACAAACACTTTTAGCCTGAGTCCCACCCAGGGCCATCACCAGTGGGGTGAAACGTGGTGACAATTATAGGGACCCCCACTAAATCATAATTCCAGGACACCTATAAGAGATTCACTTTTATATAAAGTTGGTCTTGATACTGTCAAGAAAACATGAATACAGCTCACTTCTCTTGGTTGAAAACATTTATTAGCTTTATTTAATAATATATATAACATGCAATAGCAGAAAATAAGTAATTAACGTGGTTTTTATTTTATTTTTGACTGAAAAAGACATCAATCTGACACCAAACAAGAACAAAGTGTGTGTGTGTGGGATCAGTGTTCTAATATGTCATAATTTCTCCCTCAGGTTGTGGAAGTGTGATCTCTCAGGTGAAAGCTGTAGAGTTCTGTCCTCAGTTCTCAGTTCAAACTCCTCCAGACTGAGAGAACTGGACCTGAGTAAGAATAAACTGCAGGATTCAGGAGTGACACTGCTCTCTGCTGGACTGGAGAATCCACACTGTACACTGGAGACACTGAGGTACACACACACACACACACACACACACACACTGTACACTGGATATACTGGGGTACACATTACACTGGAGATACACACAAACTGTACACTGCAGATACTGAGGTACACACTGTACACACTCACTCTCCACTCGAGACACTGAGGTACACACACACTGTTCACTGGAGATACTGGGGTAAACACGCACACTGGAGATACTGAGGTACACACACTGGAGGTACAGATGTACACACACTGTACACTGGAGGCACTGAGGCACAAACGCACTCTGGAGATACTGAGGTATACACACGCACTGGAGATACTGAGGTAGACACACTGTACACTGGAGGTATTGAGGTACAAACACTGTAAACTGGAGATACTGAGGTACACACGCACACTGTACACTGCAGATACTAACGTAAACACACATTGTACACTGCAGATACTGAGGTGAACACACTGTACACTGCAGATACTGAGGTACACACTGTACACTGTACACACACACACACTCTCCACTCGAGACACTGAGGTACACACACACTGTACACTGGATATACTGAGGTACACACACTGTACACACACACACATACTCCACTGAAGATTCTGAGGTGCACACGCACACAGGAGGTACTGAGGTACACACGTACACTTACACTGCAGATACTGAGGTACACATGCACACTGTACACACACACATACTCCACTGGAGATTTTGAGGTGCATACACTCAGTGGAGATACTGAGGAAGACACACTGTTCACTGGAGATACTGAGGTACACACACTATACACTGGAGGTGCTAAGGTACACACACTGTACACTGGAGGTACTGAGGTACACATACTGTACACTGGAGGTACTGAAGTACACAAGCACACTGGATATACTGAGGTACTCACACTGTACACTGTAGATACTGAGGTACACACGCACACTGTACACACACACACTCTCCATTCAAGACACTGAGGTACACACACATACTGTACTGGGACTGGGTTGTACACACTGTACACTGCAGATACTGAGGTACACACTGTACACTCACTCTCCACTCGAGACACTGAGGTACACACACACTGTTCACTGGAATACTGGGGTAAACCACACTGGAATACTGAGGGTACACACACTGGAGGTACAGATGTACACACACTTACACTGGAGGACTGAGGCACAAACACTCTGGAGATAGGGGTATACACCACTGGAGATACTGGGGTAGACACACTGTACACTGGAGGTATTGAGGTACAACACTGTAAACTGGAGATACTGAGGTACTCAGCACACTGTACACTGCAGATACTAACGTAAACACACATTGTACACTGCAGATACTGGGTTGAACACACTGTACACTGCAATACTGAGGTACACCTGTACACTGTACACACACACACACTCTCCACCGAGACACTGAGGTACACACACACTGTACACTGGATAACTGAGGACACACACTGTACACACACACACTACTCCACTGAAGATTCTGAGGTGCACACACACAGGAGGTACTGAGGTACACCCTTACACTTACACTGCAGATACTGAGGTACACATACACTGTACACACACACATACTCCACTGGAGATTTTGAGGTGCATACACTCAGTGGAGATACTGAGAAGACACACTGTTCACTGGAGATACTGAGGTACACACACTATAACTGGGTGCTAAGGTTCACACTGTACACTGGGTATGGTAATACGTACACTGGAGGTACTAGTGCACAAACACTGGTATACTGGGTTCTCACTGTACACTGTAGATACTGGGTACACACCCTGACACACACACTCTCCATTCAAGCCTGAGTACACACACATACTGTACACTGGAGATACTGAGGTACACACACTGTACACTGCAGATACTGAGGTACACACTGTACACTGTGAACACACACACACACTCTCCACTCGAGACACTGAGGTACACCCACACACTGTACACTGGAGATACGGAGGTACACACACACACACACACACACATTGTACACTGGAAGTACTGAGGTACACACACACATACACTGTACACTGGAGATACTTAGGGTGCACACACACTGTACACTGGAGATACTGAGGTACACACGCTGTACACTGCAGATACTTAGGTACACACTGTACACTGTGAACACACACACACACACTCTCCACTTGAGACACTGAGGCACACACACAAACACTGTACACTGGAGGTACTGAGGTACACACACACACACACACACTGTACACTGGAGGTACTGATGTACACACACACACACTGGAAGTACTGACGTACACACACACACACACTGGAGGTACTGAGGTACACACGCACACTGGAGATACTGAGGTACACACGCACACTTGAGATACTGAGGTACACACACGCACACTGTACACTGGAGATACTGAGGTACACATGCACACTTGAGATATTGAGGTACACACACACTCTGGAGATGCTTGTCAGAGCTCAGTCCAACCGGGACTCCAATTCCCAGCAGCCAACACAAGCGCGCATGCGCTCAGCCCGGTCCGACCCAGACTTCAGTTCCCAGAAACCCACACGAGCGCGCATGCGTGCGAGATCACCAGAGTTTTAATTCACAACACCTGAGACCAGCCTTCTGATTCCACTAGTATTTAAGAAGCCACACTCCGATTTCACGTTGCGAAGTATACGCTCCTTAATGTTTGTTAGCCGCTATACCAAGCCTTCCGAGTTATATACGATTATCTGGTTTATCTCGACTCTCTGCCTGTTTCGGATTACGTCTCTGGATTACCTGCATTGTGGAACTTTATCTGGTTTATCTCGACTCTCTGCCTGTTTCGGATTACGTCTCTGGATTACCTGCTGTAACCATTTACGCCTACATCTCTGAGTCTCCCTCCGTGCGCCTCGCTATCCTGAACTGTTCCTGCCCTCACACACCTGCTCACGCGTTTGTGTCCTCCTCCACCGATCTGACAGAATACTTCGCCGACTGATGGACGCAGCAGGAGATTCTCGTTTGGCACAGGCTATTGAGGGACATGGACGGATGATCAATGAACAAGGTCAGTTTCTCGCTGAATTGCGTACACAGGTCGCTAGATTCACGCACCCTCCCGTTTAAGCCGTGGCTCCGCAACCTCGCTTACCTCCCATACCGCAACCAGAAAAATACAATGAGGATCCCGCACGTTGCCACGGATTTCTACTCCAGTGCTCCTTTTCCGCTTACCCGGATGCTCATAAAGTGGTTGTTTTCATGGAACTACTCACTGGGAGAGCTCAGCTCTGGGCCACCGCCGAGTGGGAGGCCAATAACGGCACCACCTATGACCAATTTGTCACACGCTTTCGCACCGTGTTTGATTACTGCCCTGATAAGCAAGAGATGGAGAGGAACTACTGACCATAAAACAAGGTTCACGCAGTGTGGGGGAGTATGCACTAGATTTTCGCACAGTGGCGGCCTGCAGTGGATGGAACGATACGGCTCTAAAAGCGATGTTTCGTAGAGGCCTAAATGCTGACGTCACTCGGGAACTCGCATGCCGCGATGACACCGCCTCACTGGATGAGTTCATCACCCTGGCGAATCGCCTGGATCGTCTACTGCGCCAACGTAAACCTGGGCCGAGGGAGGCAGACCGACCCACCTCGGCACCTCCGGAAGAACCCATGCAACTGGGGCAAACGCATCTCTCACCCCAGGAACGGGAACGTCGCCTTAGAGAACAACTCTGCTTGTATTGTAGGGAGAAGGGACACTTTATCCCCAAATGTCCAAGAAAGCCCCGAGGGGAACGCTCCAACCTCAAAGCTACCCCTGTGAAGGTGAGTCCAGCTCCTGCCTCTTCGATAAGAACCTCTTGTGGGTCGTTTGTGATACGCGTGGTACTCGAACATTCCTCTGGTTTTTGTGTTCTAGAAGCTCTAATCGACTCAGGAGCAGCAGGGAATTTTCTTGATCAGGAGGAGGCACTCCGTCGTAACATCCCCGTTCAGAATCTCATTCGTCCTCGTCATGTCCAAGCCATCGACGGAGCACCTATTGGAAATGGTCTCATCACCAAGGTCACGGAAACTCTCCTCATGCGTGCTAGTGTCCTGCATCAAGAGCATATATCTTTTTACATCATTCAGAAAGCCCAATATCCCCTGGTCCTCGGATACCCTTGGCTAGCTCTGCACAACCCTCACATCACATGGAATAAAAGGGACATCACTCGATGGTCCCCTTACTGTTTCCAGCACTGCCTTCCCTGCCCCACGATCAGCCTCTCCTCCACCTCTGTAGAAAGTCCAGATAGTCCAGTTCATCTCACAATTCCCAGCATCTACAAAGATCTGAGAGAGGTGTTCAGCAAAGGATGGGCCAGTGGACTACCCCCACATCGGAGTTACGATTGCGCCATAGATTTACTGCCCGGAGCCGTCCCGCCTAAGGGGCGGGTGTACCCTCTCTCCATCCCTGAACAACAAGCCATGAAGGAGTACATTCACGAAGCCCTTCAGCAGGGGTACATCCGACCCTCTACCTCACCCGTATCCGCCGGGTTTTTCTTTGTGGAAAAGCGGGGAGGCGGCCTACGCCCTTGCATTGTCTACCGGGCGCTGAACCGCTCTTGTTTGCGCTACCGATACCCCCTCCCTCTGGTACCGTCCGCCCTGGAGCAGTTACGGATGGCCAAGATATTCACCAAGCTGGATCTACGCAGTGCGTATAATTTAATTCGTATTCGGGAGGGAGACGAATGGAAAACTGCATTCAGTACACTCACCGGACACTATGAATACTTGGTCATGCCATATGGGCTTTCCAATGTGCCATCAGTGTTTCAGTGCCTCATTAACGATGTGCTTCACGACATGTTGGGGAAATACGTCATAGCATATATCGATGATATTCTCATCTACTCAAACTCGCTGGAAGAGCACCTTTCTCACGTTCGCCAAGTTTTGCAAAGACTGCAACAGAATCAGCTATATGTGAAGGTGGAGAAGTGTGAGTTTCATAAAACCACCATAGCCTTTCTGGGATATGTCATTCACCCTGATGGAGTATCCATGGACCAGGGAAAGGTGACAGCTGTGGTGGAATGGCCTGTGTCAGTGAGCGTCAAAGAGTTGCAACGATTTCTGGGATTTGCAAACTTTTATCAGAGATTCATCTGAGATTTCAGTTCCATTGCTGGCCCTCTCACGACGCCGAAGGAGACAGCCGAAGCGGCTAAGCTGGACTCCCGAAGCACAGGCAGCTTTTGAAAATCTCAAGACAGCCTTTACCACAGCCCCCATCCTCCAACATCCCAACCCTGATCGCCCCTTTGTGGTAGAAGTGGACGCCTCGAGTACCGGAGCCAGGGCGGTCCTCTCACAGAGGTTAGGAGACAAGCCGAAACTGCATCCTGTCGCCTTTTTTTCTCGGAAATTTAGCTCCGCTGAGCGGAACTATGGTGTGGGGGATAGGGAACTTTTGGCCATGAAACTGGCATTTGAAGAGTGGAGACACTGGCTGGAGGGGTCAACTCACCCATTCATGGTGTTCACGGATCACAAGAATCTGGAATATCTTCGAACTACTAAAAGGATGAACGCACGTCAAGCTAGATGGAGCCTGTTCTTTACCCGGTTAAATTTTCTGGTTTCCTACCGTCCCGGATCCAAGAATCTCAAGGCTGATGCCCTCTCGCGTCGTGATCCCACTGATAGTGCTCCTGATCTGGAGGACCATGTTCTCAATCCTACCTGTATTCATTCTCAGAGCTGTGGAGTGGGATCTTAACCAGGTGTTAGATCGGATGCCCGCAGCCAGCATTCCTGCTAATTGCCCGCCAAGAAAATTATTCGTACCAGAGGGACACCAAACTAACCTGATCACATGGGCCCATTCGGTCTGGGGAACTGGGCACCCCGGGGCAAAACGTACTTATAAGCTCCTGCGGGAGAAATACTGGTGGCCAGGGATGGAGCAAGATATCCGATCCACGGTGGCATCATGCTCTACGTGTGCCCAGGCTAAGGTACCCAGGACACTGCCAGTAGGTAGGCTGAAACCATTACCCATACCTGAAAGACCATGGTCGCATCTCGCTATCGACTTTGTCACAGACCTGCCCATTTCCCAAGGAAACACAACAATTTTCGTGGCCGTCGACAGGTTCTCGAAGTCTGTACGTTTCATTCCTGTGCCAACGCTACCCACTGCCTTCGCTACTGCCAATCTCATATTTCAGCACGTGTTCCGTTACTTTGGCATCCCCGAGGAGATTGTCAGTGACATTGGCCCCCAGTTCACCTCCCGGGTATGGACCTGCTTCATGGAGAAATTGGGGGTGACCGTGAATCTCACATCTGGCTATCACCCCCAAGCCAATGGACAGGCCAAAAGAGTTAATCAGGAACTGGGGCGTTTCCTACGAACCTTCTGCGCTCGTAATCCGGAGGACTGGAGCTCCTTCATACCCTGGGCTGAGTGTGCGCAAAATTCCTTACAACACTACCCTAGCACACAGCCCCCCTTTTTCCCGTGGAATGCGACTCCTACAGCCGCACCTGCTGTCGATCGATGGTTTGAGCGTAGCGAACATTTCTGGGCGGCGACCCACCGACGCCTCGAAACCATCTCGGAGAGGTATAAACACCAGGCAGATCGCCGACATAGAGACCACCCTAACTGTAAGCCTGGCGATAGAGTGTGGCTCTCTACCAAAGATTTGTAACCACCTCACAGCTGCAGAAAACTCACCCTACAATATGCTGGTCCTTACCAAATCCTCCGACAAATTAATGACGTTACCTACTGCCTGAAGTTGCCACCACACAGTCGGATATCCCCGTCATTCCATGTGTCCCGTCTGAAACCAGTAGTAGAAGGCTCCCTGGCAGAGAAGGTACCAGCAGCCAGTCCACCTCCTCCACTCCAGATCGAGGGGCAGCCAGCTTATCGGGTCAGTAGGATACTGCAATCCCGACAACGAAGGCGTGGCTTGGAGTATTTGGTCGAGTGGGAGGAATATGGCCCGGAGGAGCAATGTTGGGTCCCACGCCAGGATATCTTGGATCCTGAACTTTTGGAGGATTTTCACCTCTCCCATCCTGAACACCTGGGTCCAAGACCACGAGGGAGACCAAGAGGTACAGGGGCTCCCGGAGTGAGCCCCTTGGGGGGGGCTCTGTCAGAGCTCAGTCCGACCGGGACTCCAATTCCCAACAGCCAACACAAGCGCGAGATCACCTGAGACCAGCCTTCTGATTCCACTAGTATTTAAGAAGCCACACTCCGATTTCACGTTGCGAAGTACATGCTCCTTAACATTTTTTAGGCGCTATACCAAGCCTCCTGAGTTATATATACGATTATCTGGTTTATCTCGACTCTCTGCCTGTTTCGGATTACCTCTCTGGATTACCTTCTGTAACCGTTTACGCCTACATCTCTGAGTCTCCCTCGGTGCGCCTCGCTACCCTGAACTGTTCCTGCCCTCACGCACCTGCTCCCACGCCTGTGTCCTCCTCCACCGATCTGACAATGCTGAGGTACACACGCACACTGTACACTGGAGATACTGAGGTACACATGCACACTGGAGATACTGAGGTACACACGCACACTGGAGATACTGAGGTACACACGCACACTGGAGATACTGAGGTATACACATACTGGAGATATTGCGGTACACACGCACACTGGAGATATTGAGGTACACATACTGTACACTGGAGATACTGAGGTACACATGAACACTGTAAACTGGAGATTCTGAGGTACACACACTGTACACTGGAGATACTGAGGTAGACACGCACACACACATTGTACACTGCAGATACTGAGGTACACATTGTACACTGGAGGTACTGAGGTACACATACTGTACACTGAAAATACTGAGGTACACACACTCTAAACTGGAGATACTGAGGTACACACACTGTACACTGGAGATACCAAGGTACAAACACTGTACACTGGAGATATTGAAGTACACACACTGTACACTGGAGATACTGAAGTACACACCCTGTGCACTGGAGATATTGAGGTACACACGCACACTGGAGATACTGAGGTACACACACACACTGGAGATACTGAAGTACGCATGCACACTGTACACTGCAGATACTGACATACACACACACTTTATACTGAGTCTCAGGCAGGAGCTCGGCTGGTGAGGCCCCTCGCTGGTCTCGGGCAGGACCTCGCCGGGGAGGCCGCCTCACGGGTCTCGGGCTGGAGCTCGGCAGTGAGGCCACCTCCCGGGTCTTGGGCTGGAGCTCGGCGGGTGAGGCCACCTCACGGGTCTCAGGCTGGAGCTCGTCTCTTGCTTTATTGTGGAGCCGTTTATGGGTGCACCAGCTCCCTTTGAAACATACAGCAGAAATATGATTTGCGTATCTCAAGTTTACTGCATGTTGGACAATGTAGGGTGGCTTCTTTATGGCAGCCCTCTGTCTCGCATGGGGTTGGCCAGGCTTGAAAAGTCCATTTGACTGTGTGTGTGTGTGCAGGGAACAGGGTGTGAGGGTGTGTGTGTGTGTGTGTGTTAGAGAGAGAGAGATCAGTGTTCTGATATGTCATCATTTCTCTTCCAGTCTGCGTGGGTGTGATCTCTCAGAGGAAAGCTGTAGAGTTCTGTCCTCAGTTCTCAGTTCAAACTCCTCCGGACTGAGAGAACTGAACCTGAGTGGAAATGACCTGCAGGATTCAGGAGTGACGCTGCTCTCTGCTGGACTGGAGAATACACACTGTACACTGGAGATACTGAGGTACACACACACACACACATACACACACACACACACACACACACACACACTGTACACGGGAGATACTGAGGTACACACACACACACACTGTACACGGGAGATACTGAGGTACACACACATACTTGAACATGTAAGTTAAAAGAGAAATATATATCTCACTCCTTTCTTTTCATTTTAAAGGAATTGTTAAGGAACAGAGTTTACATTTGTGAAGATAAAAAAATACGACTCACTAAACAAAATGAAAGTTAATTTTGTGCGTAAATGCCAGAATATAGTGGAATTCTGCAGGACCCTCTGTGAACACGTCCTACTCTGTAACTCACCTGTGTGTGTGTGTGTGTGTGTGTGTGTGTGTGTGTGTGCTAACATCATCACTTCCTGTGGAGAGCAGTGGGCTTCTTGCATAAGACATAACTGCAGTACCATAACAAACTTATATATATATATATAGTAAGTGTACAGTATATATAGATTGTGGGTGTGTGTAGTTATGTATGTATGTATGTAATTATTTTAATAATGGGGATCAGATATATTTTCATTGTGTGTGTGTAGTAAAGCTGAGTGATGTACACTGTAACTGTGAGATGTTTCTACAGGATGCAGTACTGCAGTATTACAGAAGAAGGTTGTGCTGCTCTGGCTTCAGCTCTGAGATCAAACTCCTCCTCACAGCTGAGAGAACTGGATCTGAACTTCAATAATCCAGGAGAATCAGGAGAGAAGCTGCTCTCTTATCTACTGGAGGATACACACTGTACACTGGAGACACTATAGTAAGTTACTGACAGGTGTGTGTGTGTGTGTGTGTGTGTGTGTGTGTGTGTGTGTGTGTGTGTGTGTGAGTGTGTACTGATTGATGATGGATGGTGATTAACGGTTTTCTATTATTCTGTCTTGTTTTCTGTCTTACAGCATTGAGGAGAGAGAACACCCCTTTGGGGATTTTTTTAAAGACCGGGGAGACCCGTCACACACATCGAAATAGTTCTGTGGAGTTTGGTCGATCCTCCCAGTGAAGATCTTCAGCAGTAACCGTGATGGACCACATGCTTTATTTCACTCAGCCACACGTCACTGCAGGATCTACTATCATAATATTCCAGTCCAGTATTTACACACACCACAGTGACATCACCATCATCATCATCACCATCATCATCACTCTGATTACAGATCCATGTCCTGTAACTCATACAACTGTTTATTAACTCCATATTATATCTCTTTATGTGTGAGTGTGTGTGTGTGAGAGAGGTGAGTGAGTGTGAGGTGTGTGTGTAAATTAGCCTTTCTCCTAGGGCTGCACAATTACTTGAATATCGATCATGATTACAATTTTGACGGCCCATGATTAATTAACATGATCGACTGTGATATTGACGTTTAACGTTCGTCTTCCGCTCATAGAAAACTCCACTACAGATCAAATGAAGCGCTTCCTACACTACAGCCAATCACAATAGAGCGGCGTAGAGCTGACGTCATTTTGTAGTGCCAAATCCCGGAAACGGAGTTAGCATTTTAGCGCTGGAGCTTGCAGAGAAACTGGCAGTTCGAGCGCTAAAATGCTTGCGCCAGGGGAAATTCACACTAGCATGATGCTAAATGGCACTACAGAGGTTATCGGGGACATTAAACCCCATCACGCCGAACGGAAAAAAAAACTTTGCAGATAAACTCAGAGCTCTACAGTGCGACCATTTCACTCGTGTTTGTGATTGAAAAGTATTTTGTGTGACTGTGAATAAATATTTATTTGCACCTGTGCGAGTGACCTGTTCGGAGTTGTAGAATACAATCGGAATAAAAACTACAGGAAGTCCAAACTGCATCTACACCTCGCAACAGTTACTTTCACACTGCTTTTCATCTCCTCAGTCAACCGTGTAAATTGTGTAAATACTGCAGAGAAGACATTACGATGAAGAGTAACACTAAATCATCTGCTTCTCTCAACTCTGATCTCACAACCGCCAACTTTTATTGATCCTTAATTCTGTCATAATTGACCAGCTCAAGTTTTCTCATGCCTACGTGTGTGTGTTATATTGTGGCACATTAACGCTACCATCTCAAAAATAAATAAATAAATAATAAAAAAACACTAAATTAAACTGTGCTCCTAAATGTTTTAATCTCCAAAAAGAACTTGTCTGCGTCTCTGCTCCTGTAAACATTTCTTGGTTCTTCTGCATTCGCCTGAATTGTTTTCATTTAGTTGAATATTGTTATATTTGATGAATATTATTGATGTTGGTGGGGTGTGTTTTTTGTATGTTTATTATTTTTTGGATTTAATTTGGTATAAAATTATTTTTATGAGAAGATAGGGTTAAGAAATAAAAAAAAAAAAAAAAAATAATATAAAAAAAATAATAAATAATAAGAATATAAAAAAAAAAAAGAAATGAAGGTGAGGGGGTGTGTTTTTTTATTTAATTGAAAAAGAAAAAAAAAAAAAACCCTAAAAACACTAAAAAAAAAAAAAAAAAAAAAAAAAACTCTAAATTTAAATAAAAAAATTGGGATAATCATTTTTGCCATAATTATGCAGCATTCTTTTTTTTTTTTTACTCAAAATTTTGCCTGGGTTTTTTTTTTTTTTTGTTTATTTACAAAGTAACATGTTTTATAAATAATAATAATGTGTGTATAACAGCATCATGATTTAATCTGATTATATTTAGATTATATTTAGAAACACAACAATGAAAAATGTATATTTACTGTTTATATAAACCTGTCATCAGAAAATATCATTTTTATACACATTGCTGTAGAGTTCTAATAAAAATAAACACTGTGTTTAAATGAGACCTGCACGTGGCTTGAATTCTATCCCTTTCTTTATTTTATTCTCTCATGTAAACACTATAAATACCCTCTCTTTTTTTTTTTTTTTTTTTTTTTTTTTTTTTTTTTTTTTTTTTTTTTTTTTTTTTTTTTTTTTTTTTTTTTTTTTTTCTCTCTTTTTTTTTCTCTCTCTCTCTCTCTCTCT
This sequence comes from Ameiurus melas, assembly GCA_012411365.1. Lineage (NCBI taxonomy): Eukaryota > Metazoa > Chordata > Actinopteri > Siluriformes > Ictaluridae > Ameiurus > Ameiurus melas. The sequence goes on from CM022780.1 coordinate 486,245, forward strand.
CTCTCTCTCGTTCCATCATTAAACTTTATTATTCCAGAGAAAGACACGCAGCAGAGTTTAATCTCCTGCATCTCATCTTATCTGCACCCTATTCCCCCTGACAGGATCAAATGCAGTGAAAGCATTTCACTCATCACAAAACCCCACACATCATCATCTACACAAATCACACACATACACACAGTAACATCACAAAACCGATTCGATTCGATTCAGTGGCATTTGATTCATCCGAATCTTTCTCTCACAGACGACACACAGTTATAAAGCACGGAATTGATTCATTAGTTTGATAGAATACCATTGCGTGTTCGTCATGTTTCCTTTGAATTGTGTGTTTTATTTTTATTTAAAATTATTGTGAGGAATCGAAAATCCCGACACTTCGAATCAAAAAGAGTTGACTCCCAACGATTCCGGAATCGAAAAGATCAGATCAAGCGCGAGATGGCGCTCGATTCCCCCGCGCAGGAGTCGATTCAGTGGAAATTGATTCAGATTTTTTTTTGTTATATATATATATATATATTATAAATATATTGTTATATATTTATATAGAGTGCGAACTTAGGGGAAGTGTTTTTATTTTATTGATATTCTAGATCAGACCTGCAGATATATAATTTATTATGAATTTTAGTGTACTGCGTGATTAGTTTTGTCGACTTGATAATTATGAAGCATCGTGAGGATTCGGATCAGAGTCGAATACAAAAAGTACAGAATCGTTCAGATGTTCATTATTACTCCTGAGTTGTCTTAAATGTCTTTCAAAAAACCTTTACACATACACACTGTGACAGGATCAGCGGGCGGTGTTACAGGGACCTGGACCACTGCTGTCACAGAACTGGATCAGCGGGTGGTGTTACAGGGACCTGGGTCACTGCTGTCACAGGGGGTCTTGCTGTGGTTCCAGGGCGGATATCTTTGTACTTTTCAATTTAAATGTTACGAACTATTACTTAATTCACCACATATCCGTGTGCTGGTGATAAATGACCTGTGGTAAGATGTGCACTGACGTGTGACTGTGAGTGGATGCAGTTTTGATCGTGAAAAACAGGATCATTTGATTGGATGTCATGTATTTGACCTTTAGAACATTGTCATTCTGCTGTTTGTACACTAGAGGGGGCACAAGCTTATTTTTGGCCGTGAGAAAAACATTTAGAGAGGCGGAATTAAATGAACAGTAACTCTCAGCGTTTTCTCCCGTACCCCCTACGTCACCTCGCGTACCCCAGTTTAGGAACCACTGCAGAAGCTGAACACAGCGCCTACCAGAGGCCAGAGTCCGTCACTGCAGCGTGTCCTCAATGCTCTCTCTGGACCACGTGTGATGGTAAAATTGATCAACTTTGCATTATCCGTTATTTTAATCTGATTTTATTGTTCTATTGTTGTGTTGACATTTGATTCTAAATGTAGTTGTTAAAGTCCTACGTTTTAATTTCTTCTTAAACGGATCAACATATTGCTTTACAAAGTCTTTCCTCCTCCTCCACAGAGAAGTGAGAGAATTTAATAATATTACTGTAATGAAGACATTTATTACACTGCGAACACTAAATACAGTTAAATACACCTTCAGTAATTTTCTCAGAGGTCATCAGGTATGCTAGCGCTAGCTCTTTAGCATTACCCTAAAAACACACTATAACAAGTAGTGTTTCACTGTTGATGAAATATTTGATCACAAAATAACTGTTATGAGGTTGAAAAAGCTAACAAATAAGTTAGAAGTATAACAGAATCTGATATCACAAAGTGTTAGTATTAGCACACACACACACACACACACACACACACACACACACGAGAACACAGATCTAACGGACTTTGTCCAATGTAGTGGGTTTGATATTTTCATCTCATTTGTTTTCTTAAGCCAGAATATTTCATCAGAACGCTCGCCCCTCATTAGAAGTGTGTGATGGTGTGTGAATATGTCAGGAAGTGGAAGATAGTGTGAGACTAATAGAGGTGTGGAATAAAATAAATGAGTTTACTCTGTTGTAGGACGTCTTTTCTCCTCCAGAAAATCAGTCAGTGAAACTTGAATAGCTTTTTAACTTCTTCTGATTAGCAGAACAAACGAACACGTGCTGCTGCAAAACCTTGGACGAGTGTACATCATCATCTCTCTGGATCAACATCTGTGTACGTTTAACCGAAGGCGCCCGAGGTCTCCACGGTACGGGTGTGAGGTCGGGGTGCGAAACGCGTTGCCGGGGAAACTCCTCAAATACCTACACTGAAAACCTGTGAGGTGTAAACTTATTCATATTTTAAAATCTTTACATTAACCACACCCTCACCTCTGATTCATATATAACGACTCATCACTGAAGAACTACAAACATTTAAAACTGTTTTATTACAAATAAATAAATAAATAATTATCTTCTCTACTTATTGTGTTAATGAGTTTATTGATTCAGAATGAAACCTGACACTTTATTTCAGTATTTATAATGCAGAGTGAATGTAAACACATTAATCTTTTTATTAATTATTTATTTCTTTATTTTTTCTGATTTACAATTTTTTAGTTAATGACTTCAGTATGTTTCATGTAATGGAGGCGCAGATGGAAGCAATTGCAGGTAAAGCAGCTTAAATAAAACACCAAAACCAAATCGACTAACAATTTCAGAAACAGTAAACAGGCAAGGGTCAGGGTTAGGATCAGGGTCAGGGTCAGGGTTAGGATCAGGGTTAGGGTCAGGCTTAGGGTTAGGATCAGGCTTAGGGTCAGGGTTAGGATCAGGGTTAGGATCAGGGTCAGAGTCAGGGTCAGGGTCACGATCAGCGTTAGGGACAGAGTCAGGCTTTTGGGTCAGGGTTAGGGTCAGAGTCAGGGTCAGAGTCAGAGTTAGGATCAGTGTTAGGGTCAAGGTCCAGGTTAACTTGGATGCCTATCTCCATAGCTTGCCCTTTCTTGCTCTCATTCCGTCCCATCCCTGCACCATGGTAACAGGGGCCATTTCCCACCAGTACCCGAAACATAGGTTGTCTGTCTCTTCTCCCCCTCGGGTTGGTGACTCCGGGGCCACAGGTGTGGGAGTAAGGCCTGGGCCAGTGTGCTGGCATGGCTGACCATCAATTACTCTCACTTGGTAGAAGGCATGTCTCAGGGTCTCTGCTTCAAGGGGAAATCCCCAAGAGGAATTCCTACCCTCTCTCTGTGACCTCCTGATATGTAGATGATGTTGACGGCCCTGGCACCTCCTCCCCTGCCAAAGTTGCTCACATTCCACACCGTCTGTCATTACTGCAGGACCCGTCCACAAACATTTATTTAGCTAATGCTCGAAACCCTGGATGATTAGTGGATGAGAGAGGAGAGGACTAACCGCTGCCCCAGACTTTGATGATGACCTTCACCAGCAGATATTCATGAACATTCCCATGCACACACCTTACCTTCACCATACGTGCATGATATTTACAGAGTAATGCGTATATAAAAGAGCAGTAACTCACTTTATATGATTTGGTGCTGATAAATCCAGGTGTACTTCTAATGCCTAAATTTACACACACTCAGAAACACGAGTAGGATACAAAACAATTTCTGCGATTATGGGATTTTCATGAAAACCAAACTTCAAGTGTAAATGCTCCTAGGAATGATTTACAAATGAGTCAGGCCCATGTTGTACTAAAGAGCCTATAAAACCGGTGCAAGGTTCATGTCTGCATAATGTTATATAACAATGTGTGTGTGTGTGTGTGTGTGTGTGTGTGTGTTGCGCATGTGTGTGAGTGTGACAGACTATTGATTTAATCCTTCACAGAAAGCCTGGCTTCTCCTAAAATCGATTTAAAATATGGCACTTAAAATTTTTTAAAAATGTTTATCAAAGTGTCTACTCTGCTGAAAAAACCCCAACAAAAACCGCCACAGACATTCTAATGGATTCCACTACAAATACCATTACAAACCACCAGCTAACCATTGAAACTGTTAACATTACCATCATTGGTCCATAATGGTATCCACTAGACATAACATGCCTCCAATAGCAGACAACAAATTACCAGTAGGGACCCACAGGAACCATTACACTTTCCATTAAAACCAATGTAATTCCCATTATAACCATTAAAACCATTACAATTCTATGAGGGGTTCTGTTGTTTATTTCAGCAGGGTATATTATTAATCACTCTTTGTGGAATTCAATATTTTGGTCCATCAGCTTAGAATATGTTTTAATTTAGCAGCATGTTTGTTCTGTGTGATGAGCACAAAGGTCACATATTCTCCAGGTCTTTAGCTCCTCAGACTCCTCCTAGACACACTTCATCTGGACCATAACTTCCTCATTGTTCCTCTTACTATCTGCTGCAGACTCCTTTAAATAGACACACGTGATCCGGACAGTTCGGAGCTCCGCCTCTCCAGAGCGTTCCTCTTTCTCTCCGGTCTTTAGGTGAGAACTGCAGCACAACATTAGGAATGAACATTCATGTTCCGGGGTTTTATTACCTACATCATCATCTCTACACAACACACACTGGAGTTAGTGCAGCTTCTACACACGCACTTATTTAGCCCTTTAGCATTAGCCACGACTAGCCCGAGATATTGCTAAGCTAATGCTAAACAGTGCTAATGCTAAACAGTGCTAATGCTAAACAGTGCTAATGCTAAGTGTGTACACATTTCTAACTGCTGAGAGTCTGTGAGTGTTCAGTGTACAGCTCTGTCTCTGCCTCTACATGTGTGTATTATTCCATCAATATTCACTGATTAATACTGACTTATATAAATCTCTCTCTGTGTGTGTGTGTGTGTGTGTGTTGGCCCCGCCCCCTGTTAGACGGAAGTGAAAGTAAAACTCAGCGCCGCCATTTTGTGTCGCAGCGAAAATAAAAGGTCGAGGAGTAAAAACACAGTGAGAAACATCTGTCCTGCTGGAATCTGGAGAAGAAACATCACCTCCTACACGAGTGTCCCTGAAAACCAGGGCGAGAGGTGAGTTCCTTTTCCATTCAGCAGTAATAAACACACCCCGTGTCATGGGAACAGATCTGTATCTCTAAACTCTCACTAGTTACCAGAGGAACTGAACTTTGGTTTAAAGTGTTTAATAACAGAAGATCTGATCTACAGAGAGTTCAGACAAATTATTATACTGATGATTTCCTGTAAGTGAACATGTCTCCTGCTTCATCTCTATTTTACACAAAGTTTATCAATAAATCTACATTTATCTTCCTTTTCTTATACACTGCAATTATTATTATTATTATACACTGTCTCGTGTTTGTGTTTATTATTATACACTGTCTCGTGTTTGTGTTTATTATTATACACTGTCTCGTGTTTGTGTTTATTATTATACACTGTCTCGTGGTGTTTGTGTTTATTATTATACACTGTCTCGTGGTGTTTGCTGATTAGATGAAGATTGTTTGAGGTTCTGTGAAACACTAAATCATAGTCAATACAATAATCTAAATACAATCCATATTACATTACATCTACATTCATTTCATTTAAACTCTAATTATATCTGTGTTGTAGGATGGGGAAGAGAAAGAGATCAGACTCACCAGAACCCAGCTGTGTGTCCATGAAGAGTGACGCGTCAATGAATCGTCCAATTAACTTCAGAGACGGAGTTCGTTCTCCTGATGTGATGTGAGTACAGTGAAGTGTTTTATTCCTTTTTTCAGCAGGAAAGATGAACACATTTACACTCAGCTGTATTTCTATCTCCACTGAGATTCTCCTGATGTGAGGTGAGTACAGTGAGGTGTTGTACAGCAGTGTTCCACCTGATCAAACTCACTGGTGTCATTCTGAAGCCCTTCATGATCTTTATCAGGTGTTGAAGCAGTAAAACACTAAAGTGTGCAGTGCTGCAGCTCTCGGACTGGCAGTGAGGAACACTGCTTTAAGAGTTCAGTTCAGTCTGCAGTCCCTGAGCTGGAGGGTCTGTGGTGCTCCACAACAACATTTATCCATTGTCATTGGACCTTTCTCCTGATCTGAGGTGTTTTATTCCTTTTTTCACCAAGAAAGATGCACGCCCCTAGTGGTCAGTGGTGTAATAACAGGGGGCTCATGGGAAAGTTTTAAAAATGACTGCGTTTACATGGACAACAATAATCCACTCTTAATCTAATTAAGACCGTACTTTGATTAAGAAACTACCATGTAAACACCAACCTTAATCTGATTAAGGTCATAATCTAAGTAAGCTCTAATGGAATTAAGACAGGTGGAGTACTCCTGTTTTAATCGTATTATGGACGTGTATTACAGACATGTAAACACCTTCATCACATTATGAACGTCGTGTGAGAGTTTTCACCGTGTTTTGTGACAGGACACGATCACACACGGCAGTTTTACGTTTTACGGCGAACAAGAGAGTTCGGCAAGTTCAACCGCATACTTGCCTACTATAGTCCTGTAGTGGGGAAAAATACATGTATCTCGGCTACTATTCAGTAGGTAAGTATGTGATTTGAGACGCAGCCCACAGCTTCAATCAGTCGTCTATTAACACGTACATCATGACTAATAATTAACTGCACTTAAAGCGTTTGTAAGAAAATTAAAACTGTATACGGTCCCATAACGACTGAACTGATGTCGGACGGCGTGGCGCGGTGACGTAATGACACGGACTCTTAATCTAATTATGATCTATAACATGTAAAACGGGAACATGACCAGAGTATTCTAAAAGAGACTCATGTACACACCTTAATCACATCATTACCTTACGTAGATTAAGGTCAATAATTAGATTATTGCTGTCCATGTAAACGTAGTGAATGTTTAAATAGTATTTAATTTATATATATATAATTTTTATTTATTTATTTATTTATTTTTGTTAAATGAATCTAAATACATTGAAATGAGATGTTTTAAACCAATTTGGTTATTTAGGTGCGTTCACAAATATGTTCACTGAGCTGACGATCGTTCATTGATGGATTTATTTGACATTTATTTACATATGATATGATAATTTGCAAAAACCTACGAGTGGTAGACAAGTTCAAGTGTTGCACTGATGGATAAAATAAACAAAAGATCATTCAGAGAGTCAAATTCAATCTCACCAACAATAAAATGTCAGAAATCAAACCTTGAAGTGTTTGGACATTTACAATTGAATCAAATGTTAATATTATTAATGTTAAATATTAATTAAGCACAGCAACGTATGTAGAAATGACTGTTTAATATATAGTCTATAATTGTTGTGGAGTGAGGCGGTCCTTATGGACTGTTTGAAACATGCTAGGGGTCCAGAGCTCACAGAAGATTGAGAAGCACTGGTCTAGTGTGTGAATTTTAGAAAGGTAAGATCATCTCATATGGAACTCATTCATTTTTCACTAACCGGAACTATAAGCTGTTTCCTAGTCGATGGCACATGACGTCATACGCTTTAGCGCTAGCTTTAGCAGACACCCAGAGTCACCGATAATGACTTTCTTCAGTTTACTTTCTGTCAGCGTTCTCTTTTATTCCCAACACGACCTCAGTCTCCATCAGACGGAGGAGAAATCGTCACGTGACTGAGGAAGGCAGTGTGTGACCTCCAAGTCCTTTAAGGCAGGGGGGCATTTTCTATTAATCACTGCAGAGAAGATAAAACTTACCAAAGCAGAGTTTGTGTACGAGCACAAAGTTATCTTTATACACTAGGGCTGCAACTAATGATTATTTTCATAATCGATTAATTAGCTGATTATTATTATTTATTTTCGATTAATTGGATGGGGGCGGGGCAAATTTTCAGTACCATGTTTTTTTTATTTAAAATAAAATCCACAAACTGAGTTTTACAAAAATAAACTTCAATCTAAAACTTTACACAACTGTTTGTCCAAAACAGAAAAGAACCCAACACACACACACACACACACACACCATAATATATATTATTAATTTAGGACTGTAGCTTAATGGACTGTAGCTTTACAGAGAGAGAGAGAGAGAGAGAGAGAGAGATATTTTAGTTATCAAACACTCTGACAATGACTAGAACAGTGGAGTCTACAGGTGCTAAGGTGCACTCCTAAACACACACCTTACACACTGAATGCAAGCATTAGTTTAAATGGACTGATCTGGTGTCAGGACAGAGAGATGTATTAAAAGCAAGAGGATGTGAATCATTATTAGTGACATGAGGCTACATGTAGCTGACAGGACACGGGCTGAATGGAGATGCATGGTGGAACATTAGGAGGTAGTTTATAACATCGCAATGTGTTAGCGTCGTTAACAAATAACTGGCTTTCGCTAACATTACATGGAGCGTAACGTTAGCTGGTGTCACGGCTACAATGCAGCTGCCTCAAACTAATATAATATAGAGACCGTCTTTCAGGATGAGGAGAAGTTTTACAGTTTGTTTGACATTAACCCTCTTACTCCTACGTTCCCACAGTATTATGTCCCACAACCCAATATTCCCCTGAGAAACAGCACACCAACCCTGAGGTCCCAGGCCAAAATTGGCCCCAAAATCAACATTTTAATGTGAACAGTTTTAGGCCTTGAAACAACTTATAATAATGTATTTGTGTAATATTACTATGAGAATGAAGTAGTTCAGTGTTTTTACTAAACTTACAGCACGATTCTTAACTCGAGAAATGACGACAAATGCTCAATAAACTCCTTCTACTCATTTAGAAGTACCACACGAGTATCAGCGCGGTCAACGCCTCTGAATAAATTAATAGTTAATAATAAATAAATAAATGCATTTTAGCTCCAGACGTCAGGTTTCTGGTGATAATCCGAGCAGCAGGTCGTGTTTTCACGAGTGCACAGAGACGGTCAGGTGATGACTCCAAACCCCTGCAGTGTCAGTCTCTCTGGTTGATGCTGAAGATGAAGACGGATCAGGGTCTGAATCAGGAGAGTTTGGGTCACGATCAGTTTGAACATCTCCTGAACTTTCACTGAGGTCACTATCTAGACTCCTCGCTCTCGCCTTTGGAACTGTGTATGTTTTCTTTTCCTCACTGTTTTAGATGTACCCGTGTTCACTGGAGGTGGAACTTTATCTGGAACACGATCAGCTTTTCTCTTTGGTGTTTTTACTTCACTTCTACTATTACACTAATATTCACACTCGGATCTTCATCGTAATGATGATGTAATAACGTAATCACATCGTGACGTCATCAACCTTCTGGGTCAAACAATAATAATTAAATAAGTCAGGAATCGTAGCAGAGTAACACACCGGTACACCGGCCTCACGGGGATAACGTTTACACTGTAAAGCCGCTATATCTTACAGGGTTAGAGGGATAATATGACGAGACTCACTCACGTTGAATTCTTTGAAGAGATCGGGGGGCGTGTCTTTCAGGTGCTTCGCCACATTCGAGGTATTTCCTCCCTTTGTTTGAAGTGAACGGTGGCATTGTTTACACACCGGCTTCAGAGCATCAGTTATATGTCTGTTTTTATCCACAAAGTATTTCCATATTCGACTCTTGCCTTTTTTCCTCTAACGAGTCGGGGAGGAGCTGATCTTGTCGCCATAGAAAAACTTTTAGAAAAACATCGATACGCACGGGAAAAACTTCTGTAGTTTCCCCTGTGTGTACTTCTTCTTCTTTACCACTTGTGGACCGACTGAAACACCTGTGCGTATTTGCTGCCCCCAACAGGTTCGGAAGAATCACAACCTCTGTACTTTTGGTACTTTCGTTACAAGCGGTACCAAAGAAGCTCTAGAAAAACAAGTACCATGACGATTTAAGAATGTTGGTACCGACTTGGTACCGAAGTATTGGTTCTCGTGACATCCCTAGTCTGAAGTTTATTTTTGTAACACTCAGTGTGTGCATTTTATTTTAAATAAACCAAAACATGGTACTGAAAGTTTGCCCCGCCCCCATCCAATTAATCTGAGTAATGAGGTCAACATCGTTACTCATGTCACCTGTCAATGGTTTTAATGTTATGGCTGATCGTGTAGTTCCCTTTGATTTCATAACGTTTTAAAAACATTTTAATCATAAATTAATTTTTAATTTTCTTCTTGTTTTTAAACTGTTTGAGACGCTACAACTTTCTTTTTCCCCCACAGTGATTTTATCTTGGTTTTATTATTATTATTATTATTATTATTATTATTATTATTATTATACATTACATCTACATTCATTTAATTTAAACTCTAATTATATCTGTGTTGTAGGATGGGGAAGAGAAAGAGATCAGACTCACCAGAACCCAGCTGTGTGTCCATGAAGAGTGACGCGTCAATGAATCGTCCAATTAACTTCAGAGACGGAGTTCGTTCTCCTGATGTGATGTGAGTACAGTGAGGTGTTTTATTCCTTTTTTCAGCAGGAAAGATGATCACATTTACACTCAGCTGTATTTCTATCTCCACTGAGATTCTCCCCTGATGTGAGGTGAGTACAGTGAGGTGTTGTACAGCAGTGTTCCACCTGATCAAACTCACTGGTGTCATTCTGAAGCCCTTCATGATCTTTATCAGGTGTTGAAGCAGTAAAAACACTAAAGTCGTTGCAGTGCTGCAGCTCTGACTGGCAGTGAGGAACACTGCTTTAAGAGTTCAGTTCAGTCTGCAGTCCCTGAGCTGGAGGTCTGTGGTGCTCCCAACAACATTTACACCTGGGACATTAATGATACATCACTGTTTTATTCACAAACATGTTCGTTCCGAGAGAGAAATCTGAAATCAGTGTATTGTGTTAAGAGGATAGTGTTAAATATCTGTCTCTGTATTTATTACTGTGTGTTGTGCAGATATGAGAAGTTATAGTCTATATTACATCATGTCTTTTATTTCTTCACAGAACACTACAGGAGAAATCAAACAGCAGAAACCAGCTGGACTCCATATTCATGGTGTGTGTGTGTGTGTGTGTGTTTACTGTGTGTAACATCTCAGTAGGTTTCAGGTTTTCTTTATGTACAGTAATGTTAGTGTACAGATGTATTGATGTACAGAAGCATTATGGGTAATCAGGCAGAATTTCAGCTGTAGCTGTGGGAATAGAAAGAGACTTTTATTCTTTTTATAAAATAAAAGCCTCTCTCAGTGTGTAACATTATAATATGTAGATGTTCCTGTGTGTTTCTAACCAGGATCTGGAACACAAAGTCATCACTCTGATGAAGAATCAGCTGAAGAGGTTTAGGAAGCTCCTGAGTCCAGATTACCCAGCATGCACTGAGAGGGAGGTGGAGGATGAGGAGGATCTGCACAGTGTCAGAGAGGGAGCGCTGAAGATCACACTGCACGTCCTGAAGAACATGAACCTCCCAGATCTCGCTAACACACTGCACAACAGTAAGAGCTCCGAGTCCTGACTTTATTCAGGCCTTTATTTTATTTATTTCACCCTGTCTTAATTACATACCAACATTTATTTATTTATTTATTTTATTTATTTATTTATTTTATTTATTTCACCCTGTCTTAATTACATACCAACATTTATTTATTTTATTTATTTTATTTATTTCACCCTGTCTTAATTACATACCAATAATTAATTTATTTATTATTTATTTATTTTATTTATTTCACCCTGTCTTAATTACATACCAACATTTATTTATTTATTTTATTTTCCTATCTGAATGATGTTTATATATATTTATATAGAGTAAAGGTATCGACACTGAAATTAAATATAGATTATATCATAAGGTTTATATTTCTCAGTTAATACATGAATCTGAAATGTACAGCATCTTCTGAAACTATATGAAGTTTATTATTATTTTGTTTATTAGAGTCTGAGGCCTCTGTGTATCAGACAAATCTGAAATCCAGACTGAGAGAGAAGTTTAGAAGAATTAATGAAGGAATCTCACAGCCTGGAAGTTCAGCACTTCTGAATGAGATCTACACAGAGCTCTACATCACAGAGGGTTGGAGTGGAGACGTCAATAATGAACATGAGGTGAGACAGATCGAGACAGCGTCCAGGAGACCAGCAGCACAGGAGAAACCCATCAAATGTAATGATCTCTTTAAAGACAAGTCCATCAGAAGAGTGCTGACTGAAGGAGTTTCTGGAATTGGAAAAACAGTCTCTGTGCAGAAGTTCATTCTGGACTGGACTGAAGGAAAAGCAAATCAGGACGTCACCTTCATGTTTCCACTTCCCTTTAGAGAGCTGAATCTGATGAAGCAGAAACATCTCAGTCTGATGGATCTTCTTCATCTCTTTTTCCCTGAAATGAGAGAACTTCAGTTAATAGACTCCTACAAAGTGGTGTTGATCTTTGATGGTCTGGATGAGTGTCGACTTCCTCTAAATTTCCAGAAGAATGAGATGTTGTGTGATGTTACTGAGTCAGCCTCAGTGGATGTGCTGCTGACAAACCTCATCAAGGGGAACCTGCTTCCCTCTGCTCTCCTCTGGATCACCTCTCGACCAGCAGCAGCCAATCAGATCCCTCCTGAGTGTGTAGACCAGGTCACAGAGGTACGAGGGTTCAGTGATCCTCAGAAAGAGGAGTACTTCAGGAAGAAGATCAGTGATCAGAGCCTGGCCAATAAAATCATCTCACACGCAAGTCTTCAAGAAGCCTCCACATCATGTGCCACATCCCAGTCTTCTGCTGGATCTCAGCCACTGTTCTAGAGAGAATGTTGGGTGATCCAGAGCGTGAGAGGATCCCTAAGACTCTGACTCAAATGTTCACACACTTCTCGATCTTCCAGATCAAACACAAGGACCACAAGTACCATCAGAACTGTGACCCTGATCCTCAGCAGACCAGAGAGATATCCTGGCACTGGGAAACTGGCCTCCAACAGCTGGAGAAAGGAAACCTGATCTTCTATGAGGAAGACCTGAGAAGTGTGGAATAGATGTCAGAGAAGCTTCAGTGTACACAGGAGTGTGTACCCAGATCTTCAGAGAGGAGTTTGGGCTTCTCCTGGGGAAGGTGTTCAGCTTTGTACATCTGAGTGTTCAGGGGGTTTTCTGGCTGCTTTATACGTGTTTCTCTCCTTCATCAGCAGAACTGTACCAGAACAACAAACCACTGATCTGTCTGATCTTCTCACCAAGTCAGACATGTCTGATCTCCTCCAGGAGGTGCAGTGGACAAGGCCTTACAGAGTGAGAATGGACACCTGGACCTGTTCCTCCGCTTCCTTCTGGGTCTCTCACTGGAGTCCAATCAGACTCTCTTGCAAGGCTTAATGCCACAGACAGGAAGCAGCTCTCACAGCAAACAGGAAACAGTCAAGTACATCAAGGAGAAGATCAGGGAGAATCCATCTCCAGAGAAATCCATCAATCTGTTCCACGGTCTGAATGAACTGAATGATCATTCTCTAGTGCAGGAAGTACAACATTACCTGAACAGAAGAGTTTACCCCCGCCTCAGTGGAACGAGACTCTCTCCTGCTCAGTGGTCAGCTCTGGTGTTTGTGTTACTGAACTCAGATCAGGAGCTGGAGGAGTTTGATTTGAGTAAATTTGACCAATCAGAGGAATGTCTTCTGAAGCTGCTGCCAGTGGTCAAAGCCTCCAGAAAAGCTGAGTGAGTATTTTATTTATAAATGTATCACTGCATGGTTTATTATTTTAATAGAACACTGAACTGCACTGTTAGGATTAATGCTGGTTAATAATTACTCTCATCATCTTTAAATAAACCTCTGGAACTGTTCCAGAAGAGAGTTTTACACGTACACGTCACGTCTGCACTGAGGGGGACACGTGAGACAGAATCAGGGGGAATTCACACCTCCCTTATTGGTTTGGACCGATTACACTTTCTCTTTAATTTAGAGGTCTGGAGGTGACAGATGTGTGACTCTACCATAAGAGAACCATGTACACCAGTTGTTTAACATCTGTATTAAATCCTACATGTAACTTTGTGTAAATTCCAGAACGCTACGGTAACCATTTCTTTAAGGAGCATGGTTGAAGTTTCTTCTTCTTCTTCTTCCTTCTATTATTATTATTATTATTATTATTATTTTTAGAGATGGTAACGTTAACCTGCCACAATATAACACACATAGGCATGAGAAAACTTGAGCTGGTCGATTATGACAGAATTTAGGAACACGGTGTGAGCCATAACACGTTAATTTACCTTCTGATAAACTAACTGATATTTTCAGTTCATTTTACAGACTTTTATGCAAAAATACAAACGTTAACCGGTAAACAAATACAATAAACATCAGTGTTCAGTGTATGAAGTCTGCTCCTCTTAAATATATTTAAAGCTGCACTATTAGACATGTTCCACTGTCATGGTTCTGGGCTGGAGTCAGTTCTCGAGCCGCTCTGTGTGTATTGTGTAGATCTGATTAATCTCATATAGGATGTGATTGGGGGAGTTCATTTACCCGCCAGCTGCAAAGTGCTTTAGTTTAATGGTGTTCGTAAAGGGATGTTCCGATCAGGATTTTTACAGCCGATACCCATCCAGATTCCAATCTTTTTATTTAAACTTTAATCAGGACGTCTGTCATAAAACAGTTAAATGTAAGTCTCTCTGCTCAGGGTCACTGTTAATTGAGTTAAAATAATAGCAGATGTTGGTTAATTGATAAATAAACAAGCATAAAATATTTATTTTTACATTTTTTAAACAGTAGAGAATCCTAATTCCAACACAAGAAATGATCCATATTAGGAAAAAAGGCTAATAGTTTCTATCTGAACACGATACATTTATATCTAGAGTGTAGATCAGTGCACATTTTATTCTTTAAAGATTATAGCAATTGTTTAGCTCCTAAACATAAGAAAAGAGAAAGAAACAAAATAAAACAGATCTATAATACAGTAACAGATCCAAAGAAAATGACATGTTGATTTTTCCTGAAAAGTCTGATTCATATTGGTGTTTAATTATCTGGTAGTTTGCAGTCATCTAATAAAGAAAGAGATAGACTTTTGTATGTGTAATAGTGTTGGTGCTATCTAAATATACTTACCACTGATGTATCTTTATTAACGTATCGGGTGGTTGATAGTATCTTTATTATGATGGTTGATGGTCTCGGTATCGCTAGCGGTTGATGGTGTTGGTTAGGCTGCAACTAACAATTATTTTTATAATCAGTTAGTCAGTTTTTTTTTTTCGATTAATCACGGGTTGTTGGCGTGTGTCTGGATCATGGTGGTTGATGATGGCTGACGGTTTCGGATTGCGGTGGTTGATGGTGTCGGGTTGGTTGACGGTATGTAGGTGGGTGTCGGTGTCGCTGTGGTTATCGATATCGGGTGGTTGATTGGTATCTTCATGGTGGTGGTTGTCGGTGTCTGTATTGGGGTGGTTGATGGTACCGCTGTGGTGGATGGTGTTGGTACCGGGGTGTTATGGTATCTTTATGGTGGTGGTTGATGGTGTCGGTATCGTGGTGGTTGACGGTATCAGGTAGTTGGATGGTCTTGTACCCCAAGCTATTTGCAGAGCTCCTCCATTGTAGATACAGTGCCTTGTGAAAGTATTCGGCCCCTTGAACTTTTCAACCTTTTGCCACATTTCAGGCTTCAAACATAAAGATATAAAATTTTTTTTTTTGTGAAGAATCACCAACAAGTGGGACAATTCCGATTGTAAGTGGAACGTAAATCTATTGATTTTTGAAACTTTTAACTAATAAATAAATGAAAAGGTGGGGTGCGCAAAATTATTCGCCCCTTTGCGATTACTTCTTGTAGAGCCACCTTTTGCTGCGATTACAGCTGCAAGTCGCTAGGGTATAAGTTTCTACTTCGTTTTGCACATCGAGAGACTGAAATTCTTGCCCATTCTTCCTTGCAAAACAGCTCGAGCTCAGTGAGGTTGGATGGAGAGCTTGTAGAACAGCAAAGTTTTCAGCTCTTTCTACAGATTCTCGATTGATTCAGGTCTGACTTTGACTTGGCCATTCTAACACCTGGATACGTTTATTTGTGAACCATTCCTTTGTAGATTTTGCTGTATGTTTGGGATCATTGTCTTGTTGGAAGATAAATCTCCGTCCTACTTTCAGGTCTTTTGCAGACTCCAACAGGTTTTCATCCAGAATGGTCCTGTATTTGGCTGCATCCATCTTCCCTCAATTTTAACCATCTTCCCCTGTCCCTGCTGAAGAAAAGCAGGCCCAAACCAAGGAGCTGCCACCACCATGTTTGACAGTAGGGATGGTGTGTTGAGGGTGATGAGCTGTGTTGCTTTTTACGCTCAAAACATATAGTTTTTGCATTGTGGGCAAAAAGTTTGATTTTGGTTTCATCTGACCGGAGCACCTTCTTCCACATGTTTGGTGTGTCTCCCAGGTGGCTTGTGGCAAACTTTGTACGAGACTTTTTATGGACATCTTTGAGAAATGTCTTTCTTCTTGCCACTCTTCCATAAAGGCCAGATTTGTGCAGTGTACGACTGATTGTTGTCCTATGGACAGACTCTCCCACCTCAGCTGTAGTTCTCTGCAGTTCATCCAGAGTGATCATGGGCCTCTTGGCTTCACTCTGATCAGTCTTCTCCCTTGTCTGAGCTGAAAGTTTAGGAGGGACAGCCAGGTCTTGGTAGATTTGCAGGGGTCGTTACTCCTTCCATTTCAAAATGATCGCTTGTATCAGTGCTCCTTGGGATGTTTAAAGCTTGGGAAATCTTTTTAGTCCAACCGCTTTAAACTTCTCCACAACAGTATATACGGACCTGCTCTGGTGTGTTCCTTGGTCTTCATGATGCTCTCTCTTCCAAACAGAACCCTGAGACTATCACAGCAGCAGGTGCATTTATACAGAGACTCTGATTACACTACAGGTGGATTCTATTTATCACCATCAGTCATTTAGGGACAACATTGGATCATTCAGAGATCCGCTGAACTTCTGGAGTGAGTTTGCTGCACTGAAAGTAAAGGGGCCAAATAATTTTGCACGCTAATTCACTTTTCAGTTTTTTATTTGCTAAAAAAGTTTAAAATATCCAATAGATTTCTTTCCACTTCACAATTGTGTCCACGTGGGTTTGTGATATCTTCACAAAAATAAAAATTTTTATATCTTTATGTTTCGTAGCCTGAAATGTGGCAAAAGGTTGAAAAGTTCAAGGGGCCGAATACTTTCGCAAGGCACTGTATTTCCAGTTAAGTAAAGCCTCAGGCTCTGCTTCAGTGAAATGGTTTCCCAGAGTCTTTCTTTATTCAGTCAGTGACATTTTCTTCTTCATTTCTAGGATATGTGGTCGGGCGTAGCGTATGTGGATACGCGGGATGCTGATCAGGGTGTAGCGTGTGTAGACTTGCTCATTCCTAATGTGTGTTATGTAGATGAGCTGATGGTGTTATAATAACCATCGGGGGCTGAGAATGTTTTGGGTGCTGGAAAATGTTTGACATGTTGATGTTTTCTTTTTTAAAAATGCTTATAAATATATTAACTGTCTGACACTGTATTCATGTATTCAGCAGAAAACGGTACAGTAATATGAGATATGTGATGTACATGTTTGTGTTTTTCTTTTGAAAAACCAAACATTTTAATTCACAGAAATAAGGCCATTTAACACAAACCAAACATTTATTCACACCGACTTGGAGATCTGGAATTGTAAGTCGAAACACCCAAAATGCTTTATTATTTATTTATTATTTATTTATTATTATAAATTTTTTTCTTTCTTTTCTTGCTGTTTTCGGCCAATCATTTGGCCGGCTGTAACATTCGGCATCCCTATAGGAATTAAAACATTTGATGAACAGTAAACTGAAGAAAGTCAGAGTCAACTCGGGTTAACACACTAGATGTTAGTGCACAGTGTAAGTGTATAGTACTCATTTGGAGCACAACTTTAGTATTTACTCTCCGAAGTGTGTTTTCGGAACTGAAGTAACGTAAAGAGTAAATTTCCCCCGTGCTCCGAAGACCAACTAATCCATCATGAGATTCATTACAACGATTTTCATCATCGATTATTATCCATGTTATACATTAGTTCAGGGGTGCCCAGACTTTTTTGACTTGCGAGCTACTTTTAACATGACCAGTCAAGGAGATCTACCTACAGTAAAAATGTGAAACATATATTTATTTATATATATACTGAGTATACTTTAAATATATACACACACAATATATATGTTCAAGTACCTTTTATGTGCATGAACCCTTATGGCACACTACAATTCAGTAGATTTGTGGTCAGTACCTTCCTCTGAGGACTTGCACTGAATAGAATCAGACAGGGTTACACAGTCCTCAGGAGCTGCTGGTAGCCAGCCTCAAGCAGACCTCCAGATGATGATCAGTCATTGTGGAACAGTATTTGGACTTAATGATCTTCATGGTGGAAAAGTCACTTAAATAACTACCAAATAATGCAGTCGAGGAGGTTGGACATTTCCTCATGTTTGGTACTTTTCCCTGTGAGTAAGTTCCTGAACTGTCCATGAGCCCTGGACTTCAGTCAGTCTGTAGTTTCACAATCTCATCCTCCACTTCAGACGAGTTCAGGTCAAACAGTGGTGCAGTTTTTGATGCGAGTGAATCAACCTCAACATCGTCCCTTGAACGGGAGCACATGAATGTAGTCCTGAACGCTGTGGTGCCAAATCCACTGAAGATGCACTGTTTGTGGTGACTGATATCAATTTTGCACACTGGGAGCTGGGTTTAGTCAGTGAAGTCTTTAAAAGACTGAAAATGTCCTTTTCCGGTGGATTTTGATCACACACGCGCTCTGAGAGAAAAAGACGATTCTCAGACTGGCTGCCCTTGTACGCCAACGTTAACATCTATTTTTATTTATTTTTTTGATCTTTGCGATCGACCGGTCGATGGTGATCGTATTGGGCACCCCTGTGTTAGTTGATGCAGCTCTAGTGAGATCAAGCTAATGATTAACCTGGAGCCAGAAAAAACTTTATCTCTGTAGATAAATACAGATTACATCACAGGAGAATATTCGTTTTTAATGTGAATTTATTTAAAAGTAGACGTTTCTTTACACGTGTGTGATGTCTGTGTGATCAGTATTCAGAGTTTCAGTTCATGTATGTGATGTTGCTTCCAGGAACATTCTCACGGACAAAGCTGAAAGCTGAAATCACAGTTTATTTTCTTTATTTTTACTAAAATGAGTTTACACAAATAAAACTAGACTCTTTACAGTTTCTAATGATGTTTAACACTTATCTGTACGTGACAAACATGACGGAGTATTTGAAGTTTCCGCCGAGAGGAAAAAACTCCATCAGAACGCGAAGTGGTGTTGATCAGGTGCTGAATTGTAGCTGAGAGGAGTGGAGAGCAGAACGAGCGGAACCTGCTCCTGAACCTGTCTCTGATACTAACTCACACTTCTGTTACACACTACTTTACTTTAATCATGACCGTGTGAGTGTGAGTGTGTGTGAGTGTGTGTGAGTGTGTGTGAGTGTGTGTGAGTGTGTGTGAGTGTGTGTGAGTGTGTGTGAGTGTGTGTGTGTGTGTGTGTGTGTGTGTGTGAGATCAGTGTTCTGATATGTCATCATTTCTCCCCCAGTCTGCGTTGGTGTAATCTCTCAGGTGAAAGCTGTAGAGTTCTGTCCTCAGTTGTCAGTTCAAACTCCTCCAGACTGAGAGAACTGAACCTGTGGGACAATAACCTGAAGGATTCAGGAGTGACACTGCTCTCTGCTGGACTGGAGAATCCACACTGTACACTGGAGATACTGAGGTACACACACACACACACACACACACTGTACACTGGAGATACTGAGGTACACACATACAAAATGAGTGTGTGTGTTAAAGCTGTAATTATTTTAATAATGTGTGTGTGTTAGTAAGTGTACAGTGTATATAGATTGTGTGTGAGAGTGTGTGAGTGTGTGTGAGTGTGTGTGAGTGTGTGTGAGTGTGTGTGAGTGTGTGTGAGTGAGTGTGTTTGTGTGTGTGTGTGTGTGTGTGTGTGTGTGTGTGAGATCAGTGTTCTGATATGTCATCATTTCTCCCCCAGTCTGTGTTTGTGTGATCTCTCAGAGGAAAGCTGTAGAGTTCTGTCCTCAGTTCTCAGTTCAAACTCCTCCAGACTGAGAGAACTGAACCTGTGTGGAAATAACCTGCAGGATTCAGGAGTGACACTGCTCTCTGCTGGACTGGAGAATCCACACTGTACACTGGAGATACTGAGGTACACACACACACACACACACTGTACACTGGAGATACTGAGGTACACTCACACACACACACACACACAATCACCTTCATTTACATTTACATTTATTCACTTGTCAGACACTTTTATCCAAAGCGACTTACAAATAATCAAAGCGATATATCAATCAGAACAATACGTAGTAGTGTTACTGTACAAGATCATTAATAGAATACCAGAGGAAGAAGAGTGTACAGAGTAGGGGTGTGAGTGTGTTGTGTGTGTGGGTTTTTTTTTTTTCTCTCTGGGAGTTGGTTAGGTGTTCGCAGAAGAGGTGGTCTTTAGCTGCTTTTTTGGAAGATAGTGAGAGACTCTGGGGTTCCGGATTGAGATCGGAAGTTCATTCCACCACTGGGGGAACAGTTAGAAGGTTCTGAAAGGGACTTTACGCCACACTGAGGGGAACTACTAAATGTAGTTTAGAAGGAGCCGTTCTGGACCGTCCAACTGGACCCTTTCAGTCAAGTCTGGTGAATGAACACGAAGCTATTGTGTGCAGATTCCATTATCACAGGGACTGTGTTGATATTTTACCGTACAGACAGTTCCAGCAGATTAAAGTGAGGGATCTGACCATCTCCTGTTTCCCTGACTACACAGTCCAGACAGCCCGGCCCGGGCCGCGCTTAACGAGGTTCGGCATCAACTTCGTGATATTGAGGGCGATCGCTATGGAATACTTCATCCAGCTCGGCTTCACATTACATACAACGGAGTCCAGAAGGACTTTATTTCAGCAGAGGAAGCAGCAGAATACGTTAAACTCTTATAAACAGCTCTTGGTGCTTCTTCTCTCAGGTGGTTTTATGGAAGTTTACCGTGCTGGTGATGTTTATGAAGCGTGTGTTAGAGATGGACCGATACTAAACTTCTCAGCAGATACGATAACCGATTATTCAGAGTGATATCGGCCGATACCGATAGTGCTGCCTTTTATACCTTCTTATAAATTAATAATTAATTCCACAATTATGAAAGAAATGCATTTTTTGTTCACAGTAAATGGTCTCATAAAGAGAAAACACACTAACATTAACTCGAACTAAATTAAAGTAAGATTTACCGAATGTGTATTTAATTTATTTATTCATTTTCATGTGAATCATTTACCTTTTCTCCCCTCCCTTCTCTTTCTCAAATAATACATTGAGAAAAAAGAATAAATAATAATAAACATTTTTAAAACTCCACCCCCACTCACCATGACTCAGTAGCTGTCGCTGGTTATATAAAAATGATCAAACCCAAGAACAGGCACCATTTAAATAAAGATATGAATATAAAACAGCCAATTGGACGGTAAGAGGGAAACACACCCAAAGTCTTTACCCCCAGGGTTGACTTCAAATCTAATAAATAGTTCACGCACTTTAACAAATATAATGTCCTTACCTTTAAAGACTTCTAACTAATAATATTCCACAGTGTAGCACATTAACAATAATAAATAAAAATAATAAAATGAAATAAACTGTAACCCGGCCAGAGCCGTCAGGACCAGAAGCACATTAATACAGAAGTAGATTTAACGAGAGAGAGA
>CM022780.1:508107-533107 GCA_012411365.1 Ameiurus melas
TAGCCTTTCTGGGATATGTCATTCACCCTGATGGGTATCCATGGACCAGGGAAGGTGACAGCTGTGGTGGAATGGCCTGTGTCAGTGGCGTCAAGAGTTACGATTTCTGGGATTTGCAAACTTTTATCAGAGATTCATCTGATTTCAGTTCCATTGCTGGCCCTCTCAGAAGGGAGACAGCGGCGGCTAAGCTGGACTCGAAGCACAGGCAGCTTTGAAAATCTCAAGACAGCCTTTACCACAGCCCCCATCCTCCAACATCCCAACCCTGATCGCCCTTTGTGGTAGAAGTGGACGCCTCGAGCCAGGGCGGTCCTCTCACAGAGGTTAGAGAGGCAAACGCATCCTGTCGCTTTTTTTTCTCGAAATTTAGCCGCTGAGCGAACTATGGTGTGGGGATAGGGAACTTTTGGCCATGAAACTGGCATTTGAAGAGTGGAGACACTGGAGGGGTCAACTCACCCATTCATGGTGTTCACGGATCACAAGAATCTGGAATATCTTCGAACTACTAAAAGGATGAAGACGCCAAGCTAGATGGAGCCTGTTCTTTACCCGCGTTAAATTTCCTGGTTTCCTACCGTCCTGATCCAAGAATCTCAAGGCTGATGCCCTCCTCGTGCGTGATCCCACTGATAGTGCTCTGATCTGGAGGACCATGTTCTCAATCCTACCTGTATTCATTCTCAGAGCTGTGGAGTGGGATCTTAACCAGGTGTTAGATCGGATGCCCCGCAGCCAGCATTCCTAAGCATTGCCCGCCAAGAAAATTATTCTGTACCAGAGGGACACCAAACTAACCTGATCACATGGGCCCATTCGTCTGGGGAACTGGGCACCCCGGCAAAAGCATACTTATAAGCTCCTGCGGGAGAAATACTGGTGGCCGGGGATGGAGCAAGATATCCCATCCACGGGTGGCATCATGCTCTACGGTGCCCAGGCTAAGGTACCCAGGACACTGCCAGTAGGTAGGCTGAAACCATTACCCATACCTGAAAGACCATGGTCGATCTCGCTATCGACTTTGCTCACAGACCTGCCCATTTCCCAAGGAAACACAACAATTTTCGGTTGGCGTCACTGTGGTTTCTCAAGTCTGTACTGCTTTCATTCCTGTGCTCAACGCTTACCCACTGCCGCTTCGCTACTGCCAATCTCATATTTCAGCACGTATTCCGTTACTTTGGCATCCCCGAGGAGATTGTCAGTGACATTGGCCCCCAGTTCACCTCCCGGGTATGGACTCGCTTCATGGAGAAATTGGGGGTGACCGTGAATCTCACATCTGGCTATCACCCCCCAAGCCAATGGACAGGCCAAAAGAGTTAATCAGGAACTGGGGCGTTTCTTACGAAACCTTCTGCGCCAGTAATCCGGAGGACTGGAGCTCCTTCATACCCTGGGCTGAGTGTGCTAAAATTCTTACAACACTACCCTAGCACACAGCCCCCCCTTTTTCCCCGCGTGGAATGCGTACTCCTACAGCCGCACCTGCTGTCGATCGATGGTTTGAGCGTGAAGCTACATTTCTGGGCGGCGCCCCACCCGACGCCGAAAACCATCTCCGGAGAGGTATAAACACCAGGCAGATCGCACATAGAGACCACCCTAACTGTAAGCCTGGTACATAGAGTGTGGCTCTCTACCAAAGATTTGTAACCACCTCACAGCTGCAGAAAACTCACACTACAATATGCTGGTCCTTACCAAATCCTCCCGAACAAGTTACGACGTTACTCTTACTGCCTGAAGTTGCCACCACACAGTCGCCGGATATCCCCCGTCATTCCATGTGTCCCGTCTGAAACCAGTAGTAGAAGGCTCCCTGGCAGAGAAGGTACCAGCAGCCAGTCCACCTCCTCCACTCCAGATCGAGGGGCAGCCAGCTTATCGGGTCAGTAGGATACTGCAATCCCGACAACGAAGGCGTGGCTTGGAGTATTTGGTCGAGTGGGAGGAATATGGCCCGGAGGAGCAATGTTGGGTCCCACGCCAGGATATCTTGGATCCTGAACTTTTGGAGGATTTTCACCTCTCCCATCCTGAACACCTGGGTCCAAGACCACGAGGGAGACACTAAGAGGTACAGGGGGCTCCCGGAGTGAGCCCCTTGGGGGGCTCTGTCAGAGCTCAGTCCGACCGGGACTCCAATTCCCAACAGCCAACACAAGCGAGATCACCTGAGACCAGCCTTCTGATTCCACTAGTATTTAAGAAGCCACACTCCGGATTTCACGTTGCGGGGACATGCTCCTTAACATTTTTTAGGCGCCATACCAAGCCTCCTGAGTTATATATATACGATTATCTGGTTTATCTCACTCTCTGCCTGTTTCGGATTGCCTCTGGATTACCCTTCTGCAACCGTTTACGTACATCTCTGAGTCTCCCTCGGGCCTACCCCTGAACTGTTCCTGCCCTCACGCGCACCTGCTCCCACGCCTGTGTCCTCCTCCACCGATCTGACAATGCTGAGGTACACACGCACACTGTACACTGGAGATACTTGAGGTACACATGCACACTGGAGATACTGAGGTACACACGCACACTGGAGATACTGAGGTACACGCACACTGGAGATACTGAGGTATACACATACTGGAGATATCGGTACACACGCACACTGAGATATTGAGGTACACATACTGTACACTGGAGATACTGAGGTACACATGAACACTGTAAACTGGAGATTTGGAGGTACACACACTGTACACTGGAGATACTGAGGTAGACACGCACACACACATTGTACACTGCAGATACTGAGGTACACATTGTACACTGGAGGTACTGAGGTACACATACTGTACACTGAAAAATACTGAGGTACACACACTCTAAACTGAGATAATGAGGTACACACCACTGTACACTGGAGATACCAAGGTACAAACACTGTACACTGGAGATATTGAAGTACACACACTGTACACTGGAGATACTGAAGTACACACCCCTGTGCACTGGAGATATTGAGGTACACACGCACACTGGAGATACTGAGGTACACACACACTGGAGATACTGAAGTACGCATGCACACTGTACACTGCAGATACTGACATACACACACACTTTATACTGAGTCTCAGGCAGGAGCTCTGGTGAGGCCCCCTCGCTGGTCTCGGGCAGGACCTCGCCGGGAGGCCGCACGGGTCTCGGGCTGGAGCTCGGCAGTGAGGCCACCCTCCGGGTCTTGGGCTGGAGCTCGTGGGTGAGGCCACCCTCACGGGTCTCAGGCTGGAGCTCGTCTCTTGCTTTATTGTGGAGCCGTTTATGGGTGCACCAGCTCCCTTGGAAACATACAGCAGAAATATGATTTACGTATCTCAAGTTTACTGCATGTTGGACAATGTAGGGTGGCTTCTTTGGCGGCAGCCCTCTCTGTCTCGCATGGGGTTGGCCAGGCTTGAAAAGTCCATTTGACTGTGTGTGTGTGTGCAGGGAACAGGGTGTGAGGGTGTGTGTGTGTGTGTGTGTTAGAGAGAGAGAGATCAGTGTTCTGATATGTCATCATTTCTCTTCCAGTCTGCGCGGGTGTGATCTCTCAGAGGAAAGCTGTAGAGTTCTGTCCTCAGTTCTCAGTTCAAACTCCTCCGCGACTGAGAGAACTGAACCTGAGTGGAAATGACCTGCAGGATTCAGGAGGACGCTGCTCTGCTGGACTGGAGAATACACACTGTACACTGGAGATACGCTGAGGTACACACACACACACACACACACACACACACACACACACACACACACACACATGTACACGGGAGATACTGAGGTGGCACACACACACACACACTGTACACGGGAGATACTGGAGGTACACACACATACTTGAACATGTAAGTTAAAAGAGAAATATATATCTCACTCCTTTCTTTTCATTTTAAAGGAATTGTTAAGGAAACAGAGTTTACATTTGTGAAGATAAAAAATCGACTCACTAAACAAAATGAAAGTTAATTTTGTGCGTAAATGCCAGAATATAGTGGAATTCTGCAGGACCCTCTGTGAACACGTCCTACTCTGTAACTCACCTGTGTGTGTGTGTGTGTGTGTGTGTGTGTGTGTGTGAGCTAACATCATCACTTCCTGTGGAGAGCAGTGGGCTTCTTGCATAAGACATATCTGCAGTACCATAACAAACTTATATATATATATATATATATATATATATATATATATATATATATATATATGTATATATATATATATGTATATATATATATATATATATATATATATATATATATATATATATATATATATATATATAGTAAGTGTACAGTATATATAGATTGTGGGTGTGTGTAGTTATGTATGTATGTATGTAATTATTTTAATAATGGGATCAGATATATTTTCATTGTGTGTGTGTAGTAAAGCTGAGTGATGTACACTGTAACTGTGAGATGTTTCTACAGGATGCAGTACTGCAGTATTACAGAAGAAGGTTGTGCTGCTCTGGCTTCAGCTCTGAGATCAAACTCCTCCTCACAGCTGAGAGAACTGGATCTGAACTTCAATAATCCAGGAGAATCAGGAGAGAAGCTGCTCTCTTTATCCATTGGAGGATACACACTGTACACTGGAGACACTATAGTAAGTTACTGACAGGTGTGTGTGTGTGTGTGTGTGTGTGTGTGTGTGTGTGTGTGTGTGTGTGTGTGAGTGTACTGATTGATGATGGATGGTGATTAACGGTTTTCTATTATTCTGTCTTGTTTTCTGTCTTACAGCATTGAGGAGAGAGAACACCCCTTTGGGGATTTTTTTAAAGACCGGGGAGACCCGTCACACACATCGAAATAGTTCTGTGGAGTTTGGTCGATCCTCCCAGTGAAGATCTTCAGCAGTAACCGTGATGGACCACATGCTTTATTCCACTCAGCCACACGTCACTGCAGGATCTACTATCATAATATTCCAGTCCAGTATTTACACACACCACAGTGACATCACCATCATCATCATCACCATCATCATCATCATCACTCTGATTACAGATCCATGTCCTGTAACTCATACAACTGTTTATTAACTCCATATTATATCTCTTTATCCTGTTAGTGTGTGTGTGTGAGAGAGGTGAGTGAGTGTGAGGTGTGTGTTTAAATTAGCCTTTCTCCTAGGGCTGCACAATTACTTAAATATCGATCATGATTACAATTTTGACGGCCCATGATTAATTAACATGATCGACTGTGATATTGACGTTTAACGTTCGTCTTCCGCTCATAGAAAACTCCACTACAGATCAAATGAAGCGCTTCCTACACTACAGCCAATCACAATAGAGCGGCGTAGAGCTGACGTCATTTTGTAGTGCCAAATCCCGGAAACGGAGTTAGCATTTTAGCGCTGGAGCTTGCAGAGAAACTGGCAGTTCGAGCGCTAAAATGCTTGCGCCAGGGGAAATTCACACTAGCATGATGCTAAATGGCACTACAGAGGTTATCGGGGACATTAAACCCCATCACGCCGAACGGAAAAAAAAACTTTGCAGATAAACTCAGAGCTCTACAGTGCGACCATTTCACTCGTGTTTGTGACTGAAAAGTATTTTGTGTGACTGTGAATAAATATTTATTCACACCTGTGCGAGTGACCTGTTCGGAGTTGTAGAATACAATCGGAATAAAAACTACAGGAAGTCCAAACTGCATCTACACCTCGCAACAGTTACTTTCACACTGCTTTTCATCTCCTCAGTCAACCGAACAAGTGTGTAAATACTGCAGAGAAGACATTACGATGAAGAGTAACACTAAATCATCTGCTTCTCTCAACTCTGATCTCACAAACGCCAACTTTTATTGATCCTTAATTCTGTCATAATTGACCAGCTCAAGTTTTCTCATGCCTACGTGTGTGTGTTATATTGTGGCACATTAACGCTACCATCTCAAAAATAAATAAATAAATAATAAAAAACACTAAATTAAACTGTGCTCCTAAATGTTTGTAATCTCCAAAAAGAACTTGTCTGCGTCTCTGCTCCTGTAAACATTTCTTGATTCTTCTGCATTCGTCTGAATTGTTTTCATTTAGTTGAATATTGTTATATTTGATGTATTTGATGTAACTGTTTTATAAATAATAATAATGTGTGTATAACAGCATCATGATTTAATCTGATTATATTTAGATATTTGAAACACAACAATGAAAAATGTATATTTACTGTTTATATAAACCTGTCATCAGAAAATATCATGTTTATACACATTGCTGTAGAGTTCTAATAAAAATAAACACTGTGTTTAAATGAGACCTGCACGTGGCTTGAATTCTATCCCTTTCTTTATTTTATTCTCTCATGTAAACACTATAAATACTCTCTCTCTCTCTCTCTCTCTCTCTCTCCTCTCTCGTTCCATCATTAAACTTTATTATTCCAGAGAAAGACACGCAGCAGAGTTTAATCTCCTGCATCTCATCTTATCTGCACCCTATTCCCCCTGACAGGATCAAATGCAGTGAAAGCATTTCACTCATCACAAAACCCCACACATCATCATCTACACAAATCACACACATACACACAGTAACATCACAAAACCGATTCGATTCGATTCAGTGGCATTTGATTCATCCGAATCTTTCTCTCACAGACGACACACAGTTATAAAGCACGGAATTGATTCATTAGTTTGATAGAATACCATTGCGTGTTCGTCATGTTTCCTTTGAATTGTGTGTTTTATTTTTATTTAAAATTATTGTGAGGAATCGAAAATCCCGAGACTTCGAATCAAAAAGAGTTGACTCCCAACGATTCCGGAATCGAAAAGATCAGATCAAGCGCGAGATGGCGCTCGATTCCCCCGCGCAGGAGTCGATTCAGTGGAAATTGATTCAGATTTTTTTTTTTTTGTTATATCAACGTAGAGTGCGAACTTTGGGGAAGTGTTTTTATTTTATTGATATTCTAGATCAGACCTGCAGATATATAATTTATTATGAATTTTAGTGTACTGCGTGATTAGTTTTGTCGACTTGATAATTATGAAGTATCGTGAGGATTCGGATCAGAGTCGAATACAAAAAGTACAGAATCGTTCAGATGTTCATTATTACTCCTGAGTTGTCTTAAATGTCTTTCAAAAAACTTTTACACATACACACTGTGACAGGATCAGCGGGTGGTGTTACAGGGACCTGGGTCACTGCTGTCACAGAACTGGATCAGCGGGTGGTGTTACAGGGACCTGGGTCACTGCTGTCACAGGGGGTCTTGCTGTGGTTCCAGGGCGGATATCTTTGTACTTTTCAATTTAAATGTTACGAACTATTACTTAATTCACCACATATCCGTGTGCTGGTGATAAATGACCTGTGGTAAGATGTGCACTGACGTGTGACTGTGAGTGGATGCAGTTTTGATCATGAAAAACAGGATCATTTGATTTGATGTCATGTATTTGATCTTTAGAACGTTGTCATTCTGCTGTTTGTACACTAGAGGGGGCACAAGCTTATTTCAGGCCGTGAGAAAAACATTTAGAGAGGCAGAATTAAATGAACAGTAACTCTCAGCATTTTCTCCCGTACCCCCTACGTCACCTCGCGTACCCCAGTTTAGGAACCACTGCAGAAGCTGAACACAGCGCCTACCAGAGGCCAGAGTCCGTCACTGCAGCGTGTCCTCAGTGCTCTCTCTGGACCACGTGTGATGGTAAAATTGATCAACTTTGCATTATCCGTTATTTTAATCTGATTTTATTGTTCTATTGTTGTGTTGACATTTGATTCTAAATGTAGTTGTTAAAGTCCTACGTTTTAATTTCTTCTTAAACGGATCAACATATTGCTTTACAAAGTCTTTCCTCCTCCTCCACAGAGAAGTGAGAGAATTTAATAATATTACTGTAATGAAGACATTTATTACACTGCGAACACTAAATACAGTTAAATACACCTTCAGTAATTTTCTCAGAGGTCATCAGGTATGCTAGCGCTTAGCTCTTTAGCGACACCCTAAAAACACACTATAACAAGTAGTGTTTCACTGTTGATGAAATATTTGATCACAAAATAATTATTATGAGGTTGAAAAAGTTAACAAATAAGTTAGAAGTATAACAGAATCTGATATCACAAAGTGTTAGTATTAACACACACACACACACACACACACACACGAGAACACAGATCTAACGGACTTTGTCCAATGTAGTGTGTTTGACATTTTCATCTCATTTGTTTTCTTAATCCAGAATATTTCATCAGAACGCTCGCCCCTCATTAGAAGTGTGTGATGGTGTGTGAATATATCAGGAAGTGGAAGATAGTGTGAGACTAATAGAGGTGTGGAATAAAATAAATGAGTTTACTCTGTTGTAGGACGTCTTTTCTCCTCCAGAAAATCAGTCAGTGAAACTTGAATAGCTTTTTAACTTCCTCTGATTAACAGAACAAAACGAACACGTCACGCTGCAAAACCTTGGACGAGTGTACATCATCATCTCTCTGGATCAACATCTGTGTACGTTTAACCGAAGACGCCGAGGTCTCCACGGTAACGGAGTGTGAGGTCGGGGTGCGACGTTGCCGAGGGGAAACTCCTCGAATACTTACACTGAAACCCTGTGAGGTGTAAACTTATTCATATTTTAAAATCTTTACATTAACCACACCCTCACCTCTGATTCATATATAATGACTCATCACTGAAGAACTACAAACATTTAAAACTGTTTTATTACAAATAAATAAATAAATAATTATCATCTCTACTTATTGTGTTAATGAGTTTATTGATTCAGAATGAAACCTGACACTTTATTTCAGTATTTATAATACAGAGTGAATGTAAACACATTAATCTTTTTATTAATTATTTATTTCTTTATTTTTTCTGATTTACAATTTTTTTAGTTAATGACTTCAGTATGTTTCATGTAATGGAGGCGCAGATGGAAGCAATTGCAGGTAAAGCAGCTTAAATAAAACACCAAAACCAAATCGACTAACAATTTCGGAAACAGTAAACAGGCAAGGGTCAGGATCAGGGTCAGGGTTAGGGTCAGGGTTAGGATCGGGGTCAGAGTCAGGGTCAGGGTCAGGGTCAGGATCAGGGTTAGGGACAGAGTCAGGCTTTTGGGTCAGGGTTAGGGTCAGAGTCAGGGTTAGGATCAGTGTTAGGGTCAGGGTCCGGGTTAACTTGGATGCCTATCTCCATAGCTTGCCCTTTCTTGCTCTCATTCCGTCCCATCCCTGCACCATGGTAACAGGGGCCATTTCCCACCAGTACCGAAACATAGGTTGTCTGTCTCTTCTCCCCCTCGGGTTGGTGACTCGGGGGCCACAGGTGTGGGAGTAAGGCCTGGGCCAGTGTGCTGGCAGGGTTGACCATCGATTACTCTCACTTGGTAGAAGGCATGTCTCAGGGTCTCTGCTTCAAGGGGAAATCCCCAAGAGGAATTCCTACCCTCTCTCTGTGACCTCCTGATATGTAGATGATGTTGACGGCCCTGGCACCTCCTCCCCTGCCAAAGTTGCTCACATTCCACACCGTCTGTCATTACTGCAGGACCCGTCCACAAACATTTATTTAGCTAATGCTCGAAACCCTGGATGATTAGTGGATGAGAGAGGAGAGGACTAACCGCTGCCCCAGACTTTGATGATGACCTTCACCAGCAGATATTCATGAACATTCCCATGCACACACCTTACCTTCACCATACGTGCATGATATTTACAGAGTAATGCGTATATAAAAGAGCAGTAACTCACTTTATATGATTTGGTGCTGATAAATCCAGGTGTACTTCTAATGCATAAATTTACACACACTCAGAAACACGAGTAGGATACAAAACAATTTCTGCGATTATGGGATTTTCATGAAAACCAAACTTCAAGTGTAAATGCTCCTAGGAATGATTTACAAATGAGTCAGGCCCATGTTGTACTAAAGAGCCTATAAAACTGGTGCAAGGTTCATGTCTGCATAATGTTATATAACAATGTGTGTGTGTGTGTGTGTGTGTGTGTGTGTGTGACAGACTATTGCTTTAATCCTACACAGAAAGCCTGGCTTCTCTTAAAATTGATTTAAAATATGGCACTGAAATGTTTACTACCAAAGTGTCTACTCTGCTGAAAAACCCCCAACAAAAACCGCCACAGACATTCTAATGGATTCCACTACAAATACCATTACAAACCACCAGCTAACCATTGAAACTTTTAACATTACCATTATTGGTAATTAATGGTATCCACTAGACATAACAAGCCTCCAATAGCAGGCAACAAATTACCAATAGGGACCCACAGGAACCATTACACTTTCCATTAAAACCAATATAATTCCCATTATAACCATTAAAACCATTACAATTCTATGAGGGGTTCTGTTGTTTATTTCAGCAGGGTATATTTTTAATCACTCTTGGTGGAATTCAATATTTTGGTCCATAAGCTTAGAATATGTTTTAATTTAGCAGCATGTTTGTTCTGTGTGATGAGCACAAAGGTCACATATTCTCCAGGTCTTTAGCTCCTCAGACTCCTCCTAGACACACTTCATCTGGACCATAACTTCCTCATTGTTCCTCTTACTGCTGGAGACTCCTTTAAATAGACACACGTGATCCGGACAGTTCGGAGCTCCGCCTCTCCAGAGCGTTCCTCTTTCTTTCCGGTCTTTAGGTGAGAACTGCAGCACAACATTAGGAATGAACATTCATGTTCCGGGGTTTTATTACCTACATCATCATCTCTACACAACACACACTGGAGTTAGTGCAGCTTCTACACACGCACTTATTTAGCCCTTTAGCATTAGCCATGACTAGCCCGAGATATGGCTAAGCTAATGCTAAACAGTGCTAATGCTAAACAGTGCTAATGCTAAGTGTGTACACATTTCTAACTGCTGAGGGTCTGTGAGTGTTCAGTGTACAGCTCTGTCTCTGTCTCTACATGTGTGTATTATTCCATCAATATTCACTGATTAATACTGACTTATATAAATCTCTGTGTGTGTGTGTGTGTGTGTGTGTGTTGGCCCCGCCCCCCGTTAGACGGAAGTGAAAGTAAAACTCAGCGCCGCCATTTTGTGTCGCAGCGAAAATAAAAGGTCGAGGAGTAAAAACAGTGAGTATCTCCACCTAAACTCTAATATATCAACTCTATACACACACACACTTAAACTCTAATATATCAACTCTACACACACACACCTAAACTCTAATATATCATCTCTACACACACACACACACACACACACAGTTCTTTGGATTGTAGTGAAGTGTTCATGTTTTATGACTCGATACTGTGACTGTTTCCTGTAGGTGAACTGTGTGATTCAGGGTTTGATGAACACACAGATGTTGGAGTAAACATCTGTCCTGCTGGAATCTGGAGAAGAAACATCACCTCCTACACGAGTGTCCCTGAAAACCAGGGCGAGAGGTGAGTTACTTTTCCATTCAGCAGTAATAAACACACCCCGTGTCATGGGAACAGATCTGTATCTCTAAACTCTCACTAGTTACCAGAGGAACTGAACTTTGGTTTAAAGTGTTTAATAACAGAAGATCTGATCTACAGAGAGTTCAGACAAATTATTATACTGATGAATTGTAGTTTAGATGAAGATTGTTTGAGGATCTGTGCAGTACTGTCAAACTCAATACAATAATCTAAATACATCCACATTACATTACATCTACATTCACTTCATTTAAACTCTAATTATATCTGTGTAGTAGAATGATGGAGGGAAAGAGATCAGACTCACCAGAACTCAGCTGTGTGTCCATGAAGAGTGACTGGTCAATGGAACCTCCAGATACCTTCAGAGCCGGACTCGGGTCTCTTCCTCCAGTGTGAGTATAGTGAAGTGTTTTATTCCTTTTTTCAGCAGGAAAGATGAACACATTTACACTCAGCTGTATTTCTATCTCCACTGAGATTCTCTTTCATTACATGAAAAGTGTAATGAAACTCAAATTCTGCATTTTTGTCTATACACAGGCATGTGAAAAAGTAAGCACACCCCATGGAAGTTGTTGGGGTTTTTGCGTTAAGTAAGTGAAGGAAGAGAATTAAGTAAAGGGATCGAGAGAAGGAGGAAAACAATGAGATAAAATCAGAGGAGAAGAAAAATGAGAAATACACAGGACAGATGGAGGAGAAATGAATTGAGAGATGACACAAGAAACGGGTAGAGAAAGAAGAACCGAGGGAGGAGAGAAGAATGACAAAAAGGGGGGAACGAGACAGAAAGAAAGGTAGAGGAGAATCAGAGAGAATTTCGGAGATATGAGCGGTAGATCAACACACGCACACACACACACACTGTATTAGTCTGTATTAGTGGTCTTGCAAGAAATGGATGTGTACTGAATGAGGTACAAAAGAGGCGTGTGTGTGTGTGTGTGTGTGTGTGTGTGTGTGTTCTCCTACCTCTGTGTTGAGCTGAACAAAAGCAGGAGAAGTGCAGTTCTAGAGATCAGGCTCCAGCCAGCCTCTGTCTACATCACAGTGACGAGTAGCAGCTCCTACAACACAAACACACAATAATCAGTGTCATCATTTTATAACATTATGGTGTAACCTCACACATCTACACATTCTGTGTTTTAAAGAGGGTCTGTTTAAACCAGGAACACGAACATGAACACAAACACTCACCTACTGATCCTCTGGGACAGGGCACCACAGCTGGCATGTAGAACTTGGTCCTGGGCCACCACATGCCCATGGTGATCATCTTTGGACAGCCGTCATAGATCTCTGTGGAGCCTAGAGGGATAAATAGTTGTTTAAAACATTGTTTTTATTTTAAATTTGATATGTCAGTAATGCAGGTAAGTAAAAGTTGGAGAATTGACCCTGGAGACAATAAGACATGTGCCCCTGTAACGAGATAATCAATGTTCTTCACTTCAGCTTGTCAGAGGTTTTAATATTATGACGATTATGTTGTAATAAGTAACACGTTGTTTAATAATGTAATCATATGGAAATGCTGTGGTATAAATGTAGCAATGGATGAAACACTTCTTGCTGGGCCACATCACAACACCCTGTTCTATTTTCCTAGAACACAACACGCGAAATGTTTTATTCCTCATTTAAATACAAGACTCATTAAATTTAGACGAGGAATAAACGGCTGTAAATTTGATGTCTTTCTGATTTACAAATGCAAGTGAACCCCCATAAAAGTGCATGAACACAGATATATATATATATATATATATAGGTTATATAGGTCAGATGGTCATTTATACTACTGAAATATCAGCCTGTAATCTATAAACTAAATCTAATCATGTGTCATAATCTAAAAAAATATATTTGAAGCAAATAAGAGGAGTTGATTTAACTGGACCGAACCACAACGCAGCTCGTATCTGTGATGATGTATTTGTTTTGTTTTTTTCCTAAATCACACTCAATACAATAATCTAAATACATCCACATTACATTACATCTACATTCACTTCATTTAAACTCTAATTATATCTGTGTAGTAGAATGATGAGGAGAAAGAGATCAGACCCACCAGAACCCAGCTGTGTGTCCATGAAGAGTGACTGGTCAATGGAACCTCCAGATACCTTCAGAGCCGGACTCGGGTCTCTTCCTCCAGTGTGAGTACAGTGAGGTGTTTTATTCCTTTTTTCAGCAGGAAAGATGATCACATTTACACTCAGCTGTATTTCTATCTCCACTGAGATTCTCCTGATGTGAGGTGAGTACAGTGAGGTGTTGTACAGCAGTGTTCCACCTGATCAAACTCACTGGTGTCATTCTGAAGCCCTTCATGATCTTTATCAGGTGTTGAAGCAGTAAAACACTAAAGGGTGCAGTGCTGCAGCTCTCGGACTGGCAGTGAGGAACACTGCTTTAAGAGTTCAGTTCAGTCTGCAGTCCCTGAGCTGGAGGGTCTGTGGTGCTCCACAACAACATTTACACCTGGGACATTAATGATACATCACTGTTTTATTCACAAACATGTTCGTGTCCGAGAGAAATCCTGAAATCAGTGTATTGTGTTAAGAGGATAGTGTTAAATATCTGTCTCTGTATTTATTACTGTGTGTTGTGCAGATATGAGAACGTATAGTCTATATTACATCATGTCTTTTATTTCTTCACAGAACACGAAGGAAGAAATCAAACAGCAGAAACCAGCTGGACTCAATCATGAGCAGATACTTCACAGATCTCAATAACACACTGCAGAACAGTAAGAGCTCCGAGTCCTGACTTTATTCATGATTTTATTTTATTAATTTCACCCTGTCTTAATTACGTACCAAAGTTTATTTATTTTATTTTCCTATCTGAATGATGTTTATATATATTTATATAGAGTAAAGGTATCGACACTGAAATTAAATATAGATTATATCATAAGGTTTATATTTCTCAGTTAATACATGAATCTGAAATGTACAGCATCTTCTGAAACTATATGAAGTTTATTATTATTTTGTTTATTAGAGTCTGAGGCCTCTGTGTATCAGCCAAATCTGAAATCCAGACTGAGAGAGAAGTTTAGAAGAATTAATGAAGGAATCTCACAGCCTGGAAGTTCAGCACTTCTGAATGAGATCTACACAGAGCTCTACATCACAGAGGGTTGGAGTGGAGACGTCAATAATGAACATGAGGTGAGACAGATCGAGACAGTGTCCAGGAGACCAGCAGCACAGGAGAAACCCATCAGATGTAATGATCTCTTTAAAGACAAGTCCATCAGAAGAGTGCTGACTAAAGGAGTTGCTGGAATTGGAAAAACAGTCTCTGTGCAGAAGTTCATTCTGGACTGGACTGAAGGAAAAGCAAATCAGGACGTCACCTTCATGTTTCCACTTCCCTTTAGAGAGCTGAATCTGATGAAGCAGAAACATCTCAGTCTGATGGATCTTCTTCATCTCTTTTTCCCTGAAATGAGAGAACTTCAGTTAATAGACTCCTACAAAGTGGTGTTGATCTTTGATGGGCTGGATGAGTGTCGACTTCCTCTAAATTTCCAGAAGAATGAGATGTTGTGTGATGTGACAGAGTCAGCCTCAGTGGATGTGCTGCTGACAAACCTCATCAAGGGGAACCTGCTTCCCTCTGCTCTCCTCTGGATCACCTCTCGACCAGCAGCAGCCAATCAGATCCCTCCTGAGTGTGTAGACCAGGTCACAGAGGTACGAGGGTTCAGTGATCCTCAGAAAGAGGAGTACTTCAGGAAGAAGATCAGTGATCAGAGCCTGGCCGATAAAATCATCTCACACCTGAAGTCTTCAAGAAGCCTCCACATCATGTGCCACATCCCAGTCTTCTGCTGGATCTCAGCCACTGTTCTAGAGAGAATGTTGGGTGATCCAGAGCGTGGAGAGATCCCCAAGACTCTGACTCAAATGTTCACACACTTCCTGATCTTTCAGATCAAACACAAGGACCACAAGTACCATCAGAACTGTGACCCTGATCCTCAGCAGATCAGAGAGAGTATCCTGGCACTGGGAAAACTGGCTTTCCAACAGCTGGAGAAAGGAAACCTGATCTTCTATGAGGAAGACCTGAGAGAGTGTGGAATAGATGTCAGAGAAGCTTCAGTGTACTCAGGAGTGTGTACCCAGATCTTCAGAGAGGAGTTTGGGCTTCACCTGGAGAAGGTGTTCAGCTTTTTACATCTGAGTGTTCAGGAGTTTCTGGCTGCTTTATACGTGTTTCTCTCCTTCACCAGCAGAACTGTACCAGAACAACAAACCACTGATCTGTCTGATCTTCTCACCAAGTCAAACATGTCTGATCTCCTCAGGAGTGAAGTGGACAAGGCCTTACAGAGTGAGAATGGACACCTGGACCTGTTCCTCCGCTTCCTTCTGGGTCTCTCACTGAAGTCCAATCAGACTCTCTTACGAGACCTACTGCCCCAGACAGGAAGCAGCTCTGACAGCACACAGGAAACAGTCAAGTACATCAAGGAGAAGATCAGGGAGAATCCATCTCCAGAGAAATCCATCAATCTGTTCCACTGTCTGAATGAACTGAATGATCATTCTCTAGAGCAGGAAGTACAACATTACCTGAACAGTGGACTGTACAGTCGTCTCAGTGAAACCAGTCTCTCTCCTGCTCAGTGGTCAGCTCTGGTGTTTGTGTTACTGAACTCAGATCAGGAGCTGGAGGAGTTTAATTTGAGTAAATATTACCCATCAGATGAAGGTCTTCTGAAGCTGCTGCCAGTGGTCAAAGCCTCCAGAAAAGCTGAGTGAGTATTTTATTTATAAATGTATCACTGCATGGTTTATTATTTTAATAGAACACTGAACTGCACTGTTAGGATTAATGCTGGTTAATAATTACTCTCATCATCTTTAAATAAACCTCTGGAACTGTTCCAGAAGAGAGTTTTACACGTACACGTCACGTCTGCACTGAGGGGGACACGTGAGACAGAATCGGGGGGAATTCACACCTCCCTTATTGGTTTGGACCGATTACACTTTCTCTTTAATTTAGAGGTCTGGAGGTGACAGATGTGTGACTCTACCATCAGAGAACCATGTACACCAGCTGTTTAACATCTGTATTAAATCCTACATGTAACTTTGTGTAAATTCCAGAACGCTACGGTAACCATTTCTTTAAGGAGCATGGTTGAAGTTTCTTCTTCTTCTTCTTCTTCTTCTTCTTCCTTCTATTATTATTATTATTATTATTATTATTATTATTATTATTTTTAGAGATGGTAACGTTAACCTGCCACAATATAACACACATAGGCATGAGAAAACTTGAGCTGGTCGATTATGACAGAATTTAGGAACACGGTGTGAGCCATAACACGTTAATTTACCTTCTGATAAACTAACTGATATTTTCAGTTCATTTTACAGACTTTATGCAAAAATACAAACGTTAACCTGGTTAAACAAATACAATAAACATCAGTGTTCAGTGTCTGAAGTCTGCTCCTCTTAAATATATTTAAAGCTGCACTATTAGACATGTTCCACTGTCATGGTTCTGGGCTGGAGTCAGTTCTCGAGCCGCTCTGTGTGTATTGTGTAGATCTGATTAATCTCATATAGGATGTGATTGGGGGAGTTCATTTACCCGCCAGCTGCAAAGTGCTTTAGTTTAATGGTGTTCATTACTGACGCTCCGATCAGGATTTTTACAGCCGATACCGATCCAGATTCCAATCTTTTTTATTTAAACTTTAATCAGGACGTCTGTCATAAACAGTTAAATGTAAGCTCTCTGCTCAGGGTCACTGTTAATTGAGTTAAAATAATAACAATGAGAAATACTGTTGGTTAATTGATAAATAAACAAGCATAAAATATTTATTTTTACATTTTTTAAACAGTAGAGAATCCTAATTCCAACACAGAAATGATCCATATTAGGAAAAAGGCTAATAGTTTTCATCTGAACACGATACATTTATATCTAGAGTGTAGATCAGTGCACATTTTATTCTTTAAAGATTATAAGCAATTGTTTAGCTCCTAAACATAAGAAAAGAGAAAGAAACAAAATAAACAGATCTATAATACAGTAACAGATCCAAAGAAAATGACATGTTGATTTTTCTGAAAAGTCTGATTCATATTGGTGTTTAATTATCTGGTAGTTTGCAGTCATCTAATAAAGAAAGAGATAGACTTTTGTATGTGTAATAGTGTTGGGTGCTATCTAAATATAATTACCATGATATATCTTTATTAACGTATCGGGGTGGTTGATAGTATCTTTATTATGATGGTTGATGGTCTCGGTATCGCGGCGGTTGATGGTGTTGGTTAGGGCTGCAACTAACAATTATTTTTATAATCAATTAGTCAGTTATTTTTTTTCGATTAATCACGGTTGTTGGCGGTGTCTGGATCATGGTGGTTGATGATGGCTGACGGTTTAGGTATCGCGGTGGTTGATGGTGTCGGGTTGGTTGACGGTATGTAGGTGGGTGTCGGTGTCGCTGTGGTTATCGATATCGGGGTGGTTGATTGATATCTTTATGGTGGTGGTTGTCGGTGTCTGTATTGGGGTGGTTGATGGTACCGCGGTGGTGGATGGTGTTGGTACCGGGGGGTGTTATGGTATCGCAGTGGTTGATGGTATCTTTATGGTGGTGGTTGATGGTGTCGGTATCGTGGTGGTTGACGGTATCAGGGTAGTTGATGGTCTTGTACCCCGAACTATTTGCAGAGCTCCTCTCCATTGTAGATACAGTGCCTTGTGAAAGTATTCGGCCCCCTTGAACTTTTCAACCTTTTGCCACATTTCAGGCTTCAAACATAAAGATATAAAATTTTTATTTTTTGTGAAGAATCACCAACAAGTGGGACACGATTGTGAAGTGGAACGAAATCTATTGGATTTTTGAAACTTTTTTAACTAAATAAAAATGAAAAGTGGGGCGTGCAAAATTATATGTGGACGTTTCTTTACACGTGTGTGATGTCTGTGATCAGTATTCAGTTTCAGTTCATGTATGTGACGTGTTTCAGGAACATTCTCACGGAGAAAGCTGAAAGCTGAAATCACAGTTTATTTTCTTTATTTTACTAAAATGAGTTTACACAAATAAAACTAGACTCTTTACAGTTTCTAATGATGTTTAACACTTATCTGTACGGACAAACATGACGGAGTATTTGAAGTTTCCGCTGTGAGGAAAAACTCCATCAGAACGCGGCGTGGTGTTGATCAGGTGCTGAATTGTAGCTGAGAGATTGTGGAGAGCAGAACGACGTGAACCTGCTCCTGAACCTGTTCTGATACTAACTCACACTTCTGTTACACACTACTTTACTTTAATCATGACCGTGTGAGTGTGTGTGAGAGTGTGCGTGTGAGAGAGTGTGTGTGAGAGTGTGTGAGTGAGTGTGTGTGAGTGAGTGTGTGTGTGTGTGTGTGTGAGTGGGAGTGTGTGAGTGAGTGTGTTTGGTGTGCGTGTGTGTGTGCGTGGGTGTGTGTGAGTGAGTGTGTGTGTGTGTGTGAGTGTGTGTGTGTGTGTGAGTGTGAGATCAGTGTTCTGATGTGTCATCATTTCTCTTCCAGTCTGCGTTGGTGTTCTCTCTCAGGTGAAAGCTGTAGAATTCTGTCCTCAGTTCTCAGTTCAAACTCCTCCAGACTGAGAGAACTGGACCTGAGTGACAATTATAACCTGCAGGATTCAGGAGTGACACTGCTCTCTGCTGGACTGGAGAATCCACACTGTACACTGGAGATACTGAGGTACACACACACACACACACACACACACTGTACACTGGAGATACTGAGGTACACACACACACACACACACACACACCTGTACACTGGAGATACTGAGGTACACACACACACACACACACACACACACACACACACACACACTGTACACTGGAGATACTGAGGTACACACACACACACACACACACACACTGTACACTGGAGATACTGAGGTACACACACACACACACACTGTACACTGGAGATACTGAGGTACACACACACACACACCATACACACACACACACACACACACACTGTACACTGGAGATACTGAGGTACACACATACAAAATGAGTGTGTGTGTTAAAGCTGTAATTATTTTAATAATGTGTGTGTGTTAGTAAGTGTACAGTATATGGAGAGTGTGTGAGTGTGTGTGTAAGTGTGTTAGTAAGTCTACAGTGTATATAGATTGTGTGTGTGTGTGTGTGTGTGAGTGTGTGAGATCAGTGTTCTGATATGTCATCATTTCTCTTCCAGTCTGCGTGTGTGTAATCTCTCAGGTGAAAGCTGTAGAGTTCTGTCCTCAGTTCTCAGTTCAAACTCCTCCAGACTGAGAGAACTGGACCTGAGTTACAATAAACTGCAGGATTCAGGAGTGACACTGCTCTCTGCTGGACTGGAGAATCCACACTGTACACTGGAGATACTGAGGTACACACACACACACACACACACACACACACACACACACACACACACACACACTACACTGGAGATACTGAGGTACACACACACACACACACACACACACACACACACACACACACACACACACACACACACTGTACACTGGAGATACTGAGGTACACACACACACACACACACACACACACACACACACACACACACTGTACACTGGAGATACTGAGGTACACACACACACACACACACACTGTACACTGGAGATACTGAGGTACACACACACACACACACACACACACACAATCACCTTCATTTACATTTACATTTATTCACTTGTCAGACACTTTTATCCAAAGCGACTTACAAATAATCAAAGCGATATATCAATCAGAACAATACGAGTAGTGTTACTGTACAAGATCATTAATAGAATACCAGAGGAAGAAGAGTGTACAGAGTAGAGGTGTACGTGTGTTGTGTGTGGGGTTTTTTTTTTTTCTCTGGGAGTTGGTTAGGTGTTGACAGAAGAGGTGGGTCTTTAGCTGTTTTTTGAAGATAGTGAGAGATTCTGCGGTTCCGGATTGAGATCGGAAGTTCATTCCACCAATCGGGAGGACAGTTAGAAAGTTAGAAGTTCTGGTAAGGGAAGGCTTTGCACGGCTTAGTGGGAACTACTAAATGTAGTTTAGAAGGAGCCGGTTCTGGACCGGTCCAACCGGACCCTTCATCCGAAGTCTGGTGAACGACCAGGAGCTATTGTGTGCAGATTCCATTATCACAGGGACTGTGTTGATATTTTACACCGTGCGAGAGAGTTCCAGCAGATTAAAGTGAGGGATCTGACCATCTCCGTTTTCCCTGACTACACAGTCCAGACAGCCCGGGCCGGCCGGGAGCGTTTAAGAGGTTGCCCGTCAACTTCGTGATATTGAGGACGATCGCTATGGAATACTATACTTCAGCTCGGCTTCACATACACAACGCGAGTCCAGAAGGACTTTATTTCAGCGGAGGAAGCAGCAGAATACGTTAAACTCTTAAAACCGGGGTGAACCTCATCACCTACACAGTGTAGTGTTATTTATTTATTTGTTTATTTGTTTATTATTCTTTTGTGCACTCGGTCTTCCAGCTCTACAGAATTTAAATTTTTATTGAAGATTTTGTCGGTGCATTACTTCGTCTCACTATTACTTATTTTTATTTATTATTGTTAATATGCTACACTGTGGAATATTATTAGTTAGAAGTCTTTAAAAGGTAAGGACATTATATTTGTTAAAGTGCGCAGACTATTTATTAGATTTGAAGTCAACCCTGGGGGTGAAGACTTTGGGTGTGTTTCCCTCTTCGGCTCCAATTGGCTGTTTATATTCATATCTTTATTTAAATGGAGCCTGTTCTTGGGTTTGATCATTTTTATATAACCAGCGACAGCTACTGAGTCATGATGAGTGGGGGTGGAGTTTCTAACTAATAATATTCCACAGTGTAGCACATTAACAATAATAAATAAAAATAATAAAATGAAATAAACTGTAACCCGGTCAGAGCGTCAGGACCGAGAAGCACATTAATACAGAAGTAGATTTAACAGGAGAGAGATCACTAATTGTAGACGAAGTAATACACCCACAAAATCTTCAATAAGAATCTGAATTCTGTAGAGCTGGAAGACCGAGTGCACAAAAGAAGAAAATAAAGAAGAAAATAAAGAAGAAAATAAAGAAGAAAATAAAGAAGAAAATAAAGAATAAAGAATAAAATAAATAAATAAATAAGGAACACTACACTGTGTAGGTGATGAGGTTCACCCCGGTTTTAAGAGTTTAACGTATTCTGCTGCTTCCTCTGCTGAAATAAAGTCCTTCTGGACTCCGTTGTATGTAACGCGAAGCCGAGCTGGATGAAGTATTCCATAGCGATCGTCCTCAATATCACGAAGTTGACGCCGAACGCAGCCCGGGTACTCCTGTTATTTTAACTGTACCGGCTAATTATTAAAATAAATAAAGAATTATTAAATTCCACACACACCTAAAACATAGTGATACAGAGAACCTCCATCACTAACCCCAGAGAGAAACCTGCTCAGAAAAGTGGTCTTAGAGCTGACTTTACAATCCAAAACATGTCCAACAAGACCACCTCCCACATACACACAGACCTGACTACTAAAAGAAGACCGGCTGTACTCCCACTGCATACTAAATGAAGTGGAAACAGAACTTCACCTTTTAACAACACACCCTAATTATACACACATTACAGAAACATCCCCGTTTCACAACAAGAAAACACTTCAATCTGAAGCCAAATATGAATAAAGTGTGTGTGAGATCAGTGTTCTGATGTCATCATTTCTCCCCCAGTCTGCAGGGGAGTTCTCTCTCAGGTGAAAGCTGTAGAGTTCTGTCCTCAGTTCTCAGTTCAAACTCCTCCAGACTGAGAGAACTGGACCTGAGTTACAATTATAACCTGCAGGATTCAGGAGTGACACTGCTCTCTGCTGGACTGGAGAATACACACTGTACACTGGAGATACTGAGGTACACACACACACACACACACACACTGTACACTGGAGATACTGAGGTACACACACACACACACACACACACACACACACACACACACACACACACTGTACACTGGAGATACTGAGGTACACACACACACACACACACACACACACACACACACACACACAACACACTGTACACTGGAGATACTGAGGTACACACACACACACACACTCACAATTTATGGTACTGAGACACACACACACACACATACACATGTACAGCTGAAGTACACACATCACACAACACACACACACTGTACACTGGAGATTCTGAGGTACACACACACACACACACACACACAC
Organism: Ameiurus melas; assembly: GCA_012411365.1. Taxonomy (NCBI): domain Eukaryota; kingdom Metazoa; phylum Chordata; class Actinopteri; order Siluriformes; family Ictaluridae; genus Ameiurus; species Ameiurus melas. Next base: position 530,903 of record CM022780.1, read on the forward strand.
ACACACAACACTGTACACTGGAGATACTGAGGTACAACACACACACACACACACTGTACACTGAGATACTGAGGTACACACACACACACACACACACACACTAATGGAGATACGTGAGGTACACAAACACACACAAAAAACACACAACACACAACTGGAGATACTGAGGTACACACACACACACAACACACACACACACACACACTGTACACTGGAGATACGAGGTACACACACACACACACACACACACACAAAACACACACACACGTACACTGAAATACTGAGGTAAGTTACTGACGCATGAGTGTGTGTGTGTTAGTAAGTGTACAGTGTATAGTGTGTGTGTGTGTGTGTGTTAGTAAGCGTACAGTGTATATAGTGTGTGTGTGTGTGTGTTAGTAAGTGTACAGTGTATATAGTGTGTGTGTGTTAGTAAGTGTACAGTGTATAGTGTGTGTGTGTGTGTTAGTAAGTGTACAGTGTATATAGTGTGTGTGTTTGTGTGTGTGTGTGTGTGTGTGTGTTAGTAAGTGTACAGTGTATATATAGTGTGTGTGTGTTTAGTAAGTGTACAGTGTATATAGTGTGTGTGTGTGTGTTAGTAAGTGTACAGTGTATATGTGTGTGTGTGTTAGTAAGTGTACAGTGTATATAGTGTGTGTGTGTGTTAGTAAGTGTACAGTGTATATAGTGTGTGTGTTTGTGTGTGTAGTAAGTGTACAGTGTATAGTGTGTGTGTGTGTTAGTAAGTGTACAGTGTATATAGTGTGTGTGTGTGTTAGTAAGTGTACAGTGTATATAGTGTGTGTGTGTGTGTGTGTGTTAGTAAGTGTACAGTGTATATAGTGTGTGTGTGTGTGTGTTAGTAAGTGTACAGTGTATATAGTGTGTGTGTGTTAGTAAGTGTACAGTGTATATAGTGTGTGTGTGTGTTAGTAAGTGTACAGTGTATATAGTGTGTGTGTGTGTGTGTTAGTAAGTGTACAGTGTATATAGTGTGTGTGTGTGTGTGTGTGTGTGGTGTATATAGTGTGTGTGTGTGTGTGTGTTAGTAAGTGTACAGTGTATATAGTGTGTGTGTGTGTGTGTGTGTGTTAGTAAGTGTACAGTGTATATAGTGTGTGTGTGTGTTAGTAAGTGTACAGTGTATATAGTGTGTGTGTGTGTTAGTAAGTGTACAGTGTATATATAGTGTGTGTGTGTGTTAGTAAGTGTACAGTGTATATAGTGTGTGTGTGTGTTAGTAAGTGTACAGTGTATATAGTGTGTGTGTGTGTAGTAAGTGTACAGTGTATATAGTGTGTGTGTGTGTTAGTAAGTGTACAGTGTATATAGTGTGTGTGTGTGTGTGTGTTAGTAAGTGTACAGTGTATATAGTTGTGTGTGTTAGTAAGTGTACAGTGTATATAGTGTGTGTGTGTGTTAGTAAGTGTACAGTGTATATAGTGTGTGTGTGTGTTAGTAAGTGTATAGTGTATAGTGTGTGTTTGTGTGTGTTAGTAAGTGTACAGTGTATATAGTGTGTGTGTGTGTGTGTGTGTGTTTAGTAAGTGTACAGTGTATATAGTGTGTGTGTGTGTGTGTGTTAGTAAGTTATAGTGTATATAGTGTGTGTGTGTGTGTGTGTTGTGTTAGTAAGTGTACAGTGTATAGTGTGTGTGTGTGTGTGTTAGTAAGTTATATGTATATAGTGTGTGTGTGTGTGTGTGTGTGTTAGTAAGTGTACAGTGTATATAGTGTGTGTGTGTGTGTGTGTGTGTTAGTAAGTGTACAGTGTATATTTTGTGTGTGTGTGTGTGTTAGTAAGTGTACAGTGTATATAGTGTGTGTGTGTGTGTAGTAAGTGTACAGTGTATATAGTGTGTGTTAGTAAGTGTACAGTGTATATAGTGTGTGTGTGTGTGTGTGTGTGTAGTAAGTGTACAGTGATATAGTGTGTGTGTGTGTGTGTGTGTGTTAGTAAGTGTACAGTGTATATAGTGTGTGTGTTAGTAAGTGTACAGTGTATATAGTGTGTGTGTGTGTGTGTTTAGTAAGTGTACAGTGTATATAGTGTGTGTGTGTGTGTGTGTAGTAAGTGTACAGTGTATATAGTGTGTGTGTGTGTGTGTGTAGTAAGTGTACAGTGTATATAGTGTGTGTGTGTTAGTAAGTGTACAGTGTATATAGTGTGTGTGTGTGTGTGTTATTAAGTGTACAGTGTAT
>CM022780.1:540607-553107 GCA_012411365.1 Ameiurus melas
AAAATCCTCAACCGAAGCGTTATTGTAGCACTTTACCCATAAATACTTGTGTTTATAAAGTGCTATAAACAAAGGACGTTAATGATTTTCTCATCTTTTTTTTGTTCTGGTTGTAATAACGGCGATTGACTAGGGTCAAGGGTGCCAATACTTTTAATTATACAAAAAATAATCGAACATCAAAGCGACAGGTGTCGAAATGAAACGAAATATGAGGAGTAATGATTTTCTGTGTCTGAATCTGAGATCAGACGTGTCGTGCACTATGTAGGGTATACAATATTATTATTATGTAGTGAACATGTGCAGGGAATAGGATTCTTTTAATACATTCACTGATGGATTATTAATTAGATTGAAGAAGTTATAAAAATGAAACTTAAGTTGATGATTAAATTGTAAAATAAGCTGCTCTGGTTTCAGGAATGGGGAATCGGGAGCTGTTTGGATTGGAACACAGCCCAAACATCACCGCTGAACTTCAGCTCTAGAAGAGAAACCAACATTTTATTCATTTTAGAGAAACTAAATCAGAGTTTATAAATCATATTATATTAAATATTATTATTATTATTATTATTATTATTATAAATCATCATCCAAAACATTGTTCAACTTTTAAATAAAATCAGAATTAACAGCTCAAATTAAAAAAAAAAAAGTTATTGAGCTCTTCACAGAACAAGAGGGGTGCCAATATTTTTTGACTCACCCGTGATGTCCGTGCTCGTGCAGTGATTGTTAAACCTACTGTGTGTGTGTGTGTGTGTGTCATCAATCAAAGCACCCTCCTACCTCAACTCTCTCCTGAAGGCATACATTCCCTCTCGCAATCTTCGATCGACTAGCGACCGGCGTTTAGTAGTTTCCCGCTCAGCGGCGTAAAGGTCCCTTTCCAGAACCTTCACACATACTGTTCCCCAGTGGTGGAATGCTCTTCCGATCTCAATCCGGACTGCAGAGTCTCACACATCTTCAAAAAACAGCTAAAGACCCACCTTTTCCTTTCGTGAACACCTACAACCAACTCAAAAAAAAAAAAAAAAAAAAAAAATTGCACTTACACCTCTACTCTGTACACTTTGCTTCCTCTGGTATTCAATTAATGGATCTTGTATAGTAGCACTACTTGCATTGTTCCCTGCTTGATATTGCACTTTGCTTATTTGTAGAGTCGCTTTTGGATAAAAGCGTCTGCTAAGTGAATAAATGTAAATGTAATGTGTGTACAGAGTGAGCTGTGCAGATATCTGACAGAAGATGACGGGGGGGGGTGCTCTTTGATGATGTCATCTTGTCCATCAGTGCAAAAGTTTGCGCACATTCATGACATTTTATATTAATCAGCTGTTCCTTTATTATTAGGATTATTATTATTATTATTAGAACTGTTAAAATGGTCCAATACTGCAGTAATGGTGAAATAATATTAAAAGGAGGTCAGTTCAAAAGTTTGTGCACCCCCTTCCCTTTCCCAGTCTTCCTGAGCCTGACCGGTTCCGGACACATTTCTCCTCCATTTTAAGATTTTGCGTATGAATAAATATTTAAACACACAAATATAAGTCATGTGATTAATTCACACTCGTCTGCAGGATGATTGACTGAAAGGTAAATACTAAACAACAGGACAATGGAGAGTGTGTTCACGGTCACCGGTGCAGGGACAAATATAACTGTTCTTAACTAGTGTTTATTCATTCACATGGGGGTAGGTGTGTGTGTTGTGTGTGTGTGTGTGTGTGTGTGAGAGTGACGGTCAACCATTTCCAATGCCTGTACTGTTGTCTAAATATTTGTGTGTGTGTACTGGGATTGGTCAGAGATGACTGTACTCAAAATGAGAGACTTATTGGAAGTGGAAGTGTGTGTGTGTGTGTCATGGGAAAGTCAGTGTTCTTCAGAATTGGGAACAGAGTGTGTGTGTGTGTGTGTGTGTTTTATGTGGAAATTGGAAACCGTGTGGAAATTTAGTAAAGATTGAAAGTTGGATTGAACACAGCCTTCGCTTTTTCTTCCGCTTTTACATTAATGTGAGGGAGAGTTCTCCTGAGTGTTGTTGTCAGGTGTTCGTGTGAAGTCAGGGCACTGGTCAGGTAGGTGTGTAAGAGTGTGTGTGTGTGTGTGTGAGAGATCAGTAGTGTGTGTGTTGTAGCGTTACTGTGTTTGTAGACTCCAGCTCTTCGTGTATTCACTAATCAGGGTTTAATGTCGATTATGTTTCCTTTTATCATTTAAGATTCTTATTAAATCTGCTTTTCTTCACGCTTTGTGTAGAACGAGTGAACATTCTCCCAGCCTCAATGATTTATTAATAAATGTGTCACAGCAGTGTAATAACAGCGATATTTCTGTAAAGCTGCTTCAGGACGAGGTCCATGGGTAAAATCTCCACAAATCAAACTCAACTGAATTCTACACACACACAGAAACTAGGTTCTTACAGACGTCACACAGTTAACTTTAATTAACAATCTATACTGTGTAGTGACACAGTGTGTGTGTGTGTGTGTGTGTACAGTGTGTGTGTGTGTGTGTGTGTGTGATACTCATGGTGTCTTCTGCTCCACAGCAAAGGCCAGCCAACAGGCCCAAAGCCAAGATGGCGTCCGCGCCCACTGGATGATCATTCTCTAGTACAGGAAGTACAACATTACCTGAACAGTGGACTGTACAGTCGTCTCAGTGAAACCAGTCTCTCTCCTGCTCAGTGAGGTCAGCTCTGGTGTTTGTGTTACTGAACTCAGATCAGGAGCTGGAGGAGTTTAATTTGAGTAAATAATACCCATCAGATGAAGGTCTTCTGAAGCTGCTGCCAGTGGTCAAAGCCTCCAGAAAAGCTGGTGAGTATTTTATTTATAAATGTATCACTGCATGGTTTTATTATTTTAATAGAACACTGAACTGCACTGTTAGGATTAATGCTGGTTAATAATTACTCTCATCATCTTTAAATAAACCTCTGGAACTGTTTCAGAAGAGAGTTTTACTACGTCCGTCTGCACTGAGGGGGACCGCATTGAGACAGAATCGGGGGAATTCACACCTCCCTTATTGGTTTGGACCCGATTACACTTTCTCTTTTAATTTAGAGGTCTGGAGGTGACAGATGTGTGACTCTACCATCAGAGAACCATGTACACCAGCTGTTTAACATCTGTATTAAATCCTACATGTAACTTTGTGTAAATTCAGAGCACTTCTGTTAACCATTTCTTTAAGGAGCATGGTTGAAGTTTCTTCTTCTTCTTCTTCTTCTTCTTCCTTCTATTATTATTATTATTATTATTATTATATTATTATTTTTAGAGGTGGTAACGTTAACCTGCCACAATATAACTACACATAGGCAGGAGAAAACTTGAGCTGGTCGATTATATGGACAGAATTAGGAACACGGTGTGAGCCATAACATGCGTTAATTTACCTTCTGATAAACTAACTGATATTTTCAGTTCATTTTACAGACTTTATGCAAAAAAATACAAGCATTAACCGTGTAAACAAATACAATAAACATCAGTGTTCAGTGTCTGAAGTCTGCTCCTCTTAAATATATTTAAAGCTGCACTATTAGACATGTTCCACTGTCATGGTTCTGGGCTGGAGTCAGTTCTCGAGCGCTCTGTGTGTATTGTGTAGATCTGATTAATCTCATATAGGATGTGATTGGGGGAGTTCATTTACCCGCCAGCTGCAAAGTGCTTTAGTTTAATGGTGTTTCATTACTGACGCTCGATCAGGATTTTTACAGCGATACCGATCCAGATTCCAATCTTTTTTATTTAAACTTTAATCAGGACGTCTGTCATAAACAGTTAAATGTAAGCTCTCTGCTCAGGGTCACTGTTAATTGAGTTAAAAATAATAGCAGTGTGAGAAATACTGTTGGTTAATTGATAAAATAAACAAGCATAAAATATTTATTTTTACATTTTTTAAACAGTAGAGAATCCTAATTCCAACACAGAAATGATCCATATTAGGAAAAAGGCTAATAGTTTTCATCTGAGACACGATACATTTATATCTAGAGTGTAGATCAGTGCATTTTATTCTTTAAAGATTATAAGCAATTGTTTAGCTCCTAAACATAAGAAAAGAAAAGAAACAAATAAACAGATCTATAATACAGTAACAGATCCAAAGAAAATGACATGTTGATTTTCTGAAAAGTCTGATTCATATTGGTGTTTAATTATCTGGTAGTTTGCAGTCATCTAATAAAGAAAGAGATAGACTTTTGTATGTGTAATAGTGTTGGGTGCTATCTAAATATAATTACCATGATATATCTTTATTAACGTATGGGGGTGGTTGATAGTATCTTTATTATGATGGTTGATGGTTACTTATGCGGTTGATGGTGTTGGTTAGGGCTGCAACTAACAATTATTTTTATAATCAATTAGTCAGTTATTTTTTTCGATTAATCACGGTTGTTGGCGTTGTCTGGATCATGGTGGTTGATGATGGCTGACGGTTTGATGCGGTGGTTGATGGTGTCGGTTGGTTGACGGTATGTAGGTGGGTGATCGTGGGTTATCATATCGATTGGTTGATTGATTCTTTATGGTGGTGGTTGTCGGTGTCTGTATTGGGGTGGTTGATGTACGTGTTGGTGGTGGTGTTGTACGAGGAGGGGTGTTGTGTATCGCAGTGGTTGATTGGATTTTATGGTGGTGGTTGATGGTGTCGGTATCGTGGTGGTTGACTGTATCAGAGTAGTTGATGGTCTTGTACCCCAAGCTATTTGCAGAGCTCCTCTCCATTGTAGATATTTCCAGTTAAGTAAAGCCTCAGGCTCTGCTTCAGTGAAATGGTTTCCCAAGAGTCTTTCTTTATTCAGTCAGTGACATTTTCTTCTTCATTTCTAGGATATGTGGGTAGGATGCTGGCGTGTGTGTGAATCTTGGATGCTGATCAGGGTGTAGCGTGTGTGTGACTGCTCATTCCCACGTGTGTTGTTATGTAGATGAGCTGATGGTGTTATAATACCCATCGAGGGGTCTGAGGATGTTTTGGGTGCTGGAAAATGTTTGACATGTTGATGTGTTTTTTTTTAAAGTTGTTTATAAATATATTAACTGTCCGACACTGTATTCATGTATTCAGCAGAAACGGTACAGTAATATGAGATGTGTGGATGTACATGTTTGTGTTTTGAAAAACCAAACATTTTAATTCACAGAAATAAGGCCATTTAACACAAACTAAACATTTATTCACCACTTGGAGATCTGGAATTGTAGCGGAAACACCGAAAATGCTTTTATTTATTTATTTATTTATTTATTGTTATAAATTTTTTTTCTTTCTTGCTGTTTTCGCCGAAGATCATTTTGGTTGCCGAACATTCGGTGCATCCCTATAGGAAATAAAACATTTGATGAACAGTAAACTGAAGAAAGTCAGAGTCAACTCTGGGTTAACACACTAGATGTTAGTGCACAGTGTAAAGTGTATAGTACTTCATTTGGAGCACAACTTTAGTATTTACTCTCTGAAGTGTGTTTTGGAACCGAGTAGCGTAAATTTCCCCGTGCTCGGAGAGACCAACTAATCCATAATGAGATTCATTACAACGATTTTCATCATCGGTTATTATCCATGTTATACATTACTCTAGGGGTGCCCAGAACTTTTTGACTTGCGAGCTACTTTTAACATGACCAGTCAAGGGGAATCTACCTACAGTAAAATGTGAAACATAAATTTATTTATATATATACTGAGTATACTTTAAATATATATACACACACACACACACACAATATATATGTTCCTGTACCTTGTATAACTGCATGAATTCAGTAGATTTGTGGTCAGTACCTTCCTCTGAGGACTTGCACTGAATAGGAATCAGACAGGGTTACACAGTCCTCAGGAGCTGCTGGTGGTAGCCAGCCTCAAGCAGACCTCCAGATGATGATCAGTCATTGTGGAACGGTATTTGGACTTAATGATCTTCATGTGGGGAAAAGTCACTTAAATAACTACCAAATAATGCAGTCGAGGAGGTTGGACATTTCCTCATGTTTGGTACTTTTCCTGTGAGTAAGTTCGAACTGTCCATGAGCCCTGGATTTCAGTCAGTCTGTAGTTTCACAATCTCATCCTCCACTTCAGACGAGTTCAGGTCAAACAGTGGTGCAGTTTTAGGTCGTGAGTGAATCAACCTCAACATGTCCCTGAGCGGGGAGCACATGAATGTAGTCCTGAAGCAGCGTGGAGTGTGCCCAACCACTGAAGATGTACTGTTTGTGGTGACTGATATCAATTTTGCACACTGGGAGCTGGGTTTAGTCAGTGAAGTCTTTAAAAGACTGAAAAATGTCCTCTTCGTGATTTTGATCACACACGGCTTGTGAGAGAAAAGCGAGATCTCAGACTGGCTGCCTGTAACCGTCAACGTTAACATCTATTTTTATTTATTTATTTGATCGTATTGGGCACCTGTGTTGAGTTGATGCAGCTCTAGTGTGATCCGCGTTAATGATTAACCTGAGCCAGAAAAACTTTTATCTCTGTAGATAATACAGATTACATCACAGGAGAATATTCGTTTTAATGTGAATTTATTTAAAGTAGACGTTTCTTTACGTGTGTGATGTCTCTGTGATCAGTATTCAGAGTTTCGAGTTCGTGTATGTGACGTGTTTCGGAACATTCTCACGGAGAAATCTGAAAGCTGAAATCACAGTTTATTTTCTTTATTTTACTAAAATGAGTTTACACAAATAAAAACTAGACTCTTTACAGTTTCTAATGATGTTTAACACTTATCTGTACGGACAAACATGACGGGTATTTGAAGTTTCGCTGTGAGGAAAACTCCATCAGACGCGGCGTGGTGTTGATCAGGTGCTGAATTGTAGCTGAGAGTTGTGGAAGCAGGGCAGCGTGAACCTGCTCCTGAACCTGTTCTGATACTAACTCACACTTCTGTTACACACTACTTTACTTTAATCATGACCGTGTGAGTGTGAGAGTGTGTGTGTGAGTGTGAGTGTGTGTGAGAGTGTGTGTGAGAGTGTGTGTGAGGGGTTGTGTGTGAGGAGGTGTGTGAGAGTGTGTGAGAGAGTGTGTGAGAGAGTGTGTGGTGAGTGTGTGGTGAGTGTGTGAGTGGTGTGTGAGTGTGAGTGTGAGTGTGTGTGTGTGTGTGTGTGTGTGAGGTGTGTGTGTGTGTGTGTGTGTGTGAGTGTGTGTGTGAGTGTGTGTGTGTGTGTGTGTGTGAGAGTGTGAGTGTGAGTGTGAGTGTGTGTGTGTGAGATCAGTGTTCTGATATGTCTCATTTCTCTTCCAGTCTGGCGTTGGTGTTCTCTCTCAGGTGAAAGCTGTAGGGTTCTGTCCTCAGTTCTCAGTTCAAACTCCTCCAGACTGAGAGAACTCGAACCTGAGTGGAAATAACCTGCAGGATTCAGGAGTGAAACTGCTCTCTACTGGACTGGAGAATCACACACTGTACACTGGAGATACTGAGGTACACACACACACACACACCACACTCACACACACACACACAAAATACCTACACACACACACACACACACACACTGTACACTGGAGATACTGAGGTACACACACACACACACACACACACACACTGTACACTGGGATACTGATGTACACACACACATCACCTTCATTTACATTTATTCACTTGTCAGACACTTTTTATCCAAGCGACTTACAAATAATCCAAAAGATATATCAATCAGAACAATACGAGTAGTGTTACTGTACAAGATCATTAATAGAATACCAGAGGAAGAAGAGTGTACAGAGTAGAGGTGTGAGTGTGTTGTGTGTGGGGTTTTTTTTTTTTCTCTGGGAGTTGGTTAGGTGTTCACAGAAGAGGTGGGTCTTTAGCTGTTTTTTGAAGATAGTGAGAGACTCTGCGGTTCCGGATTGAGATCGGAAGTTCATTCCACCACTGGGGAACAGTTAGAAGGTTCTGGAAAGGGACTTTACGCCACACTGAGTGGGAACTACTAAATGTAGTTTAGAAGGAGCCGGTTCTGGACCGGTCCAACCGGACCCTTCAGCCGAAGTCTGGTGAATGAACACGAGCTATTGTGTGCAGATTCCATTATCACAGGGACTGTGTTGATATTTTACGCCGTGTGAGACAGTTCCAGCAGATTAAAGTGAGGGATCTGAACATCTCCGTTTTCCCTGACTACACAGTCCAGACAGCCCGGGCCCGGGCCACGTTTAATGAGGTTCGGCGTCAACTTCGTGATATTGAGGGCGATCGCTATGGAATACTTCATCCAGCTCGGCTTCACATTACATACAACGGAGTCCAGAAGGACTTTATTTCAGCAGAGGAAGCAGCAGAATACGTTAAACTCTTAAAACCGGGGTGAACCTCATCACCTACACAGTGTAGTGTTCTTTATTTATTTATTTATTTAATTCTTTATTCTTTATTTTATTCTTTATTTTCTTCTTTTGTGCACTCGGTCTTCCAGCTCTACAGAATTCAGATTCTTATTGAAGATTTTGTGGGTGTATTACTTCGTCTACAATTAGTGATCTCTCTCCTGTTAAATCTACTTCTGTATTAATGTGCTTCTCGGTCCTGACGCTCTGACCGGGTTACAGTTTATTTCATTTTATTATTTTTATTTATTATTGTTAATGTGCTACACTGTGGAATATTATTAGTTAGAAGTCTTTAAAAGGTAAGGACATTATATTTGTTAAAGTGCGCAGACTATTTATTAGATTTATTAGATAAACACTGCTGTCTCTCTTGTTTTATGGAGACTTTGGGTGTGTGTCCCTCTTCGGCTCCAATTGGCTGTTTATATTCATATCTTTATTTAAATGGAGCCTGTTCTTGGGTTTGATCATTTTTATATAACCAGCGACAGCTACTGAGTCATGATGAGTGGGGGGAGAGCAGGGAGGGGGACTTTTACATGGTTTTTTCTTCTCAATGTAATATTTGAGAAAGGGAAGGGAGGGGAGAAAAGGTAAATGAATCACATGAAAACGAAAACGAATCACATGGAAACAGAACTTCACCTTTTAACAACACACCCTAATTATACACACATTACAGAAACATCCCGTTTCACAACAAGAAAACACTTCAATCTGAAGCCAAATATGAATAAAGTGTGTGTGAGATCAGTGTTCTGATATGTCATCATTTCTCTTCCAGTCTGTGTGGGTGTGATCTCTCAGGTGAAAGCTGTAGAGTTCTGTCCTCAGTTCTCAGTTCAAACTCCTCCAGACTGAGAGAACTGGACCTGAGTTACAATAAACTGCAGGATTCAGGAGTGACACTGCTCTCTGCTGGACTGGAGAATCCACACTGTACACTGGAGATACTGAGGTACACACACACACACACACACACACACACACTACACTGTACACTGGAGATACTGAGGTACACACACACACACACTGTACACTGGAGATACTGAGGTACACACACACACACTGTACACTGGAGATACTGAGGTACACACACACACACACACACTACACTGGAGATACTGAGGTACACACACACACACACACACACACACACACACACACTGTACACTGGAGATACTGAGGTACACACACACACACACACACACACACTACACTGGAGATACTGAGGTACACACACACACACACACACAACAGACACACACTGTACACTGGAGATACTGGGGTATACACACACACACACACACACACACACACACTACACTGGAGATACTAGAGGTACACACACACACACACACACACACAGGCACACACTGTACACTGGAGATACTGAGGTACACACACACACACACACACACACACACTACACTGGAGATACTGAGGTACACACACACACACACACACACACAGACACACACTGTACACTGGAGATACTGAGGTACACACACACACATACAAAATGTGTGTGTGTGTTAAAGCTGTAATTATTTTAATAATGTGTGTGTGTTAGTAAGTGTACAGTATATGGAGTGTGTGTGAGTGTGTGTGAGTGTGTGTGTGTGTGTGTGTGTGTGTGTGTGTGTGTGAGAGAGTGAGTGTGAGTGTGAGTGTGTGTGTGTGTGTGAGTGTGAGATCAGTGTTCTGATATGTCATCATTTCTCCCCCAGTCTGTGTGGGTGTAATCTCTCAGGTGAAAGCTGTAGAATTCTGTCCTCAGTTCTCAGTTCAAACTCCTCCAGACTGAGAGAACTGGACCTGAGTTACAATTATAACCTGCAGGATTCAGGAGTGACACTGCTCTCTACTGGACTGGAGAATCCACACTGTACACTGGAGATACTGAGGTACACACACACACACACACACACACACACACACACACTGTACACTGGAGATACTGAGGTACACACATACAAAATGAGTGTGTGTGTTAAAGCTGTAATTATTTTAATAATGTGTGTGTGTTAGTAAGTGTACAGTATATGGAGGTGTGTGTGTGTGAGTGTGAGTGAGTGTGTGTGTGAGTGTGAGTGAGTGTGTGTGTGAGTGTGAGTGAGTGTGTGAGTGAGTGTGTGAGTGAGTGTGTGAGTGAGTGTGTGAGTGAGTGTGTGAGTGAGTGTGTGAGTGAGTGTGTGAGAGATTAGTGTTCTGATGTGTCATCATTTCTCCCCCAGTCTGTGTGGGTGTGATCTCTCAGGTGAAAGCTGTAGAATTCTGTCCTCAGTTCTCAGTTCAAACTCCTCCAGACTGAGAGAACTGAACCTGAGTTACAATTATAACCTGCAGGATTCAGGAGTGACACTGCTCTCTGCTGGACTGGAGAATACACACTGTACACTGGAGATACTGAGGTACACACACACACACACACACACACACACACTGTACACTGGAGATACTGAGTACACACACACACACACACACACACACACACACACACTGTACACTGGGATACTGAGGTACACACACACACACACACACACACACACACACACACAGCGAGTACACACTAGAATACTAGAGTACACACACACACACACACTGTACACTGGAGATACTGAGGTACACACACACACACACACACACACACACTGTACACTGGAGATACTGAGGTACACACACACACACACACACACTGTATACTGGAGATACTGAGGTACACACACACACACACACACACACACTGTACACTGGAGATACTGAGGTACACACACACACACACACTGCACACTGGAGATACTGAGGTACACACACACACATGAATATGTAATTTAAAAGAGAAAAATATTCCAAATATATCTCACTCCTTTCTTTGCAAGATTTTTATTTTTCAAGATAATAAAAATAAAACTCACTAAACAGAATGAAAGTCAGTGTTTATTCAGTAGAAATTAATTTTGTGCATAAATGCCAGAACTCCAGCACTGGAACCTAACTGCAGTACCATAATATATCCATCTCTCTCTCTCTCTCTCTCTCTCTCTCTATATATATATATATATATATATATATATGTGTGTGTGTGTGTATCCTTATTCTACATGGAAGTGTTTGTATTTGGTTGTGTGTTGGGGAGGAGAGAGACTGTGTGTAATAAAGCTGAGTGATGTACACTGTAACTGTGAGATGTTTCTGCAGGATGAGGGACTGCAGTATTACAGAAGAAGGTTGTGCTGCTCTGGCTTCAGCTCTGAGATCAAACTCCTCCTCACAGCTGAGAGAACTGGATCTGAACGATAATGAAACAGGAGAATCAGGAGAGAAGCTGCTCACTGATCTACTGAAGGATCCACACTGTACACTGGAGACACTGCGGTAAGTTACTGACGTGTGTGTGTGTGTGTGTGTGTGTGTGTGAGTGTATGTGTGTGAGTGAGTGTATGTGTGTGGTGAGTGTATGTGTGTGTGTGTGAGTGGGTGTGTGAGTGTGTGAGTGTGTATGAGGCGGCCGAGTGTGTGTGTGAGTGTATGTGAGGCGAGGTGTGTGTGAGGCGAGTGTGTGTGGGCGAGTGTGTGTGAGGCGAGTGTGTGTGAGGCGAGTGTGTGTGTGGGAGGCGAGGTGTGTGTGGGAGGCGGGGTGTGTGTGGGAGGAAGGGTGTGTGTGGGGCGAATGTGTGTGGGAGGCAGTGTGTGTGGGAGAGCCGAGTGTGTGTGGGAGAGCAGTGTGTGTGTGGGAAGCGAGTGTGTGTGGGAGGCGAGTGTGTGTGGGAGAGCGAGTGTGTGTGGGAGAGCGTGTGTGTGGGAGTGTGTGTGTGTGGGTGGCGAGTGTGTGTGTGTGTGTGTGTGGGTGGCGAGGTGTGTGTGTGTGTGTGTGGGTGAGCGAGTGTGTGTGTGGCAGTGTGTGTGTGTGTGTGTGTGAGCCGAGTGTGTGTGTGTGGGTGGCGAGTTGTGTGTGTGTGTGGCGGAGTGTGTGTGTGTGGCGAGTGTGTGTGGCAGTGTGTGTGTGTGAGGAGTGTGTGTGTGAGGGAGTGTGTGTGTGGCGAGTGTGTGTGTGGCGAGTGTGTGTGTGTGTGTGTGTGTGTGTGGCGAGTGTGTGTGTGTGTGTG
>CM022780.1:558107-570607 GCA_012411365.1 Ameiurus melas
GGGGGGGGGGGGGTATAAGGTGTGTGGTGGTGGTTTGGGTTGTGTGTGTAGTGTATATGATAAGGTGTGTGTGTGTGTTAGTAGTGAGTTTAGGTGTGTTGTGTGTTGTGGTAGGTTAGGTTATGGGGGGGAGGTGGTGGGGGGGGTGGGGTGAGGGTTAAGGGGGATGATAGGGGTTGGTTATAGTGTATAGTGTTGTGTTTGTTGTTTGTATGTGTATAAGTGTGTGTGTGTGTGTTATTTGTTATAGTTGTTGTGTGTTAGAGGTATAGGTATAAGGTGGGGGGTAGTGGTTGGGGGTTGTAAGTGTTATTGTTGGTGTTTAGTGTGTACAGTGATATGTGTGTGTGTGTGTGTGTTAGTGGTATAGTGTATATAGTGTGTGTTGTGTGTGTGTGTGTGTGTGTTAGTTATAGTGTATATAGTGTGTGTGTGTGTGTGTGTTAGTAAGTGTACAGTATATAGTGTGTGTGTGTGTGTGTGTGTAGTAGTGTATAGTGTATATGTTGTGTTGTGTGTTTAGTAAGTGTACAGTGTATATAGTGTGTGTGTGTGGTGTGTGTAGTGTGTATAGTGTATATAGTGTGTGTGTGTGTGTTAGTATATAGTGTATATAGTGTGTGTGTGTGTGTTGTTGTATAGTGTATATGTGTGTGTATGGTGTGTGTTGTGTGGCTGTGTGTGTGTGTGTGTGTGTGTGGTGGTGGTGAGTGTGTGTGTGTGTGTGTGTGTGTGTGTGTGTGTGTGGTGTGAGTGTGTGTGTGTGTGTGTGTGTGTGTGTGTGTGTGTGTGTGTGTGTGAGTGTTGTGTGTGTGTGTGTGTGTGTGTGTGTGTGATGTGTGTGTGTGTGTGTGGTGTGTGTGTGTGTGTGTGTGTGTGTGTGTGAGTGTGAGTGATTGTGTGTGTGTGTGTGTGTGTGTGTGTGTGTGTGTGTGTGTGTGTGTGTGTGTGTGTGTGTACTGATTGATGATGGAAGGTGATTAACAGTTTTCTATTATTCTGTCCTGTTGTCTGTCTCACAGCATTAAGGAGAGAGAACAGCCCTATCGGATTTTAAGATGAGGGAGACCGGTCACACATTTCCACTCGGCTCTGTGGAGTTTGGTCGATCCTCACAGTGAAGATCTTCAGCAGTAACCGTGATGGACCACATGCTCTGTGCTGTGACATTCTCTGTGCAAGTCCAAACTCCCTCCCAGGCTTTCCAGACTGCCCTAACCTGCCTCGCTCCTGCCCCCAGGATGACCTCACTGATTGGCTGCTATTTTTAAAGACACAGTGAGGAGTGGTGGGATGTTGGAGGTGTTTGTGTGATTGGTTGTTAGGAGATTGCTTGATTTCTGTTGCTTACCCTTGTAGTAAGTTCTGTATTTTGTCTGCTGTTTTGGTTTTTGTCTTTTGAGTTTGGTTTTCCCTATGTTGTTATTGAGTATTCTCTTCACTTGTGTGTGTGTGTGTGTGTGTGTGCGTGTGTGTGTATATGTGTGTATTATAATATTACTTAAGACCAATACAAAAAATTAATTTTTAGAAATGTTGGCCAAGTGAAAAGTATGAGCATGAACATCACTCAATACTTAGTTGGGGCTTTCTTTCAATACTTTCACTTGTGTGTGTGTTATGTATGTGTGTGTGTGTGTGTGTGTGTTGTGTATATGTATGTATATATGTATGTATATATATATATGTATGTATATGTGTGTGTTGTGTGTGTGTGTATGTATGTGTGTGTGTTGTGTGTGTGTGTGTGTGTATGTATGTATATATGTATGTATGTGATCACTGGCAGTAGGAGTGTAGCTGCCATTTATTTTGGGAGCGGGTTCCTTTTGTCTCGGTTTCTTGCTTAGGTAGTTAGGGAAGAATATTTGTATTTCTTTTCTTTCTTTTTAGGTAAGCTAGCTACCTAATCACATAGAAACTTTAGTTTATTATTTTGACCTTGGCCTTTCTCCTAGTTAAGTTCACAATGTGCCTGGTTTTTATTATTCTGTAGTTAATGTAGAAAGTAACATCTTAGATTTCCACGTCACAGGAATCTCAGATTATGCCTTATGCCCATCAGATCGTCCGTCATGCCTTCCAGCCTGTTTTACCATTCACTTTTATTAGCTTTTGGTTCTGTGCTGTTATGAGCGAGAAAGTGTGGTTTGCTGCAGAGTCAGGCGCGCCTGTAGAGTCTGAATGAACACACACACACACTGATAAATGAGTGTTCACAGGATACTTCCCCATGTATTCATTCAAAACAGGAGTATTTATACACATTGTACACACTGACTACGTTTACATGGACAGTATTAATCAAATTATTGGCCTTACTCTGATTAAGGTAATAATGTGATTAAGGTGTTTACATGAGTCTTTTAGAATACTCCGGTCATGTTCCCGTGTTACATGTTCTAGATCATAATTAGATTAAGAGTCCGCGTCATTACGTCACCGCGCCACGCCCTCCGACGTCACTCCAGAATTTCACGTTTCATCATACAGTTGCTCGTTGTTACAGGACCGTATACAGTTTTGATTTTATTAAAAAGAATTACGGATGCTTCAAGTGCAGTTAATCCACCTGTCTTTTTTGTAATTAACACTTTTATTGATTCACAAGTTAACACAAAGAGACAAACAACATATATAATGAATCAAACTTTTAACATAAATTCACACTATAACCCCACCCCCACCCCAACCCTGGTCCCCCCACGAACACCTCTGTTTTCAATAGAATATAAACTCGCATATCAAAAAAATAAAATAAAAAACAAAAATGCTCACAAAAAAAAAAAAAAAGGAAAATATAATAATAGCCTAAACTCTAAATTATATACTCTCCACTGCCCCTCCTCGAGAGTCTCGCAAAAATGCCAACTAACTGCTCCATTTCTGCCTGAGGGAATTCCCAACTCCAACCCTTCTGCTCGACCCCTCCTCAAAGACAGCCACCCTCCCCATCTCCATACACCACTCTGGAAACGAGGGCGCTCCATCTGATTTCCATCCCCTTAAAATAACCTGTCTACCAATCATCACACTGGTCATAACCCAATCTTTTTTGTACCTATCCTCCAATTTTGTGACCTCCCCATCTCCCAAAATACAGAGTCTAGGGCTCTGAGTGTTCAACACCTCACATACAAAACTCTGCACTTTCAACCAAAATTCTTGGATCTTATGACACCCCCAAAACCATGGGTAGTGTCTCCATCTTCTGAATGGCAGCGCCAGCAGGTGGGTGTGTCTTTAAGACCAAGCCTATACAATTTAGAGGGGGTCCAATAGAACCGATGTAAGATCTTAAATTGTATAAGGTGCACCCTTGCGTCTCTAGATGCAGTTTTTATATTTTTTAAAATCCTAGCCCACTCTCCCTCCCCCAATTCCAAATTTAAATCTTTCTCCCATAATCTCTTGAGAGTGGATGAGAGTCCGTCCCCTAGACTCTGAATCAGTAAGGAGTAATACACTGATACTTCATGTCCTCTTCCAAAAGCAGAAATCACCTCTCCCAGAGTATCTGCTGCTTTAGGGGGGTGCATGCTACTCCCAAAAATAGTAAAAATTTCACCACTAACAGACTTCACTGCGGGATTGGTAGAAAGGGCCTCCCTCTGTTTTATATATCTAGCCAAAAGTTTTCCTGCTTTGTCCTCAGTCTCAAAGTGTGACTGTCTTGCCCCGAACAACCAAAACTCCACTTTTCTCGACAAAATAGTATTATATCTATATTTCAATCTGGTCAACTCTCTGAGACCATCAGATGACATTCGGCTCTTCAGCTCAGCCTCTGCACTTTTAATATGTCCTTCCAACTCCACGAGTTCTCGTGCTTTGGATTTTTTAATGAATGAGGCATACTGTATGATCCGACCCCTAAGAACCGCCTTAAGTGCCTCCCACGCCAAGCCCACAGAGGATACTGAGGACCAGTTGGTCTCCATATAAAAATCAAGTTCAGACTTTAACATTTGTCGAAAATCAGGATTTTGTAGAAGGGATACATTAAAGTGCCAACTAAATGATTTCTTCTTCTCCGTTTGTGGCCACACCTCTAAACTCACCAGTGTGTGATCTGAGACTAGGATGTTTCCGATTGAACAATCAGCAACAGATGAAATGAGTGATTTAGAGATCAAAAAAAAATCTATTCTAGAATAAATCTTATGGACTGAAGAAAAAAATGTATAGTCCCTACCAGATGGGTTCAAAAGTCTCCAAATATCTGCAAGACCAAGATTTTTACACATCCTGAAGCGTCACTGTTGCTCTGGGGGCTTACACACTTTTACAACACTATGATCAAGGACTGAGTCCATCAAAAGATTAAAGTCTCCTCCCAATATTATATCATGTGGGGTGCCAACAGATTGCAACATCCCTACTAGATCTATAAAAAGCCCTGATCATCAGCATTGGGTGCATAAATATTAGCCAAAATAAGACTTTGCCCCTGAATTTCTGCTAAAACAATAATTACTCTCCCTAATTTATCTTTAAACTGTCTGAGACATTTGAATTGTAGATGTTTATTTACCAATATAATGACTCCCAGCACTAAAGAAAACATGACCGCCCCATATCTTCCCAAATTTTTCAGCTTCCTGCGGGGAAAGATGCGTTTCTTGAAGAAACACAATATCATATTTCTTATGCTTAAGAAAAGTAATGACCTTCCTTCTTTTTATGGGGTGTCCCAAACCATTCACATTCCACGTGGAGAGAGATAGTACACTCATATTAACATCCGACATTTTGATATAACAGAAAAATTAATTGTGTGACATAAACAATATTATGAAGACCACAATTCAACATTGATGCAACAATAAAACCCCAAACTTCACCCCGAACAAAACAAACAGAAAAAAAAAAAACAAGCGCATCAACCCCGCGCATGACAGCACCAACCGGCGCCAATCCGCCTAAACTCAAAAGAGTCCATGTACACCTACGAGAGCCCCTGCGACAACTCTGCCATCGGATTGCACGATTCTTAGTTACAAGTTAAAGTTACATAACAAAAAATATTTTCTAAAATAAAATACACCCCAACCAATAAGAAGAGTAAACACAAATAATGTATAGACTAATTCACAGAACTGCCTCAAAGGTGTTCCTTCACAAAACAAATTCCAGCCGATGTAAAGCCGTTCAGTTTCCTCAGACAGACAGATGAATAATCAGTGAGCCGCTGTTATGAAAGAATGACATCATTATTCCAACGTCCCGTGGAAATACTCCACAATTCGGACTTCAGCCAACAGGAGGCACAAGCGCGAGGAGCGAGCAGAGACATCTGCCACTGTCCTGAAATAGTGTTATTCAACAAAAGAAGCCCTGCCGCTAGGTGGAGCTAGCACAAAAGGAAAAAAAACCGCATCCCGGTTCCCCTGATGGTCGAGAGTCAATTCACTCGGAGGTCGTCTGTAGTATCTGTTATTAATCTGGGCTGGAACTTCATTGTAAAAGTGGTCTTCCGTCCATGCCAAAGTTTCTTTAAGGAAGTGATATTTCACAAAACAATATTTTTAGCCGTTAATCCGCCATCAAAAAATTATAAAAATGGCCCCGTTTCTTCTCCGAGATTCAGAGTACGCACTGCGAGTCGACCCACTCACAAGAGAACCATCCAACGCGTTATTCACCCGATGATTCAATAAAAGACATTGCCTGATTGGGACACGTAAATACTTTACTGCCGTCTTTGGTGTTTATTCTCAGTCTGGAAACATCAGTACAAAAGTGATCTTACGTTGGTGCAAGACTTTCTTGCATTCCTTAAACCGATCACGTTTCTCTCTTGTCGAGTTCGCAAAGTCCGGGAACAAGAAAATATTGTGATTCTTCTAAGAGAGCCTTCCTTTGCTCCTCGCCTGGTGCAACACGAGATCTTTATCGGATGATCTCAGAAATCTAGCCAGGATTGATCGCGGCCTGTCCCCCTCACCAGATCTCCGAGCCGGGACTCTGTAGGCCCGCTCGAGTTCTAATTTATGGCCTGTTATGTCGAGCAGACTCGGGAAAAGCTCGTCCAGAAATTTCACCATATCTCTGCCTTCTTCATGGTCAGGAACTCCAATAATCCGCACATTATTCCTTCGGCTTCGATTTTCCAAATCCTCCAATCTTTCCAATATTTTTTCCAAGTCTCTCTTGGTCGCGGGCGGATTAGCGGATACGGCCCTTTCCGAAGATTCCAGATACTCGATTCGTTTCTCCGTATCTGCCATTCTTATAACTAACTCAGAGAATTTTATTTCTATCGCGGTAACCGAACAGCGTATTACAGCGAGATCCTCCACGTCAGCAACAACCTTCGTCGACATCCCCGACATGTTGGACAGTTGGTGCTGGATTTCTTCTCCCGCCGCACCACCCAAAACCAGTCCGCGGTCCACAGGCCCGTCCGGACTCTCATCTCGGACACGTACGTCTTTTAATGTCTCCAGAGCTCGAGAATTTTAATTTCTTTACCATGTTTACCTCAAACAGCAAAAGTGTAACCGGGTATATCGAATTTCACCAGATTATATCATGCAATAATTAGAAAAGTTAGCAAAGTGCACAGAGCCGTCTTTCACACGTCTGCCCTTCACATGGCGTCACGTGACTCCCTCCTTAATCCACCTGTCTTAATTCCATTATTGCTTACTTTACATGGTAGTTTCTTAATCAGAGTATGTTCTTAATCAGGTTGGATTATTGTTGTCCATGTAAATGCAGCTAAGGATAACAGCAGTGTGGACGGTTTCTACTGGTCCAAGGGTCAGACAGATTTCGACAAAACACACAGCACATAGTCATAATACAAAATAAGTCCTGTGTCACGTTGCCATGGAAATACATAATAATATAATGAAGGATAGCAGTTTATCAGCTTATTCCAAGAGGTAACTAAATGAATATTCATCATAGGTAGTTGATAGCAGTTCATAATAAGAGGATTCAGATTATAAGAGAATCTCCTTTCACTAACTGTTTTATAAATAATGTGTGTAACAGCAGCATGATTTAATCTGATTATATTTATATTAGTTAAAAAACAACAATGAAAAATTTACATTTACTGTTTTTATAAACCTTTACTTTTATATTCATCTATTGTTCCGATAAAACTCGTGTGTGTGAATGAGAATGATATGTAGCTTGAATTCAATCCCTTTTGTATTTTATTTTATTTTATTCTCTCATGTAAACACACACACACACACACACACACACACATTAGTAAAGCTGAATGCGTTAAAAACACACTTGTGTTCCATCATTAAACTTTATTATTCCAGACTTTATTCTCCTGTAGCTCGTCTTCAAGATCTATTCGTTTATTTCATTCTGTAAGACAGAACAGGACAGAGCAGTGTAAATACTATTACACACACACACACACACACACACACAGTAAACATCACAAAACCCCACACATCATCATCTACATAAATCACACACACAGTCACAGAGTACAGTCACGTGGAAAAGTAAGTACACCCGGGGTGGATCTGGGGGCCCTCATTTCAGTGTTTTCACATCAATATTTAAATTTTCAGCACATGTTAGGGTTAGAACAATTTTAATATCAGTTACTAACATAAAAATATAACAAACATACTATTTAAACATAATTATTTGAAGTGTCACTGAACAGATATCAAGTCATATCTGTAAAATAAACAGAAACAGAAGAACAGTCTGATAAAGAATATAAAATAATCAATACAGTATGTTAGCTAGTCAGGGGACATCATCTGGGTGCAGTGTAGGAGAACATCTGTACATCTCCTCAAACTACTTCCTTCCTGAATCCTTTCTGTAGATATGCAGTAAAATTGTGGAATATTCCATTGTAGTGGGTACTGGGTGGGGCTGCGATAGGGTGAGCTGAGACACTCGTGAATTAAGCATTGAAATGTTAGTGTATGGATTTGTAGAAAAACATCATTAATTAACAAAAAGTTAAAAATAAATAAATAAATAAACTTTCTTAACCATAAGTTTATGCAGCATTTTGGGGACTCGGGGAAATTGCTGACCTCTGCCTAATGGTAAAGTCCACCCCTTAGTACAACCTGTGGAAATTGTTGGGTTTTTTTGGAATGTGTGTGGACAGACAAAAAAAAAAGATAGAGGTGTTTGGCCACAGTAACAGCAGACTTGTTTGGAGCAGACTAAATATAGCTTTTTAGAAGAAGCACAGTGGAGAAAATGTTATGGTTTGGGGTTTCTTCACTTCCTCAGGGACTGGACAGCCTGCATTCATTTATTCAACTATGAATTCTGCATCATAGTAAAGAGTGCTTGAAGATTATGTGAGGCTGTCTGTCTGAAAGTTGAAGTTGAACTGAAAGTGAACCTTTCCGCAGGATAATGATCCTATGCACACGAACAAATCCACCAAGGAACGGCTCAGAAAGAAGAAATGGAGGGTTATGGAATGGCAAAAAAGAGTCAAAGCCCGGATTTTAATTCCATTGAGATGTTGTGGAGGGATTTGAAACGGGCAGAACGTGCAAGAAAACCATCAAACACCTTGCAACTGAAAGAATATTGCATGGAAGAGTGGTCAGAAATTCCAACAAGCCTGGTGGACAAATTATACAAAACACCTACAAGTAGATATTTCTGCTAAGGCCAAGGGTGTACTTACTTTTTCCATAGAAGAATATCACATCTATTGATATTCTTTTGAATAAATGATTGAAAAAGAACATTTCCCATGTGGTTTTGTGAAAGCTGTAGTCCACAAACAGCAGCCTGGAGCAGACGTTTATTGTGCAGGTGATGCAGTGAGGTTTGGAGTGTGAGGGACATGTCCTCCTCACTGGATCCGTTCTGGTTTATCTGGGACGCTGTTCTTAATGTAGTCCAGTACCAGCCTTTCAAAGGGACGTAATTACTGCTGACACTTAATAGTAACTTTGTTGTAGGGGGTGTGGCCACACGATGTGCTTGCTGTTTAGTGCTTGTTGTAGGGGGTGTGGCCACACAATGTGTTTGCTGTTTAGAGCTTGTTGTAGGGGTGTGGCTACACAATGTGCTTGTTGTAAGGGGTGTGGTCACACTCGATCATTAGCAGGTCATGCCTATAACGTCTGTAGTCTGTACCCATGTTAGGAGCTCAATAATTTCCTTAAAGTCTCTAGAAGCGTCTCTTCTCTAACACAAATGTTTTATTATTCTGTGTTTTAAACTTAATATAATTATATTTGTGTTTACAAACTGAAATATAATCCCCAGTTATTACTTACTGCAGTGTCTCCAGTGTACAGTGTGGATCCTTCAGTAGATCAGAGAGCAGCTTCACTCCTGATTCTCCTGGTTTATTGTAGTCCAGGTTCAGTTCTCTCAGGTGAGATGAGGAGTTTGATCTTAGAGCTGAAGCCAAAGCAACACAACCTTCTTCTGCAACACTGCAGCGTGTGAGTCTGCAGACGGGAAGAGAGACACGCCCATCATTTACAGCTCACTGAACAAGTCCAACACCAACATGCTCAATGTTAGAATATTATAAATATCATCTCTCAATATATACACAAGTGTAGTGTCACATTTCATTCATATTTACACACACACCCACACTCATACCCACACACACTGTCATATCAGAGCAACCCAGTGACTACATTTCCCATCCTGCACTGTGTCCTATGAACATAGCCGCCATGAACTGCAATTCCCAGAAAACGATTCTTGCCTTGCCTCATTTATGTCTGTTTACAGATCGCCTGATCCATTTCCTGTTTCTGTCTCCTGATTTGGATTTGTCTACCTGCCTCTCTTTAATAAAAGCTCTTATCTTCACTTGCATCCGTCCTAACCTTCACAACGTGGAAATACGTGACAGAATACTTTGCCGCACCATGAATGCAACAGGAAGACAAAGAAGACGCCACGCTAGGGGAACCAAGCAAACCGTCCCAGCTTTGGATTCGATCCAGTTACCCCAGTGGACGGTCCTAGATCTCCCAGATCCGTATGATGGGTTTTTTGGCTATCCAGAATATTTTCTTGTTGAC
Source organism: Ameiurus melas (assembly GCA_012411365.1). Lineage (NCBI taxonomy): Eukaryota > Metazoa > Chordata > Actinopteri > Siluriformes > Ictaluridae > Ameiurus > Ameiurus melas. Next base: position 568,121 of record CM022780.1, read on the forward strand.
TGTCAGTTCTATTTTGCGAGCTTAGCGGACCCCAAGCCCAACGAGAAGCAATGGCCATGTGCTTCCCAATGATTAATAAACAAACCTTCATGAGTTACCTGAACTAAAACTCATTAAACCATTAAACTACACATTAAACTACACATGAAAAGACACATAATGTCATTATAAACACTTCTAAAGACAAGATTGTAAAAATATGTTTTTATATTATAATGAGCAGAGCGCTGGATCTTCTACTTCACCAAGGAAACATCTAGTCTCCGGATCAGATCACAAACCTGAATGGACTTGACTGTTTACACGAGGCTGATAAACACTTTACATCTGTTTACAAATAAATAAATAGTTTTTCTGAACTGGAGATAGACAACATTATGAGCTTTAAGATCAGATAGAACATGTTTTAAAGGTTTTTGTATGAAGATCTGAATCAAGAGTAAAATAATAATGATCTTACTCCAGTATCTCCAGTGTGCAGTGTGTGTGTGTGTGTGTGTGTGTGTGTGTGTGTGTGTGTGTGTGTGTGTGTGTGTGTGTGTGTGTGTGTGTGTGTGTGTGTGTGTGTGTGTGTGTGTGTACCTCAGTATCTCCAGTGTACAGTGTGGATTCTCCAGTCCAGCAGAGAGCAGTGTCACTCCTGAATCCTGCAGTTTATTGTCCCACAGGTCCAGTTCTCTCAGTCTGGAGGAGTTTGAACTGAGAACTGAGGACAGAACTCTACAGCTTTCCCCCGATAGATCACACAAACACAACCTGGAGAGAAATAATAAAATAATGGAATACAGGGACATCTCACTGTTTCAATGACTAATTACTATCCCCTGTTACTCACATCACTGATTTATTCACAAAGAAAATAAACCAGGAAGTGTAACTTCTTTGTTGGTGAAATAATGAGAGTTTTCATGAATTTATCTCCATCCAGATGTGTGTTTTATATAAACAATAATGTGTAGATTCCTATTAAAATAAATGACCCAATACTCTTCAAAATGACGTTTTAAAGGTTTTTGTATGAAGATCTGAATCAGGAGTAAAATAATAATGATCTTACTCCAATATCTCCAGCGTACAGTGTGTGTGTGTGTGTGTGTGTGTGTGTGTGTGTGTACCTCAGTATCTCCAGTGTAGTGTGTGTGTGTGTGTACCTCAGTATCTCCGTGTACAGTGTGTGTGTGTGTGTGTTGGTGTGTCTACCTCAGTGTTGCTCAGTGTGTCGTGTGTGTGTGTGTGTGTGTGTGTGTGTGTGTGTGTGTGTGTGTGTGTGTGTGTGTACCTCAGTATCTCCAGTGTACAGTGTGGATTCTCCAGTCCAGCAGAGAGCAGTGTCACTCCTGAATCCTGCAGTTTATTATCCATCAGGTTCAGTTCTCTCAGTCTGGAGGAGTTTGAACTGAGAACTGAGGACAGAACTCTACAGCTTTCCTCTGTCAGACAGCAACCATATAATCTGGAGAAGAAATTATTGTATATTAGAACAAATGTTTGTACACATAAAAATACACTGCCTTTTATGTATAATCCTCCAATAGCACCTGATTGGTCATCAAACCCATAGGAATATCTCCAGCTGGATCTATGTGGGGAACTTCAATAATGTGCCACACAATCAGATATTTCTCATTGTGCATTTCATTTATCTCCATGTGGTTCAGAGTCATGCAGCAGGCCCAGTTCTGATCTACATTACCTTGCCTTCTACCTCCCTCAGATCAATAAGGGGATGAAGAGATTTAAACACTTAACAGTCCCTCATACACTCGAGTCAAGACACCAGCCTTAGGGTCAAAGTCTGTGGAACGGCCAGTCATCCACATTCATCCTGCAAATTCTTCTCTAGTCCATCACTCGGCACAAAATCTCCCCAACCCCAAGGCCCCCCCCCCCAAACCCTCGCCAGCCCCAAAGCATCACTTCATATCCCTCACTCACTCCACCTTTTACACACTTCCTTTATTAATTCTTCACTTCTGTACACACACCATATATCTACACTGTAAAGACAACCAGAAACATGTTTGTGTATATAAGATGAGAGATGATCTATCTCCAGTGTACAGTGTGTGTGTGTGTGTGTGTGTGTGTGTGTGTTACTGCAGTATCTCCAGTTTACAGTGTGTGTGTGTGTGTGTGTGTGTGCGTGTGTACCTGTCCAGTGTAGTGTGTGTGTGCACCTCATTATCTCAGTATACAGTGTGTGTGTGTGTGTGTGTGTGTGTGTGTGTGTGTACCTCAGTATCTCAGTATACAGTGTGTGTGTGTGTATGTGTGTGTGTACCTCAGTATCTCAGTGTACAGTGTGTGTGTGTGTGTGTGTGTGTGCCCCTCAGTATCTCCAGTGTACAGTGTGTGTGTGTGTGTTGTGAGTTGTACCTTCAGTGATCTCCAGTGTACAGTGTGTGTGTGTGTGTGTGTGTGTGTGTGTGTGTGTGTGTTACCTCAGTATCTCAGGGTACAGTGTGTGTGTGTTTGTGTGTGTGTGTG
>CM022780.1:588107-598107 GCA_012411365.1 Ameiurus melas
ACCTGGGAGACAATATATATATATATATATAATCAATGATCAAACATTCTCTCCTGCACAAAACACCTGGCAAGATCCCAGACAAGACCTAAACGAGAGAGATCTCTTTAAAGTGAATAAAATAATCAAATAAATCAAAAGCACTCTGACATAAAACTAGAATGTAATATATGATGTCATGTTCATTAGTATTCTGTAGCTCCACAAGACATCACTTCATCACAGTGTTTTAGTAGAAGTCACTATTCTGCTTCATGTTTACATTCACGTTGTGTACATTGCAGGTCACTACAATACCCAGCATGCATCAGGAAAAAGCATGATGCTGTGAGTGCAGTGCAGCGGGCGTTAAACACACCGTGGGGAAAGGTAAAGATGTTTCACTGATTCTGTGAGTAATAGATTATTATGGAGTAGTGGTTAGTGACTATAGATAGAATGTTAATATTAAAAAGGAAAATGGTTTACGTTTGTGATTGCGCAGCTTTCCTGAGCAGAGAATTCTGACAGAGATCTGAAAGCAGAATTATACGGTTATCTATTACAGAAGGTTTGAAACAAAACTGTCATTCTGTTTCTATTCCTCACAAAAGAGACTTCTCACACCTTCAGCGTACAGGAAGTGGGACTGAAGTAAGGTCGCGACCGTTTTTGACCTAGCTTTTTGTTTTAAAAAAATAAAAAATTTTTTTTTTTTTTTTTGCTTTTTTTTTGTCTTTTTGAGAAAGATTTTCCAGCAGGTTCACAGAGCGTCTGATTGAGGCTAGTGCTGGATTAGACCGGGACTGAGATCAGATCCACAGTCAGGGATGAAGCTCATGGGACAAAGACTGTGTTCATTAACGTGCATTAACATGAACAGTAATATAAACAGCAATGTGAACGTTATTTTCTTTATATTTTGGTAATTGGAACAAAGTAAACTCTTTATAAAACATGGTGGGCGTGTACGTACAAAAATAATATCTGGACTGGGAAAAAAACAAAACCCAAAACCCAAACCCCAGTCCCTCAGACATCAGTAGTTATGATGGATTATGAACTGGAGTGATGTAGCTGAGGTTGAGGAACGGTCAGAGCCACTATTCACACACCATAACGCTAATGCTAACATTTCTACTGCTAACATTCGACACTGTTCCTGATGCAGAGATCTACACTTCATATTTAATTTCAGGACACGCCCATTAGCAGACATTTTCTAGCACAACAAATATAAATTGTGTACTTTTTTACTTGAAGAGAATATTCTTCAGAACAACTCTCCCGTGTTTACTCAGTGCACTGTATGAAATGTCTTCTAAAGATGGCTGTTGGTTTATAGGGACACGACTTTTTTCTATATGTAATGAATAATTTCTTTTCTCGGATGTCCCAGTGTAGAGGTGATCTGACCTCAGAATCTCCAGTGTACAGTGTGTGTGTGTGTGTGTGTGTGTGTGTGTGTACCTCAGTATCTCCAGTGTGTGTGTGTGTGTGTGTGTGTGTGTGTGTACCTCAGTATCTCAGTGTTGCGTGTGTGTGTGTGTGTGTGTGTGACTCAGTATCTCCAGTGTACAGTGTGTGTGTGTGTGTGTGTGTGTACCTCAGTATCTCCAGTGTACAGTGTGTGTGTGTGTGTGTGTGTGTACCTCAGTATCTCCAGTGTACAGTGTGTGTGTGTGTGTGTGTGTACCTCAGTATCTCCAGTGTACAGTGTGTGTGTGTGTGTGTGTGTGTGTGTGTGTGTCCTCAGTATCTCAGTGTACAGTGTGTGTGTGTTGTGTGTGTGTGTGTGTACCTCAGTATCTCCAGTGTACAGTGTGTGTGTGTGTGTGTGTGTGTGTGTGTGTGTGTGTGTGTGTACTCAGTATCTCAGTGTACAGTTTGTGTGTGTGTGTGTGTGTGTGTGTGTGTGTGTGTGTGTACCTCCAGTATCTCCAGTGTACAGTGTGTGTGTGTGTGTGTGTGTGTGTGTGTGTGTGTGTGTGTGTCTCTCCAGTGTACAGTGTGTGTGTGTGTGTGTGTGTGTGTGTGTACCTCAGTATCTCCAGTGTACAGTGTGGATTCTCCAGTCCAGCAGAGAGCAGTGTCACTCCTGAATCCTGCAGGTTATAATTGTAACTCAGGTCCAGTTCTCTCAGTCTGGAGGAGTTTGAACTGAGAACTGAGGACAGAACTCTACAGCTTTCACCTGAGAGATTAGAACACTGCAGTCTAGAAGGAAATGATTATACAATAAGATATTAGTCTTTGTGAGTAAGCAAAGGTTGTATCTGGCTGTAGAACGTCTTTTAGTTCTCACAGACAATGAACTAAACCTCTGCAGCGTCTCCTCTCTGTGATTTACATAGCAGCTGTAATTATTACACTTATTCCGGCAAATACGTCTGATGGAAATCAGCATGTTTAGAATTATTGTTATCTTACAACTACAGGAAGTCCATGATAAAGTCCGCTGAGATGTGTGACTTGGCAGTTGGCAGTGGACAAGAGGATTAAGATTGACCAGGAAGGTGATCAAATTGAGAAAAATGGGCTAAATGAGACTTGTGAGTCTTGTGTGGAACCTGCATCTGTTCTTTCCCATAAAACACTAAGCCCATGAGCACTGAGAGTAAAAACGCAGTGCTCGGTCAGTCAGTAGTTATGAGTAATATGCAGTGAACACTAGAGACAATAAAACACGGCTGGAGTGAACTTCTCAAACTTGCTGTAGGAAATCATGGCTCACAGCAGTGAGATCTTCACTTCTGGTGCGTGTGTGAGGAGCATTTCCAAGCTTCCAAGTTCAGAGCCAGAACAGAACCTAATGATATTAATAAGGAACCCAGTCAGGTCTCAAGAGGTGACCAAGAGAAGATGAAACTAGAAGCCTGCTGATGGTGGAGCACAAACAGATGTTGGTGAGTCTAGAGTATTTAAACAGCTGCACACTGTCAGTGTCGGATTCATGGCACTTCATCACGTGTGGTATTGACCATCGTAGAACCGTGTCTGGGCAATATCTCAGTTACATGAAAGGGAAATATTATAAACAGCCATGTTTCCACAGAACACGGCCTGGGGTGTGTGAACCTGGAGGATGAAACCAAGATTGGAACTGAGCGGTCCATGAGACAGACGAGGAGACAGGAGGAAACCTTCTCCCATTTCTCAACACCACAAATCAGAGAAGCTGGTATTTGTTTTTGGATCTGAACATTTCATTTCCATCTGCAGAACCAGGATCGCCGATCATTAACGGAAAACATGATAAACACTTCAACTGGTCTGGAACCAGCTCCATAAAACGTCCTCCATAATCATTTACACACACTTTTCTCACATCACACTGATTCACATGGAGCTCGCTTACCTCTGACCGGCTGTCATATTGTCCATAGAGGATTATTAAGAAAGTTATGGCACCCCCTTCAGGATACAGCTGCAAAGTATATAAATATTATTATTATTATTAGTAGTAGTAGTATTAGTATTATTTGGAAATTGACTTGAGCCACACCATAAGCATTTCACTGTACATATGTCCTTATAAACAGTGTAAATAATAAATGATCAACTTTGACTTGAAATTGAATAAAACCCTTCATAAAATTTACAGATGGATTTACATGAGATTAATTCCACAGTGAACCGTGTAAATGAAAATACAAACAGTTCTCTTAGTGTAAGTTTAAAGCTTTTATGTATTATAACTCCATATTCAATACTCACTGTGTTTTCACTCGGTCCTCTCCTCCCAAGCTGCTCAGATTCAGTTTCATTTTCTCGCAAACAGAAGAGCTGCCTTTGTTTCCACAAATGTGGGTGGAGACACAGACATCAGGATTGAGACACAGACATCAGGATTGAGACACAGACTTCATGTTTAAAAAGGAAACACACACACACACACACACACACACACACACACACACACACACACACACACACACACACAATTTATTTATATCCCTTTAAAACAATCCAAGTCACATGGACTTGATATGATCTAACATTCTGTCATCACACAGTTTACAGTGAAATGTCACACAATTCTTATTTAATACTTCAGTGTGTGTATTGTGTGTTATAGATATGTTATAGATTTATATTTATAAACTCCTCTACTTCCTGTACTTCCTCTAAACTGCTTTATGTTCCTCTCGTCTTAAACTTGAGTTTCTTTTTCACTGAACTGAACAGGAAGTGAGGGGTTTGCATGATGTAAAGTGACTCGCCCGAGGTGATCTGGAGTGCAGCTGAAGGAGACAGTGCAGTGATTAGTGCAGTGCTGAAGTGCACATGATGTTATATTACTGAAAGAACTGAAAGTTTCAGCATCAGTTCCTACAATCAATTATTCACACGCTTTCTTTAACAGTGAAGTTCAGTGATGTAGCGGAATTCAACCCTTTACCCCATTATACCTGCAGATGGCAGCACAGTTCCACTGCAGAACACAACATACACACACACACACACACATGCACACACAATCACACACTCTCATACACACACATACACTCACACAATCACACACACACACACACACACACAATCACATACTCTATACACACACACACTCAACACAATCACACACACACACACACATAATCACACCACACACACATACACACACACAATCATACACACACTTTACACACACACCAATCATATACACACACAATCACACACACACACACACACACACACACACACAATCACACTCTCATAACACACATACTACTCACAAACATACACACAAAAACACATACACACACAATCACACACACACACACACACACACACACACACACACACACACAATCAAACACACACACACACACACACACACAATCAACACACACACACATACACTCACACAATCATACACACACACACAAACACACACAATAGCACACAACACAATCACACACACACAATCCACGATCACACACACACAACACACACACACACACACACACACACACAATCACACACACAAACTTCATACACAAACAACACTCACACAATCACACAATACACATACACACACAATCACACACACACAAACACAACACACACAATCACACACACACACACACACAACTGCGTACACCACACACACACACACACACACTCATACACACACATACACTCACACAATCACACACACACACACACACACACACACACAAAATAATCAATACACAAAACAACATATACACACAACAACCAACACAATCACACACACACACAAACACACACAATCACACACACACTACAACACACACATATAATCAACACACACAACACACAATCACACACAACACACACACAAATCACACATCACACACACACACACACACTCACAACACACAAACACACACAATACACACATACACACACAATCACACACATACCATACACAATCACACACACACACAACACACACACAATCACACACACACACACACACAATCACACACACAAAACACATACACACAATACACTAACAATCACACACACACACACACACATACGTTCACACACATCACACACACGCACAAACATATACACACACACACACCAACCCACACACAATCACACACACACACACACACACAAACACACACACAATCACACAAAAAAAAAGACAACACACTATTCTCACACACACACAAACACACACACAATACACACAATCACACACACACACACACACAATCACACACAATCACACACACACATTCATAACACACACACACACAATCACACACAATACACACAAACACACACACAATCACACAAACACACACACACACACAATAAACACACACACACAAACACACAATCACACACACACACACAAAACACACACAAACACACACACACACACACACACAAACACACACACAATGTGGAGTTGTTGGTTAAACATTGTAACAATGAAAATGGTACTTCATGTAGATTATTATACAGAATGATGTAAGTGTATTTTTATTGTTTGTACATATTCAGGATTCATGTGTCTCTCTTTATAATACTTTCTTATCATGGATTATTTATACCATATAAATAAGGTCATGGATGTGCATTATTTATTTATTGATTGATTTATTCTGTGCACATCTGTAAATAGTTAAGTTGTAAATTTGTTTAAGTTGTAAATCTGGCGAATTACATCAGACTGATGTGGTTTATTGTTTACTGTGATTATTTAATCTGATATTACCAGATATCTTAACATGTGATTTACATGAACATTGAAATAATCTGATTATTGTAGATGTGGAATAATAATCAGATGTCAGTGTAATAATGTAAATGTCAATTTAACAGTCAATGTTGTGCATTTATTCATATTTTAGCTGTGGTTTTAACACAAACCAAAAGTAATACTACTACTACTACTACTACTACTAATAATAATAATAATAGGAAATGTTGCTTTGTCTTCATTTGATTGTGTTGTGTTAAATTAATTTACGTTAATTAATCTACATTTTGTTTCTTTGCAGCTTCATTTACACACACAAATAAATAAATAAATAAATAAATTAGATCGTTGCTTAATTAATTAAAATAAACACCCTACAGATGGTGAATATCTATACTTTGTCTTTTATTTCCTCTTTTTCTTAACGTTAGTTACATAAAACACATTGAATTTGAGGATGTAAATTTGGCGTATAAATAAACTTACACTGTCCAATAACCGTATTACTCGATGTCGATGTTTTTATTGTATAATTGTTGACCTCAGATCATGATCGGATTATCTGTGCACATGTAAACACACGGAGTGTAATAATGCAGATGTTAATTAAACAGTGTGTAAATTATGAACAGATCTCTCTAATAATAATTTCTGCAGTAGGAAATGTTACACATGGAGGTGATGTACAGCTCCGACACTGTGGGGTGTAAAATCCTCCTCCGCCTATAAATCTCTCACACACACACACACACACACACACACTGAGCAGAGTGGAGGGAGCGTCAGTGTGTGAGCGCTCACACAGCCATGCGTCCACACACACCGAGCGAGGCGAGTTCAGACGAGTGAGAGCAGCATGGAGAGCACGGACGTGAACATGAGCGTGAACATCACCGAGGTTCTCGGAGAGCTTCACTCCACTCTCACCTCACAGCTCATCACCTCTCTGCTGCTCGGAGCGCTCATCCTCTTTGCCATTTTGGGAAACACGTGTGTCATCGCCGCCATTGCACTGGAACGATCTCTCCAGAATGTAGCTAATTACTTAATTGGCTCGTTAGCGGTCACGGACCTCATGGTGTCAGTTCTGGTTCTGCCCATGGCTGCTCTCTATCAGGTCCTGGACAAGTGGACTTTGGGTCAAGAGATCTGTGATCTATTCATCGCTCTGGATGTTTTGTGCTGCACATCTTCCATCCTTCACCTGTGTGCCATTGCGCTGGATCGTTATTGGACCATCACCGACCCCATCGACTATGTGAACAAACGGACCCCGAAACGCGCCGCCGTGTTAATCAGCCTGACGTGGATTGTTGGATTCTCCATCTCCATCCCTCCAATGTTGGGATGGAGGAAACCTGAGGACCGCTCCGATCCCGATGCATGCTCCATCAGCCAAGATCCAGCGTACACCGTGTACTCCACATTCGGCGCTTTCTACCTCCCGCTCGTCATCATGCTCGTGCTCTACGGACGCATTTTCAGAGCTGCTAGATTTCGCATCCGGAAAAACGTTGGGAAGCGTCGGAGAGTGTCGGCCAGGATCCCGGACCACAATGAGATCACAGTAAGCATCAGTGCCAACGGAGCCGCAAAACCAAAACCAGAGTTCATGGAACTGAGAGAAGAAAGCTGTAGACGCCACATCCTGCCGCTCTCGAACACCTCACTGCTGGAGCAAAAGGACGGGAAGAGCACGGAAACCAAAAGAAAAGCAGCACTGGTGCGGGAACGGAGGGCAGTGAAGACGCTCGGCATCATCATGGGTACCTTCATCCTGTGCTGGCTGCCGTTCTTCACCGTGGCACTCGTGCTGCCGTTCTGTAAGTCGCGGTGCTCGATGCCCGACTGGCTCGGAGACGTCATCAACTGGCTCGGCTACTCCAACTCTCTCCTGAACCCCGTCATCTACGCCTACTTCAATAAAGACTTCCAGAACGCATTCAAGAAAATTGCAAAATGCAAATGTGTCGGGCCGTGAGGCGAACGCTCGTCTTATTGTCTGCCATTTTGAATTGTTGAAAGGGATTGTGGGTAAGAGGAATTTCATTATGCAGGGTTCAGGTGCAAAAATCCCCAGCGATAAATTACTGCCTATATATAAATATGCGAGTGTGTGTGTGTGTGTGTGTGTGTGTGTTTATAAATGAAGCTAGGTGCTGATTTGTTCATTTCTTTTCAGTTAAATATAAATATAAATATAAACTCTCAGAGCTTTGAACATCTACAGCATTGTATACGATTATTTTTCATCCTTATACAAACTGTACCTGGGTCAGAGATGAGAATATTTAGAGGGCAGTTGTGGATCAGGTGGTAGAGTGGGTTCTCCACTAATCGTAGGGTTGGAGGTTCGATTCCCGGCCCGGGTGACTCCACATGCCGAAGTGTCCTTGGGCAAGACACTGAACCCCAAGTTGCTCCCGATGGCAAGTTAGCGCCTTGCATGGCAGCTCTGATACCATTGGTGTGTGAGTGTGTGTGTGAATGAGACACAGTATAAAGCGCTATATAAGTGAACATTTACCATTTACAAATATGTTCAAATCATTTCTAATGTACATAAATATCATGCTGCTCTTCTTCTTCTCATATTTCCCTGCTGCCTTGTTAAAATAGTATTTATGATAAAAATAAAAAGATATATATTCTAAAATACAGGAGAAAGAAAATCCTGCACTAAAGGGTCAGTAGAATAAACTCTACATTACAGACTGAAGATCGAACCCTGAGCCGAGTCACGGCGGACCAACAGATTACTCTCCCCGGATATTCTTCTGAGAAGAATGTGAATTACGCAGGATTTTAAACATTTAACGTTTTTGTCAAACTCTAAAAGGTGTCATTTTGAACTCATATCTAATTATAACAGTCATGTGACCTGAGGTCATAAAGTCGATGTGAGGGTCATGTGATCAAATGTATTGTTTGGTAACGTCACGAACTTCGTGACATTCTGACATTATTACATTGAATTGTTAGTATTTTAAATGATTTGTTCTGAACGAACCCTGTCCAGGGTGTAACCCCGCCTTGTGCCCGACGCTCACTGGGATAGACTCCAGGTTCCCTGCGACCCTGAAGAAGGAGGAAGTGGTAGAAGATGAATGGATGGATGTTCTGAACTAGAATAAACTTTATAATGAATGTTATACATCACGCTCACGTTACGATGGCGGTGTCCAGAGTCGTAATGAAATCTTTGACCCAGATGTTAATGAACCGCTGGGGTTCTGCTGTTTAACCCTGCACTGTAAATCACTGTGTACTGTTATAACCCCTTATAACACTCTGACCATTAGCACTCGCTAATCATCAACATCGCTCAACACGTGCTTCAATAAAGCTGTGGACAAATTAAATGCATTCAGATGATGAAGCTTCAACGTCCTGCTGTTGTTCTCTCTGTACGTCTTCTACAGATCTACAGACCACAATATCACCAGAGTTTTTATCTGTTTATAGTTACATTTAGTGTTCATAAACCAAGTTATTTCCTGTTGCCACTTACGTTATAGCAGTTATAAACAGCTCCGTCACCAGCCTCTCTATTCTCTTTCTCTATTCTCTCTCTCTATTCTCTCTCTCTATTCTCTCTCTATTCTCTCTCTATTCTCTCTCTCTATTCTCTTTCTCTGTTCTCTCTCTATTCTCTCTCTCTATTCTCTTTCTCTATTCTCTCTCTATTCTCTCTCTCTATTCTCTCTCTCTATTCTCTTTCTCTATTCTCCTCTCTATTCTCTCTCTATTCTCTCTCTCTATTCTCTCTCTCTATTCTCTTTCTCTATTCTCTCTCTATTCTCTCTCTATTCTCTC
>CM022780.1:608107-628107 GCA_012411365.1 Ameiurus melas
CTCCAGACCTGTTCGCACATCACCCTCTAGTCCTTGGCTCTCAGAAGCTCTGCGTAGCAACCGGGCCAAACTAAGAGCATCTGAAAGGAAATGGCGCAAATCAAACAACCCAAATCACCTAACCAATTACCAGACACTTCTCTCCTCTTTTTCCAAAAGCATCTCCATTGCTAAAGCCACATACTACCAAGATAAGATTGGTAGTTCTCCCAACACCCGCATTCTTTTCAAAACTTTTTCCTCTCTTCTCTGTCCCCCTCCTCCCCCTTCCCCTACCTCTCTCACTGCTGATGACTTTGCAACTTTCTTTTCCAGCAAGGTTACATCATTTAGGAACCAGTTCTCAACCCCAGACATGCATAGACCAACTCCTCCTCCACGTACCTCCCAACTGACTTCCTTCTCTCCCCTCTCAGAGACTGAGGTCTCTAAACTCCTCCTCTCTAACCGTCCCACAACCTGTCCCCTTGACCCTATCCCTTCTCACCTTCTGCAGTCCATCTCTCACACACTATTACCTGCACTTACACACATCTTTAACACATCACTCTCTACTGGTACATACCCTACCTCATTTAACAAGCCCGGGTTACCCCACTGCTTAAAAAAACATCATTCAACCCTGCTATAGTTAACAATTACAGACCTGTTTCCCTCCTCCCCTTTCTTTCCAAAACTCTTGAAAGAGCCGTTTTTAATCAACTCTACAATTTTCTCACACAGAACAACCTCATAGACACCAAGCAGTCTGGCTTCAAGAGCAACCATTCCACGGAGACTGCTCTGCTTTCCGTCACTGAAGTCTTATGACTAGTAAGAGCAACCTCTAGATCATCCGTCCTCATCCTACTGGACCTCTCTGCTGCTTTCGACACTGTGAACCATCAGATCCTCCTGTCAACTCTCTCCAACCTGGGCATCACTGGAACGGTTCTACGCTGGGTGGAATCCTATCTGTCTGACAGATCCTTCAAAGTATCGTGGAGCGGAGGTATTTCTGAAACTCAGCAACTCACAACTGGTGTTCCACAGGGGTCATTTCTGGGTCCACTCCTCTTTTCTATCTACACTACGTCTCTTGGTCAGGTGATTGAGTCTCATGCTTTCTCCTATCACTGCTATGCTGATGACACAACAGCTCTATTTGTCCTTCCAACCTGATGATCCATCTGTCTCTGCACGCATCTCTTCTTGCCTGTCAGACATCTCGGTCTGGATGAAGGAGAACCATCTTCAGCTTAACCTGGGAAAATCTGAGCTTCTCGTCATCCCAGCCTATCCCTCAATCAACCAGAACTTCACTGTACAGCTCAGTTCATTTACACTCATGCCAACCAGGATGGCCAGGAACCTTGGGGTGATTCTTGATGAGGGCTCGACCTTTACAGACCACATCTCAGCAACTGCAAGGTCCTGTAGGTTCATCCAGTACAACATCAAGAAAATCCGAACCTACCTCACCAAACAGGCTACACAGATACTAGTCCAGGCTCTTATCTCTAAACTGGACTACTGCAACTCACTGCTTTCAGGCCTCCCAGCAGCTCCATCAAACCCCTTCAGATGATTCAGAATGCTGAAGCGCGCCTCGTCTTCAACCAGCCCAAGACAAACCATGTCACACCCCTCTTCATCTCCCTCCACTGGCTTCCTGTAGCTGCCCGCATCAAGTTCAAGGCCTTGATGCTCACCTACAAGACCTTGTCAGGAACAGCGCCCCCTACCTCAACTCTCTCCTGAAGGCATACGTTCCCTCTCGCAATCTGCGATCGACTAGTGACCGACGTTTAGTAGTTCCCACTCAGCGAGGCGTAAGGTCCCTTTCCAGAACCTTCACGCATACCGTTCCCCAGTGGTGGAATGAACTTCCGATCTCAATCCGGACTGCGGAATCTCTCACTATCTTCAAAAAACAGCTAAAGACCCACCTCTTCTGTGAACACCTAACCATCTCCTAGAGAAGAAAAAAACAAAAAAACCCCACACAACACACTCACACCTCTACTCTGTACACTCTTCTTCCTCTGGTATTCTATTAATGATCTTGTACAGTAACACTACTCGTATTGTTCTGATTGATATTTCACTTTGATTATTTGTAAGTCGCTTTGGATAAAAGCTTCTGTCAAGTGAATAAATGTAAATGTAAATGTAAACACACACACACCCATACACATACACAAATACACACACACACACACACACACACATGTATACACATACAAACACACACACAAATACAAACACACACACAAATACACACACACACACGCACACACATACATACACACCCATACACAAATACACACACACACCCATACACAAATACAAACATCACGTATACACACATGTATACACATACAAACAAACACACACATACACAAATACACACACACAAACACACCCATACAAATACACAAATACACACACACACCCATACACAAATACAAACATCACGTATACACACATGTATACACATACAAACAAACACACACATACACAAATACACACACACAAACACACCCATACAAATACACAAATACACACACACACGTATACACATACAAACACACAAACACACACACACCCATATACACATACACAAACACACACACACACCTATACACATACACAAATACACACACATTACCACACACACACACACACACACGTATACACATACACGTATACACATACAAACACACACACCCACACACATACACAAATACACACACACACCCATACACATTACCACACACACACGTATACACATACACGTATACACATACAAACACACACACAAACACACACATACATATACACATACAAACGCACACAAACACATATTTTATATATACACACACACACACACACACACACATACAATACACACACTGTGCAGTGATCTGCTGTCAGTGAGGATGTTAATTCACTCATTAGTGCTGATGATCATTTACAGGATGTGACATCATTATGATCATGTGACCCTGTCACCTTTGACCCCGATATCATTACTCACCCGTTTCCTCCTCTTATCCTGTTCAGTGGGAGGTTCTTCATCATCAGAGAACGTCGGCTCATCCCCTCCACTCACCAACATACAGCTACAGAGAGAGAGAGAGACAGGTACAGAAAGATAGACAGGTACAGAGAGATAGACAGACAGACCCAAAGAAAGGGACAGAGAGAGAGAGACAGGTACAGAAAGAGAGACAGGTACAGAGAGATAGACAGACAGACCCAAAGAAAGGGACAGAGAGAGAGTGAGAGAGAGAGAGAGAGGGGGGGTAAATTGTTTAAATCTATACATTCAGGGAAGCTTTATACCAAAATATTAAACTATAACAGACATCTGGCTGTCTCTCTCTCTCTCCCTCTCCTACTCTCTCTCCCACTCTCTCTCCCACTCTCTCTCCAAGCTCCTTTACTCCCTCTCCTACTCCCTCTCCTACTCCCTCTCCCACTCTCTCTCCCACTCTCTCTCCTGCACACTCTCTCTCTGTAAGATGATGTATGGTCAGTGTGATGAACATTGCTCCACTCTGCTGTGTGAGATCAATCTTCCATTTTACACACCATTGGTCACAGAGATTGATTGGACAACACACACACACACACACACACACACACACACACACACACACACACACACACACACACACTTACTCTTTGAAGGTCCCTGTGTCCGGATCTTCAGTCATCACATCGTGTAGAGACTCGACACAGATATTAACAATCCCACAGAACTTTTCCTGTACAACACTGAGAAGGAAGGAGAGAGTCCAACACATCAGATCAGACCAAATTACAACACAAATTCACCTACTGGGAAACTGAAACACAACGGTTGAGTAAATGCAGTGCTGATCGGCCCCGAGGAGATTGGAGAGTCTGCAGAAAATGAAGAGACAGGAGAGAACAGAGAGACTGGAGAGAATCTAGAGACTGGAGAGCTTGGAGAGAATGAAGAGATTGGAGAGACTGGAGAGACAAGACAGTGGAGAGATTGGAGAGACTGGAGACAGTGGAGAGACTGGAGAGTCTGGAGAGACGAGACTGGAGAGATTGGAGAGACTGGAGAGAATGAAGAGTTTGGAGAGACTGGAGAGACTGGAGAGAATGGAGAGAATGGAGAGACTGGAGAGACGAGACTGGAGAGATTGGAGAGACTGGAGACAGTGGAGAGACTGGAGAGAATGAAGAGTTTGGAGAGACTGGAGAGACTGGAGAGACGAGACTGGAGAGATTGGAGAGACTGGAGACAGTGGAGAGACTGGAGAGATTGGAGAGAATGGAGAGATTGGAGAGATTGGAGAGACTGGAGAGACTGGAGAGACTGGAAAGATTGGAGAGAATGGAGAGAATGGAGAGACTGGAGAGATTGGAGAGAATGGAGAGACTGGAGAGAATGGAGAGACTGGAGAGATTGGAGAGAATGGAGAGATTGGAAAGACTGGAGAGACTGGAGAGACTGGAGAGATTGGAGAGAATGGAGAGACTGGAGAGATTGGAGAGAATGGAGAGATTGGAGAGACTGGAGAGACCCCGTGGCAGACTCTCTGTACACAGTGACAGATAAAACACTGAGAAACACCTGGACCAGGTACAGACTCCGTGACCACACCCAGCAGAAACAGGCAGAGACAATAACACAAAAAACCCCGCATAAATACTTATATACACAATATAAACAAAAATAAATGAATAAAAAAAAGAAATTTATACACACACACACACACACACACACAATTTATTCATTTATTTTAATTTATCTAAGTATTCATGTGTTATTTTTTTATGGATGCATAAAAAGCCCTGAATTAGACTACAGTCCTAAATATTTTAAATAAACAAAAGATAGTACTGAAACTGTGCCCCGCCCCCATCCAATAATAAAAATAATAGTTAGTTACTGCCCTAATACACACATTCCATCACACACACACACACACACACACTCCATCTCTCTCACATACACTTCTTTATGAACTATTATGGACTCTTATGTTGTACTGATATGAGTGTTCGCACGACAGCTACACTAATCACTTATATTAAAGATGTTTATCTCTCTCTCTCTCTCTCTCTCACACACTCGCTTTATCTCACCTGAAAATAAATTAAATAACTAAAGAGAACTGAACCTTGAGCAGAGTTGGTCTACAGTCTCACCTGTGTGTGTGTGTGTGTGTGTGTGAGTGTGAGAGTGTGTGTGTATGAGCATGTGTGTGTGTGAGTGTGTGTGTGTGAGCGTGTGTGTGTGTGTGAGCGTGTGTGTGAGTGTGTGTGTGTGTGTGTGTGTGTGTGTGTGTGTGTGTGAGTGTGTATGAGTGTGTGTGTGTGTGTGTGTGAGTGTGTGTGTGAGTGTGTATGAGCGTGTGTGTGAGCGTGTGTGTGGTGTGTGTGAGCGTGTGTGTGTGTGTGTGTGAGTGTGTGTGTGAGTGTGTATGAGTGTGTGTGTGTGTGAGTGTGTGTGTGTGTGTGTGTGTGCGTGTGTGTATGACAAAAATCAGTTATATAAAGTGTAAACTCTGATGAAGATGTGGAGAACCTACAGTTACACCTCTGACTGTTACACAGCGCTGACACTGGAGACTCCTTCCTTACACGTTCCATAAACAACTCCATGTAACCATTACAGATGTTTATCATCTGTGTATGTGGAGCTGTACACGTCCCTGTGACTGAGCCGTTACTATAGAAACCATAACGTATTAGAGCAAGTGCATTAATATAAACCTGTGATTTTCTGCTATAATATTATCAGAGCTCCGCCTCTTGACATTCCCCACCCCCTCTGCCCCTCCCCCAGGGTGTGGCGTGTGGGTGAGGTACTGACGTGTTATCTGAAGGTAATAATGAGAGCAGAGCTAAAGACGACAGTTTCCTCCTCTCAGGCTGTGTGATGTTGTCCATCCTGTCCACCCACATCTCCATCAGGTTCCCCAACAGCTGCTCCGGCTACACACACACACATACACACACATACACACACACACAGAGACACACACACACAGAGACACACACACACAGAGACACACACACACAGAGACACAGAGACACACACACAGAGACACGCACACAGAGACAGAGACAGATACAGACACACACACACACACAGATAGACAGACAGACCGACAAAACAGACACAACAGATACATACATACAGAGAGAGTATTCTTGTTAGATTCATCTCATAACAACAAGTGTGTGTGTGTGTGTGTGTGTGTGTGTAGTATGTGTGTGTGTGTGTGTTTCACCTCCTGGTTGAACTCCATGGCCATCTGTGTGAGCAGTGAAGAAAAGAAGCTGGAGTTCTGCAGGAGGATGCGACCAATTATACCCAGATACGTCGACATCACCACGGGGTACCTCTGCACACACACACACACACACACACACACACACACACACACACACAGTTAGAATACAGCCTGTTACAGTCCCACTAAGCAAATATGTGTGAAATAACACTACAGTTAAATAAATAAATAAGTACATAAATAATAAATGGTGCGGAACAGAGACGGTGTAAGATTGTGTAATAATCTGTACAGACGTAAACACTCACCTCTCCCTCGATCACTCCTCTGAACACAGCGGGCAGTAGAGGCTGGAACATGTGAGAGGCCAGAACTGGACTCACTTTCAATGCAATCTCCACTACCTACCGCCAATTAAACACACACACACACACACATTAAAGGACCATCATTTTCTGATTTTCCTGTAGTTTGACCACAAGTTCTCCTCCATTCCACCAAGCTGAAATCGTCTGAGCAGCACTCAGACCACAACTATTTCATTGATTATGTTTATTAAACAGTTTAAAGAGGACAAAGTTTATGACTACTCATCACCAACATCATCAATAACACGGTCAACATCAACAAGATTATCACCTACATAACCATTAACCTCATCACCAACATTAACACCAACAGCATCACTATCGTGAACAAAGTCACCAGCTGCAACCAACATCATCGAGAACAATATCACCAACATCACCATTACCAACTTCACCACCATCATTACCAATATCACCATTACCAACATCACCATCATTACCACCATCATTACCAACATCACCACCATCATTACCAATATCACCATTACCAACATCACCATCATTACCACCATCATTACCAACATCACCACCATCATTACCAATATCACCATTACCAACATCACCATCATTACCACCATCATTACCAACATCACCACCATCATTACCAATATCACCATTACCAACATCACCATCATTACCACCATCATTACCAACATCACCACCATCATTACCAATATCACCATTACCAACATCACCATCATTACCACCATCATTACCAACATCACCACCATCATTACCAATATCACCATTACCAACATCACCATCATTACCACCATCATTACCAACATCACCACCATCATTACCAATATCACCATTACCAACATCACCATCATTACCACCATCATTACCAACATCACCACCATCATTACCAATATCACCATTACCAACATCACCATCATTACCACCATCATTACCAACATCACCACCATCATTACCAATATCACCATTACCAACATCACCATCATTACCACCATCATTACCAACATCACCACCATCATTACCAATATCACCATTACCAACATCACCATCATTACCACCATCATTACCAACATCACCACCATCATTACCAATATCACCATTACCAACATCACCATCATTACCACCATCATTACCAACATCACCACCATCATTACCAATATCACCATTACCAACATCACCATCATTACCACCATCATTACCAACATCACCACCATCATTACCATCATTACCAATATCACCATTACCAACATCACCATCATTACCACCATCATTACCAACATCACCACCATCATTATCATCATTACCAATATCACCATTACCAACATCACCATCATTACCACCATCATTACCATCATTACCAATATCACCATTACCAACATCACCATCATTACCACCATCATTACCATCATTACCAATATCACCATCATTACCACCATCATTACCAACATCACCACCATCATTACCATCATTACCAATATCACCATTACCAACATCACCATCATTACCACCATCATTACCACCATCATTACCATCATTACCAATATCACCATTACCAACATCACCATCATTACCATCATTACCAACATCACCATCATTACCAACATCACCACCATCATTACCATCATTACCAATATCACCATTACCAACATCACCATCATTACCACCATCATTACCATCATTACCATTATCACCATTACCAACATCACCATCATTACCAATATCATTACCATCATTACCAATATCACCATTACCAACATCACCATCATTACCACCATCATTACCAACATCACCACCATCATTACCATCATTACCATCATTACCAATATCACCATTACCAACATCACCACCATCATTACCATCATTACCAATATCACCATTACCAACATCACCATCATTACCACCATCATTACCATCATTACCATTATCACCATTACCAACATCACCATCATTACCAACATCACCATCATTACCACCATCATTACCATCATTACCAATATCACCATTACCAACATCACCACCATCATTACCATCATTACCAATATCACCATTACCAACATACACCATCATTACCAATATCACCATTACCAACATCACCATCATTACCACCATCATTACCTACATCATCACCATCATTACCATCATTACCAATATCACCATTACCAACATCACCATCATTACCACCATCATTACCAACATCACCACCATCATTACCATCATTACCAATATCACCATTACCAACATCACCATCATTACCACCATCATTACCAACTTCACCACCATCATTAGCATCATTACCATTACCAACTTCACCACCATCATTACCAACATCACCACCATCATTACCAATATCACCATCATTACCAATATCATTACCATCATTACCAACATCACCATTACCAACTTCACCACCATCATTACCAACATCACCACCATCATTACAAACATCACCATTACCAACATCACCATCATTACCACCATCATTACCAACATCACCACCATCATTACCAATATCACCATTACCAACATCACCAACATCACCACCATCATTACCATCATTACCAATATCACCATTACCAACATCACCATCATTACCAATATCATTACCATCATTACCAACATCACCATTACCAACTTCACCATCATTACCAACTTCACCACCATCATTACCAATATCACCATCACCATCATTACCACCATCATTACCACCATCATTACCAACATCACCACCATCATTACCAGTATCACCACCATCATTACCAACATCACCACCATCATTACCAATATCACCACCATCATTACCACCATAATTACCAACATCACCAACATTACCATCATCATTACCATTACCAACTTCACCACCATCATTACCAACATCACAATTACCAACATCACCATCATTACCACCATCATTACCAGTATCACCACCATCATTACCAACATCACCACCATCATTACCACCATCATCATTACCAACTTCACCCTTGTAGTGTGTGAGTGTAGTGTACGGGTGTGAGTGTGGTGTGTGAGTGTAGTGTGTGAGTGTAGTGTGTGAGTGTAGTGTACGGAGTGTAATTTGAGACAGGAGCTGAGTGGGCAGAGTACACATGTTAAATAATTAATTACAAACACGACAACACTGCATTTACACTACTGCATTTGACTCCGTGTGTGTGTGTGTGTGTGTGTGTCTGTGTGTGTTTCTTTCTGGTTCACTGAGATAACGCTGAGCCTAATTGAAGCAACTCTCAACAGCACAACACACACAGACACACACACAACACACACACATCCGGTGTTTGAGGAATGAAATACATGAATCGCTCAAGTTTTCAGACACTGTAGAGACTCAAGTTTAAACGTGACCATGGAATAACTTCACACACACACACACACACACACACACACATGCGCACACACACACACACACACACCTAGAGAACAAAACAAATACAACAATATTCACTCAGTTACGGAAATACCTGAACTTTTCCTCTAAACATCCATGAGTGTCTGCTGAACACAGATAGGAGCAAATAATCTCAGCGGAGAACCCCCACAAACACACACACACACACACACACACACACAAACACAAGTGAAGTGCACATGCACAGACACACACACACACACACACAGCTAACATTAACTCTTAGAAACATCAAGTACTATAAAGTGAGGTCTATATATATATATATATTTGTGTGCGTATATATTAGGGACAACATGAGAACCGATACTTCGGTACCAAGTCGGTACCTACATTATTAAAACGTGACGGTACTTGTTTTTCTGCAGTAGCGCTGGTACCGTTTTTAATTAAAGTACCAAGTACCAATTCTTCCGGACCTGAAGGGGGCAGTAAATAAGCCAAGTGTTTTAGTCGGTCCACAAGTGGTGAAGAACAACAACAAATACAAACACACAGGAAAAACTACAGAAGTTTAGCTCCACCCCGACTCGGGAGGAAATGTGGTCAAATATGGAAATAGGTCTTTAGGTCTGGAGACATGCTTGGCCAGTCCATCACCTTCACCCTCAGCTTCTTTAGTGTGTTTGGGGTCGTTATCATGCTGGAATACTGCCCTGCTAAAGAAGCTGAGGGTGAAGGTGATGGACTGGTCAAGCATGTCTCCAGACCTAAACCCTATTGAGCATCTGTGGATCATCCTCAAACAGAAGGTGGAGGAGCACAAGGTCTCTAACATCCACCAGCTCCGTGATGTCATCACGAAGAAGTGGAAGAGGACTCCAGTGGAACCTGTGAAGCTCTGGTGAACTCCATGCCCAAGAGGGTTAAGGCAGTGCTGGAAAATAATGGTGGCCACACAGAATATTGACACTTTGGGCCCGATGTGGACATTTTCACTTACGGGTGTACTTACTTTTGTTGCCAGCGGTTTAGACATTAATGTCTGTGTGTTGAGTTATTTTGAGGGACAGTAAATGTACACTGTTACACAAGCTGTACACTCACTACTTTACATTGTAGCATAGTGTCATTTCTTCAGTGTTGTCTCATGAAAAGTTATTGAATATTTACAAAAATATGAGGGGTGTACTTACTTTTGTGAGATACTGTGTGTGTGTATGTATATACATACCTTCAGCACTTGCACTTGTCCCTCAGCTGTAATGTCCTTCAGGAATTCACAGAAAGACCTGCACAGAGCTTCACCGTAACTCTGAGACACAAAATAAGGAGAAGTTTATTTCACTGCTCACTTAACACACAGCCTTCACCGTCATATTCACGTACAGTGAGGGAAAGAAGTATTTGATCCCCTGCTGATTTTGTACGTTTGCCCACTGATAAAGAAATGATCAGTTATAATTTTAATGGTAGGTTTACTTGAACAGTGAGAGACAGAATAACAACAAAAACATCCAGAAAAACGCATGTCAAAAATTTTATGAATTGATTTAGATTTTAATGAGGGAAATAAGTATTTGACCCCTCTGAAAAACATGACTTAGTACTTAGAAGCAAAACCCTTGTTGGCGATCACAGAGGTCAGACGTTTCTTGTAGTTGCCCACCAGGTTTGAACATATCTCAGGAGGGATTTTGTCCCACTCCTCTTTGCAGATCTTCTCCAAGTCATTAAGGTTTCGAGGCTGACGTTTGGCAACTCGAACCTTCAGCTCCCTCCACAGATTTTCTATGGGATGAAGGTCTGGAGACTGGATAGGCCACTCCAGGACCTTAATGTGCTTCTTCTTGAGCCACTCCTTTGTTGCCTTGGCCGTGTGTTGTGGGTCATTGTCATGCTGGAATACCCATCCACGACCCATTTTCAATGTCCTGGCTGAGGGAAGGAGGTTCTCACCCAAGATTTGACGGTACATGGCCCCGTCCATCGTCCCTTTGATGCGGTGAAGTTGTCCTGTCCCCTTAGCAGAAAAACACCCCCAAAGTATAATGTTTCCACCTCCATGTTTGACGGTGGGGATGGTGTTCTTGGGGTCATAGGCAGCATTCCTCCTCCTCCAAACACGGCGAGTTGAGTTGATGAAGAGCTCCATTTTGGTCTCATCTGACCACAACACTTTCACCCAGTTGTCCTCTGAATCATTCAGATGTTCATTGGTAAACTTCAGATGGACATGTATATGTGCTTTCTTGAGCAGGGGGACCTTGCGGGCGCTGCAGGATTTCAGTCCTTCATGGCGTAGCTGCCTTGAGATGATTGACAAGATCCTCCCGTGTAGTTCTGGGCTGATTCCTCACTGTTCTCATGATCATTGCAACTCCACGAGGTGAGATCTTGCATGGAGCCCCAGGCCGAGGGAGATTGACAGTTCTTTTGTGTTTCTTCCATTTGCGAATAATCGCACCAACTGTTGTCACCTTCTCACCAAGCTGCTTGGCAATGGTCTTGTAGCCCATTCCAGACTTGTGTAGGTCTACAATCTTGTCCCTGACATCCTTGGAGATCTCTTTGGTCTTGGCCATGGTGGAGAGTTTGGAATCTGATTGATTGATTGCTTCTGTGGACAGGTGTCTTTTATACAGGTAACAAGCTGACATTAGGAGTTCTCCCTTTAAGAGTGTGCTCCTAATCTCAGCTCGTTACCTGAATTAAAGACACCTGGGAGACAGAAATCTTTCTGATTGAGAGGGGGCAAATACTTATTTCCCTCATTAAAATGCAAATCAATTTATAACATTTGTGACATGCATTTTTCTGGATGTTTTTGTTGTTATTCTGTCTCTCACTGTTCAAATAAATCTACCATTAAAATTATAGACTGATCATTTCTTTATCAGTGGGCAAACGTACAAAATCAGCAGGGGAGCAAATACTTTTTTCCCCTCACTGTAGCTCTGTGTAGATCGGGTTAAACCAAGCCCACTCAGATCCCAGAACCAAAACTCTCCTGCATTAGAGTTCCTGTGTGAAAGTCCTTTAGTTAATCCAAGCTTCCTGGATAAAAGTCACAGGTCTATAGTTAATATAGTTATAGGCCCTGACTTGATGAAATGAATAGTCACTACAGTCCCCATACTACACTCAGGGTAAAAGTCCCCACTCTACTGTCCCCACAATACAGTCTCCATAATACCGTCTCCAGTCTCCTATCCCTGGGCTACAGCGGCCATGCTACGGTTTTTGGGCTGCAGTCAACCACCTACCCCCAGCTCTCCACACCCTCACCTGTCCACACCCCCAGCTCTCCACACGCCCACCTGTCCACACGCCTACCTGTCCTCACGCCCACCTGTCCTCACGCCCACCTGTCTACACCCCCAGCTCTCCACACCCTCACCTGTCCACACCCCCAGCTCTCCACACGCCCACCTGTCCACACGCCTACCTGTCCACACACCCACCTGTCCACACCACCAGCTCTCCACACGCCCACCTGTCCACACGCCCACCTGTCCACACGCCCACCTGTCCACACACCCACCTGTCCACACCACCAGCTCTCCACACGCCCACCTGTCCACACGCCTACCTGTCCTCGCCCACCTGTCCACACACCCACCTGTCCACACCCCCAGCTCTCCACACGCCCACCTGTCCACACGCCCACCTGTCCTCATGCACACCTGTCCACACACCCACCTGTCCACACACCCACCTGTCTACACCCCCAGCTCTCCACACACCCACCTGTCCACACGCCCACCTGTCCACACCACCAGCTCTCCACACGCCCACCTGTCCACACACCCACCTGTCCACACGCCCACCTGTCCAAACCACCAGCTCTCCACACGCTCACCTGTCCACACGCCCACCTGTCCACACCTCCAGCTCTCCACACGCCCACCTGTCGACACCTCCAGCTCTCCACACGCCCACCTGTCCACACCCACACTTGTCCACACCACCAGCTCTCCAAAGCCCCACCTGTCCACATCCCCACCCCCCACCTCAACACACTGGATTTTTGGTCTAAAAATACTGAGTTAAAGCCATTGGGATAAACCCACGGCATTACCTTATCATTACTGTGTGTATGTGTGTGTGTGTCTGTGTGTGTGTGTGTGTGTGTGTGTGTGTATATGTGTGTGTGTGTGTGTATGTGTCTGACCTGCAGGAAGTCGGTAACTGAGAGGTAGATGTAGGAGTTGATGATCTGGAAACATGTCCGCACATTCTCTGTACTCATCTCTGTAAGGCGCGCACACACACACATGCACGCACACACACGCACGCACACACGCACACACACCCACACGCACGCACGCACACGCACGCACACGCACGCACACACACGCACGCACACACACACGCACACACACACACACACACACACACACACACACACACAGAGATAATGAAAACCATCATCATGGTATCTGTTTACAAACAGATGGAATTTGTATCACAGTAGCAGTTGTGTAATTCCTCTCTAGTGTTCTGTCACACTGATGTACTGTCCCTGGGTGTGTGTGTGTGTGTGTGTGTGTGTGTGTGTGTGTGTGTGTAGAGAAGTGTTAAACACTGTGTTTAGTGTGATGTTAATAGTGTAACTGTTATGAGATGGTGGTATTGCAGGATGGTGTCACACTGATGTATTGTTCCAGGCCTGCTCTCACTGACCACCTGCACTTAACACAGAGTTAATGATGATGATGATGATGATGATGAGGACTGTTAATGCAGCATGAGTTAATTTAAAGCTCTGATCTGCTTATAAATATTCATCTCTTCAAACACACACACAGACACCACAGGGGAGAGACAGACAGAGAGATTTGTGAGAGCTTTAGATCAGAAAAGATACTCAGGGGAAAAGTGTGTCTGAGGAAAAGAAAAGAAAGCTATAAGAGGGCGGAGCCTCACCGAGCAGGGCTGACATGTTCTGGAAAATTCTGAGCAGCTCCGGAGTCAAAGCGGGACTGTTCTCTAATGTCACCAACCTGCAAACACACACACACACACACACACACACAAGAACATTAACATGGATGTCAGTAACCATGGTAACACATTAAAATGAACACACATGTCTGAAAGGAAGACAGGAGATCACACAAACATACAATACGTTCCTGTGTGTGTGTGTGTGTGTGTGTGTGTGTCTGTACCACAGCTCCAGACCATCCTCCAGCAGGTAGACGTGCGGTGGTTGGGACACGTCGGTGCTCAGCTGAATGACAGGAAGTAGAAATGGATACAGGTTCCTGCTCTCCGCCCCCAGGCCCTGAATCAGGAAGTGCAGACACACACACACACACACACACACACACACACACACACACACATTATTAGTGCCCATAAAACACAGAGGATCCCACAGAGCATTCTAGAAATGAGGTTGCTAGACAACAGCAGGAATCGTACAGCTCTGAGGATCCTAGGACTCCACAAATGATTAAAATGTCACTGAAGATCCCAAAACCACAGAACCCTACTGAGAACCTGGGAACCAGGAGAAGAACCCGAGAAGACCTCTAGGGACCAGAGAGCCCTGCTGATGATCCTAGAACTACACTACCCTGTGGAGGACCTAAGAGTATATCGTTGAGTATACACACATCTGTACAAGGTGGAGGATTGTGTGTGTGTTTACCTTTACAAGGTGGAGGAGTGTGTGTGTGTGTGTACCTTTACAAGGTGGATGAGTGTGTGTGTGTGTGTGTGTGTGTGTGTGTGTGTACCTTTACAAGGTGGATGAGTGTGTGTGTGTGAGTGTGTGTGTGTGTACCTTTACAAGGTGGATGAGTGTGTGTGTGTACCTTTACAAGGTGGATGAGTGTGTGTGTGTGTGTGTGTGTACCTTTACAAGGTGGAGGAGTGTGTGTGTGTGTGTGTACCTTTACAAGGTGGATGAGTGTGTGTGTGTGTGTGTGTGTGTGTGTGTGTGTGTGTACCTTTACAAAGTGGATGAGTGTGTGTGTGTGTGTACCTTTACAAGGTGGATGAGTGTGTGTGTGTGTGTGTGTGTGTACCTTTACAAGGTGGATGAGTGTGTGTGTGTGTGTGTGTGTGTGTTTACCTTTACAAGGTGGATGAGTGTGTGTGTGTGTGTGTACCAGTGTGTGTGTGTGTGGAGGTGTGTGTGTGTGTGTGTGTACCTTTACAAAGTGTAGGAGTGTGTGTGTGTGTGTGTACCTTTACAAGGTGTAGGAGTGTGTGTGTGTGTGTTTACCTTTACAAGGTGGAGGAGTGTGTGTGTGTGTGTGTTTACCTTTACAAGGTGTGTGTGTGTGTGTGTGTGTGTTTACCTTTACAAGGTGGATGAGCGTGTGTGTGTGTGTGTGTGTGTGTGTACCTTTACAAGGTGGAGGAGTGTGTGTGTGTGTTTACCTTTACAAGGTGGAGGAGTGTGTGTGTGTGTGTTTACCTTTACAAGGTGGAGGAGTGTGTGTGTGTGTGTGTTTACCTTTACAAGGTGGAGGAGTGTGTGTGTGTGTGTTTACCTTTACAAGGTGGATGAGTGTAGTGAGGATAGCGCAACGCAGCATGTTGTGTTCTTCAGACTGTTTCCAGAGCAGAGGGAGGTACTGAACTAGGCACCCTATGTAGGGACGGATCTACACACCCCACACGCACACACACACACACAAATGGAAAAGAAATGTTAATAAACATCTCCTTTCAGAAAACTTCACCGTATCAAAGATTATACATGGTTTTAACCCGTTTTTGTGGAGAGTGAGGGATTGGAACACAACACGGTTTCAGAGAATACTCTAAAGGGCATTAATATGCAGTGAGTTCCCTAGAGTCCTACAATACAGAGGGAACATCAACACGGAGAGTGGTTTGGGACACGCCCATAGTAGACTACAATGAACAGGGAGAGTGGTTTGGGACACGCTCACAATGGACTGTACAATGAACAGGGAGAGTGGTTTGGGACACGCCCATAGTGGACTACAATGAACAGGGAGAGTGGTTTGGGACACGCCCATAGTAGACTACAATGAACAGGGAGAGTGGTTTGGGACACGCTCACAATGGACTGTACAATGAACAGAGAGAGTGGTTTGGGACACGCCCATAGTGGACTACAATGAACAGGGAGAGTGGTTTGGGACACGCCCATAGTAGACTACAATGAACAGGGAGAGTGGTTTGGGACACGCCCACAGTGGACTGTACAATGAACAAGGAGAGTGGTTTCGGACACGCCCACAGTGGACTGTACAATGAACAGGGAGAGTGGTTTGGGACACACCCACAGTAGACTGTACAATGAACAGGGAGAGTGGTTTGGGACACGCCCATATGGACTGTACAATGAACAGGGAGAGTGGATTGGGACACGCCCACAGCATACCCACCTGCATGCCCACTCTCTCTATAACACAGGAGATGACGTGGAGGATTTGCATCTTACTGTCACACTCCGTCACCTGCTGTAACAACTGGAACAACAGAGCGAAGATCGACTCCACGTACTGAGAAAGAGATGGAGAGAGAGAAAGAGAGAGGGAGGGAGAGAGAGAGAGAGAGAGAGAGAGAGAGAGAGAGAGAGAAGGGAGGGAGAGAGAGTGTAGGTATAAAATGTGTATATGCATAAGGGTGAAGTAGAAATTTTAAAGAGTGTGTGACTGTAAGAGATTGTGTAAGAGTACGTGTGTATGTAAGAGTGTATGTGTATATATATATATATATATATAAATATATATGTAAGAGTGTGTGTGTGTGTGTGTAAGAGTATGTGTGTGTGTATATGTAAGAGTGTGTGTGTGTATGTGTAAGAGTGTGTGTGTGTATATGTAAGAGTGTGTGTGTGTATGTGTAAAAGAGTATGTGTGTGTGTGTGTAAAAGAGTATGTGCGTGTGTATATGTAAGAGTATGTGTGTGTGTATGTGTGTAAGTGTGTGTGTGTGTGTGTGTGTGTAAATTCTTACTGGTAAGAACTGGTCTGTTCTGAACTCAAAATCATCAACAGGTGAGGAAGAGTTAAAGAAAATGTTGGTGTACACACACACACACAGACCCACACACACACACCTACACTCATACCCAAACACCCCCACACACACACACAGACCCACACACACACCCCTACACTCATACCCAACCCCCACACACACACACAGACCCACACACACACCCTTGCACTCATACCCAAACACCCCCCACACACACACACACCTACACTCATACCCAACCCCCCACACACACACACACATAGCTACACTCATACACAAACACCCCCCACACACACCTACACTCATACCCAAACACCCCCCCACACACACCCCTACACTCAGACCCAAACACCCCCCGCACTCATACCCAAACACCCCCCGCACTCATACCCAAACACCCCCCCACACACACACCTACACTCATACCCAAACACCCCCCACATACACCTACACTCAGACCCAAACACCCCCCCGCACTCAGACCCAAACACCCCCGCACTCATACCCAAACACCCCCCACACACACACCTACACTCATACCCAAACACCCCCACACACACACCTACACCCATACCCAAACACCCCCCACTCATACCCAAACACCCCCCACACACACCCCTACACTCAGACCCAAACACCCCACGCACTCATACCCAAACACCCCCCAGCACTCATACCCAAACACCCCCCCACACACACACCTACACTCATACCCAAACACCCCCCACACACACACACATCTACACTCATACCCAAACACCCCCCGCACTCAGACCCAAACACCCCCCGCACTCATACCCAAACACCCCCCCACACACACACACCTACACTCATACCCAAACACCCCCACACACACACCTACACCCATACCCAAACACCCCCGCACTCATACCCAAACACCCCCCACACACCCCTACACTCATACCCAAACACCCCCCACACACAACCCCCTACACTCAGACCCAAACACCCCCCCGCCACTCATACCCAAACACCCCCCGCACTCATACCCAAACACCCCCCCACACACACACCTACACTCATACCCAAACACCCCCACACACACACCTACACTCATACCCAAACACCCCTCCCCCGCACTCAGACCCAAACACCCCCCCGCACTCATACCCAAACACCCCCCCACACACACCCCTACACTCAGACCCAAACACCCCCCGGCACTCATACCCAAACACCCCCCCGCACTCATACCCAAACACCCCCCCACACACACACCTACACTCATACCCAAACACCCCCCGCCCTCAGACCCAAACACCCCCGCACTCATACCCAAACACCCCCCACACACACACACCTACACCCATACCCAAACACCCCCCGCACTCATACCCAAACACCCCCCACACACACCCCTACACTCATACCCAAACACCCCCACACACACACCCCTACACTTATACCCAAACACCCCCACACACACACACCCCCACACTCATACCCAAACACCCCCCACACACACACCTACACTCATACCCAAACACCCCCACACACCCCTACACTCAGACCCAAACACCCCCCCCCCACACACACACCCCTACACTCATACCCAAACACACCCCCCACACACACACACCTACACTCATACCCAAACACCCCCACACACACACACACACACCTACACTCATACCCAAACACCCCTCCCCCGCACTCAGACCCAAACACCCCCCGCACTCATACCCAAACACCCCCCACACACACCCCTACACTCAGACCCAAACACCCCCCCCACTCATACCCAAACACCCCCCCACTCATACCCAAACACCCCCCACACACACACACCTACACTCATACCCAAACACCCCCGCACTCAGACCCAAACACCCCCCACACACACACCTACACTCATACCCAAACACCCCCGCACTCAGACCCAAACACCCCCCAAACACACACACCCCTACACTCATACCCAAACTTCCCCCCACACACACACACACACACCTACACTCATACCCAAACACCCCCCACACACACACCTACACTCATACCCAAACACCCCCCACACACACCTACACTCAT
>CM022780.1:630607-633107 GCA_012411365.1 Ameiurus melas
CCACACACACACACAAACACACCCTGTTCCCTACACACACACACACACCCTGTTCCCTACACACACACACACACACCCTGTTCGCATACACACACACACACTACCTGCAGTGGTTAAACTGAAGCTCCATCAGCAGCTGATTCTTAAACCACTGATCAAAATCCACACTGTCGAACAGCTCGTACGCCGCCAATCCCACCGCATTATACACTGCAGAGAGAGACAGACATGTCAGCGTTACACACTGCAGAGACAGACAGGTCAGCGTTACACACTGCAGAGACAGACAGGTCAGCGTTACACACTGCAGAGACAGACAGGTCAGCGTTACACACTGCAGAGAGACAGACAGGTCAGCGTTACACACTGCAGAGAGAGTCAGGTCAGCGTTACACTCTGCAGAGAGACAGACAGGTCAGGGTTACACTCTGCAGAGAGACAGACAGGTCAGGGTTACACACTGCAGGGAGACAGACAGGTCAGCGTTACACTCTGCAGAGACAGACAGGTCAGCGTTACACTCTACACAGAGACAGACAGGTCAGCGTTACACTCTGCAGAGACAGACAGGTCAGCGTTACACTCTGCAGGGAGACAGACAGGTCAGTGTTACACTCTGCAGAGAGACAGACAGGTCAGCGTTACACTCTGCAGAGAGACAGACAGGTCAGCGTTACACTCTGCAGAGACAGACAGGTCAATGTTACACTCTACAGAGAAACAGATAGGTCAGTGTTACACTCTGCAGAGACAGACAGGTCAGCGTTACACTCTACAGAGAGACAGACAGGTCAGCGTTACACTCTGCAGAGACAGACAGGTCAGTGTTACACTACAGAGACAGACAGGTCAGTGTTACACTCTGCATTGAGAGACAGGTCAGCGTTACACACTGCAGAGAGGTCAGTGTTACACTCTACAGAGAGACAGACAGGTCAGCGTTACACTCTGCACAGAGACAGACAGGTCAGTGTTACACTCTACAGAGAGACAGACATGTCAGCGTTACACACTGCAGGGAGACAGACATGTCAGCGTTACACACTGCAGGAGAGAGACATGTCAGCGTTACACACTGCAGAGAGACAGACAGGTCAGTGTTACACTCTACAGAGAGACAGACAGGTCAGCGTTACACTCTGCAGAGACAGACAGGTCAGCGTTACACTACAGAGAGACAGACAGGTCAGTGTTACACTCTACAGAGAGACAGACATGTCAGTGTTACACACTGCAGGGAGACAGACAGGTCAGTGTTACACACTGCAGGGAGACAGACAGGTCAGTGTTACACTCTACAGAGAGACAGACAGGTCAGTGTTACACTCTACACAGAGACAGACAGGTCAGTGTTACACTCTACAGAGAGACAGACAGGTCAGTGTTACACTCTGCAGAGACAGACAGGTCAGTGTTACACTCTACACAGAGACAGACAGGTCAGTGTTACACTCTACACAGAGACAGACAGGTCAGTGTTACACTCTGCAGAGAGACAGACAGGTCAGTGTTACACTGCAGAGAGACAGACAGGTCAGTGTTACACTCTACACAGAGACAGACAGGTCAGTGTTACACTCTACAGAGAGACAGACAGGTCAGTGTTACACTCTACAGAGAGACAGACAGGTCAGCGTTACACTCTGCAGAGAGACAGACAGGTCAGTGTTACACTCTACAGAGAGACAGACAGGTCAGTGTTACACTCTGCAGAGACAGACAGGTCAGTGTTACACTCTACAGAGAGACAGACAGGTCAGTGTTACACTCTACACAGAGACAGACAGGTCAGTGTTACACTCTACAGAGAGACAGACAGGTCAGTGTTACACTGCAGAGAGACAGACAGGTCAGTGTTACACTCTGCAGAGACAGACAGGTCAGTGTTACACTCTACAGAGAGACAGACAGGTCAGTGTTACACTCTACAGAGACAGACAGGTCAGTGTTACACTCTACACAGAGACAGACAGGTCAGTGTTACACTCTACACAGAGACAGACAGGTCAGTGTTACACTCTGCAGAGAGACAGACAGGTCAGTGTTACACTGCAGAGAGACAGACAGGTCAGTGTTACACTCTACACAGAGACAGACAGGTCAGTGTTACACTCTACAGAGAGACAGACAGGTCAGCGTTACACTCTGCAGAGAGACAGACAGGTCAGTGTTACACTCTACAGAGAGACAGACAGGTCAGTGTTACACTCTGCAGAGACAGAAAGGTCAGTGTTACACTCTACAGAGAGACAGACAGGTCAGTGTTACACTCTACACAGAGAGAGACAGGTCAGTGTTACACTCTACAGAGAGACAGACAGGTCAGTGTTACACTCTACAGAGAGACAGACAGGTCAGTGTTACACTCTACAGAGAGACAGACAGGTCAGTGTTACACTCTACACAGAGACAGACAGGTCAGTGTTACACTCTGCAGAGAGACAGACAGGTCAGTGTTACACTGCAGAGAGACAGACAGGTCAGTGTTACACTCTGCAGA
>CM022780.1:638107-653107 GCA_012411365.1 Ameiurus melas
ATTCAAAACTATCGAAATGTTAGGTGTGATGAGTTCCTGGGACCAGTTCGAGACGTGTTTAGCATGATGAGTTCGAGACGGTTCAGAGACAAGTTCAGAGACGATAGGATGAGTTCGAGACTCAGAGACAGTTCAGAGACGAGTGTTGCGCGATGAGCCTGGAGATGAGTTCGAGATACACGTTAGGGCGTTATGAGTTCAAAAACCAGTTCAGAGACGAGTTCAGAGACGACATTAGGGCGGGATGAGTTCGGAGACGAGTTCGAGACATGCGTTAGGGCGGATGAGTTCGGAGACGTATGTTAGGCGGATGAGTTCGGAAACGAAGTTCAGAGACGGAAGTTCTTAAGACGACCTAGACGAGTTCGAGACGCAGAAAGTAAGGATATTGCTTCGGAGACGAGTTCAGAGACAGTGTTATGTGTGATGAGTTCGGAGATGAAGTTCGGAGACGTAGTGAGAGAGTGGAAACAAGCACAGACGAAGTTGAGACGACGTTAGCGTGATGAGTTGGAGACGAAGTGTTAGGTGTGATGAGTTGGGGAATTCCCATGACGAGTTCAGACGAGTGTGGAGAGTTCCGAGACGAGTTCGAGACATGCGTAGGGTTGATGAGTTCGGAAACAAGTTCAGAGAGAAGTCGAGACGCACGTAGGGAATTAACATTCAGAGAGATGTTATGAGTTGAGATAAGAGAGAAGGTTAGGTGTGATGGGAGGTTGGACATAGGGCTGATGAGTTAAAGCAGACGAGTTCGAGACGAGTTAGTGATGAGTTGGACGGTGTTAGGTGTGATGAGTTCGGAGACGAGTTCGCAGACGGAGTTCAGAGACGAGTGTAAGGTGGATGAGTTCGAGACATCGCTAGGGCGGATGAGGAGTTCGAAACGAAGTTCAGAGACGAAGTTCGAGACGACGTTAGGCGGATGAGTTCGGAGACGAAAGTGTTAGGTGTGATGAGCTGAGACAAGTTCGGAGACATGCGCTAGGGCGGATGAGTTCGAGACGCAGTTCAGAGACAAAGTGTTAGGTGTGATGAGTTCGGAGACGAAGTTCGAGACCAGAGGCGTGATGAGTTCGGAAACGAGTTCAGAGACGAGTGTTAGGTGGGATGAGTTCGGAGACGGTTGGACATGCGTAGGCGGATGTTGAACAGTGAGAGAGAAGTTCGAGACGATCCGAGACATGCTAGGGTGATGAGTTCGAAACGGAGTTCAGAGAGAGATTGAGACAAGTTCGGAGACATGCGTTAGGGCGTGATGAGTTCGGAAACGAGTTCAGAGACGAAGTTCGAGACGAGTTCGGAGATGCTAGGGCTGATGAGCTGAAACAGTTAGAGAGAAGTTCCAGAGCACCTTGTAGGCTGACGAGTCGAGAGATGTTAGGTGTGATGAGTTCGGGACCCAGTTCCAGACGGAGTGTTAGGGGATGAGTTGAGACAAGTTCGAGACATGCGCAGTCGAAAGTTATTGACGACGTAGGCGATGTTAAACGAGTCACAGACGAGTTAGAATGTTAGGTGGTTCAAAGTGAGAGGTTCAAAGAAACTGGAGTTAGACAGAGCGGATGATAGAATCAAGGACGTGATGAGTCACGCAGTTCAGAGAGAGAGATGAAGACTTAAGTGGGTGATGGTTCGAGATGAGTTCAGAGAGGAGTTCGACACAGTGAAACTCTAACCAGACGAGCGAGACAGCGTAAGGGACTTCGAGACGACAATTCAGACGTACCAGCGATGAGTTCGATTGAGACGCGGTGTTCGAGAGGGCGGTGCGAGGAGATAAGGGGATGCGGCATGCGGATCAGTAACTGATGAGAGCGTTGTTGAGACGCAGGTTAAGTGGGAAGTCGGTTACGAGTTCGAACGGAGTGGACGATTCGAGACGAATTGGACGATTCGAGACGAAGTTCGAGAGATCAGCGGATGGTTCGAGACCCGGGAGGAGTTCTGAGACGAGTTCGAGACGAGTTCAGAGACGAGTCAAACGAGAGTGAGTTACGAGTTGAAACGCTAGGTGATGAGTTCTGAAACGAATTCAGAGACGAAGTTGACATAGGCATGAGTGCGGAGACGAGTGTTAGGTGTGATGAGTTGGGAGAGTCGAGAGAGTGTTAGGTGGTGAGTTGAGAAGGAGACATGTAGGCGTGATGAGTTCGGAAACGAAGTTCAGAGACGAAGTTCGAGACACGTGTAGGCGGATGAGTTCGGAGAGAAGTTAGGTGTGATGAGTTCGAAATAGACGAGTTCATGACGAGTTCAGAGAGAAAGTGTTAGGTGTGATGAGTTGAGACAGATCGGAGACATGCTAGGGCGTGATGAGTTGAAACAGTCAGAGACGAGTGTTAGTGATGAGTTGGACGGTTGAGACATCAGGTGGATGTTGAAAGAAGTTCAGAGACGTTAGAGAAGCGAGTTCAACAGTGTAGTGTGATGAGTTCGAACGTGTGAAAAGTTAGAAGAGGTGTGATGGTTGAATGGAAAGATGGTTGAAAAAGAGGGGATGGTTGAAGAAGTTGAGACATGAGTGTGGTTGAGGAAAGTAGGTGGGATGGTTGAGAGAGAGACATGCTAGGGTGATGAGTTCGGAGACATGTAGGTGTGATGAGTTGAAAGTTCGGAAGTAGATGAGTTGAAACGAGTTAGAGACGGTGAGGGGGATGAGTTCGGAGATGAAGTTCGAGACTTATGCTATGAGTTCGAAACGAAGTTCAGAGACGAGTTCGAGACATACGTTAGCATGATGAGTTGAAAGAGTTCAGAGAGAATTGAGAGCACGTAGGGCGGACGAAAGTTCGAAACCAGTTTGGAGAACTTAGGGCGTGATGAGTTCGAGACAGTTCGAGACGAAGTTCAGAGACGAAAGTGTTAGGCGGATGAGTCGGAGATCAGTGCCCGAGACTATGCTATGAGTTCGGAAACGAGTTCAGAGACGAAGCCCGGAGACATACGTTAGGGCATGAGTTCGAAACGAGTTCAGAGACGAAGTTCGGAGACGCACGTAGGCGTGAGAAGTCGAAACGAAGTTGGAGACATGCGTAGGCGTGATGAGTTCGAAACGAGTTCAGAGACGAGTTCGGAGACGCATAGATGAGGCTCAAGACGATTAGATGTTGAGAGGTTCGAAATTCGAGAGAGCTACGGTGTTGTGGTTCAACGTCATAGAGAAGGGTGGTTCGGACAAAAACAATTAATAGTTAGGTGGATAGTGGAAAGTGAGAAGTGTGAAAATTAAGAGTGAGTAGTGATTTCAAAGTGTTAGGTGTGATGGTTGGGACGTCAAGTGTTAGGTGTAGTTGTTGGAGAGGGGGTTGTAGTAGATGTGGGGAGGTGTAGGTGGGTTAGTGGGTGTGTGGTTAGAAGTTCGAGAGGAGTTCGGAGACGGTTCAGAGAGAGTGTTAGGTGTGATGAGTTTGGAGACGAAGTTCGAGATACGCAGGCGTGAGTTCAAACAGAGTGGAGATAGTTAGGGATGAGTTGAGACAGAGTTAGGTGTGATGAGTTTGGAGAGAGTTCGGAGACAGGGGATGAGTTCGAACATTAGAAGTAGTGAGAAGTTAGGGGGATGAGTTCGAGAGAAAGGTTAGGTGTGATGAGTTCGGGAGGAGTTCGAGACGAGTGTTGAGTGTGATGAGTTCGAGACGTTCGGAGAGGAGTTCGAGACGAGTTCAGAGACGAGTGTTAGGTGGATGAGTTTGGAGACGAGTTGAGATACCCTAGGGATGAGTTCGGAAACGAATCCAGAGAAGTTCAGACGTACTTAGGCGGATGAGTTCGAGACGAAGTGTTAGGTGTGATGAGTTGGGGGAGTTCGAGACGTGGTAAGTGTGATGAGTGGAGACGAGTTCGGAGACATGTAGGGGATAGAGTTCTGGAAGAAGTTAGAGACGAAGTTCGGAGAAACGTAGGGATGAGTCTGAGAATGTTAGGTGGATGGTTGAGAGAGAAGTAGAAGAGTTAGAGAAGTAATGTTAGGTGTGATGAGTTCGGAGAGAAGTTCGGGACATGTGCGTGATGAGTGGAAACGAGTAGAGACGTGTTAGGTGTGATGGTTTGGAGGTTGAGATGAGTGATGATTAAGAGAGAACGTAGGTGATGGTTGGGGTAGGGTGAAAGATGAGTTGGAGAGGTTAAAGTTGAGGGAGAGTGTTAGGATGAGTTTGGAGATGAGTTCGGAGACACGTAGGGCGTGACGCAGTTCGGCACAAGTTGAGACGCACGTTAGGTGTGATGAGTTCGAGGTTCGGAGGAGGAGTTCGGAGAGCACGTAGGGATGAGTTCGGAGACGAGTCTAGAGAGAGTTCGAGACGCATGCAGGCGTGGATGAGTTCGAGACGAGTTCGAGAGGGTTCAAGAAGTTCGAGACGAGTAGGGGAATGACGAATTCGGAGACGAGTTCAAGGTGTTAGGTGTGATGAGTTCGGAGAGAGTGGTGTTGGTTAAAGTGTAGGTGTGTGGTTCGACGGTTGAGAATAGTGATGAGTTGAAAGTCAAAGAATGAGTTAGTGGGTGGAGAGTGAGGGGGTTAAAGGGGGTTATTAATTGTGTTTGTCGCGGTGTCGAGAGGGTGAAGTTGGTAAAGTGGGCGAGACAATTGATGAGTGTGGAGAGAAGTGAGGGTGAGTCGATAGAGTAAAAAGTAGGAGGGTTAATGGGGCGGTAATGATGGTTGGTTGGTTGGAGAGTCTGAGGGTGAGGGAGGTGATAAGGAGTGTGGTTGGAGAGAGATGTATGTGGTGTTGGAGAGTTAGAAGAGTGTAGGTGTGATGAGTTCGGAGACGAGTTCGGAGACATGCTTAGTGATGAGTTGAACGTGTTAGGTGTGATGGTTGGCGGTTCGCAACGAGTTCAGAGAGATTCAAGACGAGTGTTAGGTGGGATGAGTTGAGACGAAGTTCGAGAGGAGCGTTAGGCGTGATGAGTTCAGAGACGCAGGTTAGCGTGATGAGTTGGAGACAGTTGGAGACGGCATTAGGCGATGAGTTCGGAGAGGAGTTCAGAGACGAGCGTAGGCGATGAGTTCGGAGACGAAGTCCGAGACGCAGCATTAGGCGTGATGAGTTCGGAGACGAAGTTCAGAGACGATGTAGGGCGGGATGAGTTCGAGACGCAGCATTAGGGCGGACGAGTTCGGAACAAGTTCAGACATGCGCTAGGCGACGAAGTTCGAGACGAAGTTCAGAGACGAAGTTCGAGACGCACGTCAGGTGTGATGAGTTCGAGACGAAGTCCGAGAGGAGTTCGGAGACGTACGCCAGGCGTGATGAGTTCGGAGACGAAGTCAGAGACGAGTTCGAGACGCACGCGGCGCGGATGAGTTCGGAGAGGAGTTCGGAGAGAAGTTCGAGACGAGTTCGGAGACGACGTTAGGGCGTGATGAGTTCGGAGACAAGTTCGGAGAGGAGTTCGAGACATACCTTAGGCGGATGAGTTCGAGACGAACTGAGACGAAGTTCAGAGACGAAGTGTTAAGGCGGGATGAGTTCGGAGATGAGTTCGGAGACACGCGTAGGGCGTGACGAAGTTCGGAGACGAGTTCGGAGACGCACGCCAGGTGTGTGATGAGTTCGAGACGAAGTTCGAGAGGAGTTCGGAGACGTACGCGTGGCGGATGAGTTCGGAGACGCAGTTCAGAGACGAGTTCGAGACGGCCGCCAGGCGGATGAGTTCGGAGACGAAGTTCGGAGAGGAGTTCGGAGACGTAGTTCGGAGACGGACGTTAGGCGTGATGAGTTCGGAGACGAGTTCGGAGACGAGTTCAGAGACGAGTGTTAGGTGTGTGATGAGTTCGAGACGTAGTTCGGAGACATAGCGTAGGGCGTGATGAGTTCGAGACGAGTTCGGAGACAGTTCAGAGACGAGTTCAGAGACGAGTGTTAGGTGTGATGAGTTCGGGGACGAGTTCGGAGACATGCGTTAGGCGTGATGAGTTCGGAAACGAAGTTCAGAGACGAGTTCGGAGACGTACGTTAGGCGTGATGAGTTCGGAGACGAGTGTTAGGTGTGATGAGTTCGGGACGAGTTCGCAGACGAGTTCAGAGACGAGTTCAGAGACGAGTGTTAGGTGGGATGAGTTCGGAGACGAGTTCGGAGACGAGCGTTAGGCGTGATGAGTTCGGAGACGAGGTCAGAGATGAGCGTTAGGCGTGATGAGTTCGGAGACGAGTTCGGAGACGAGCATTAGGCGGATGAGTTCGGACGAAGTTCAGAGACGCAGCGTAGGGCGGATGAGTTCGGAGACGAAGTCGGAGACGAGCATTAGGCGTGATGAGTTCGGAGACGAAGTTCAGAGACGAAGCGTTAGGCGTGATGAGTTCGGAGACGAGTTCGAGACGAGCGTTAGGGCGTGATGAGTTCGAGACGAAGTTCAGAGACGAAAGTGTTAGGGCGGATGAAGTTGGAGACGAAGTTCGGAGACGAGCATTAGGCGGATGAGTTCGGAGACAAGTTCGGAGACGCAGTTCGAGACGAAGTAAGGGCGTGATGAGTTCGGAGATGAGTTCGGAGACATGCTAGGGGCGTGACGAAGCTCGGAGACGAAGTTCGGAGACCACGTGAAGTGTGTGATGAGTTCGGAGACGAGTTCGGAGAGGAGTTCGAGACGTACGTCAGGCGTGATGAGTTCGGAGACGAAGTTCGAGACGAGCGCGTTAGGGCGTGATGAGTTCGGAGACGCAGTTCAGAGACGCAGTGTTAGGCGGATGAGTTCGAGACGCAGTTCGGAGACGCAGCATTAGGGGCGGATGAGTTCGGAGACAAGTTCGGAGACGCAGTTCGGAGACGAAAGTTAGGCGTGATGAGTTCGGAGATGAGTTCGAGACATCGTTAGGGCGGACGGAGCTTCGGAGACAGTTCGAGACGCACGCCAGGTGTGATGAGTTCGGAGACGAAGTTCGGAGAGGAGTTCGAGACGTACGCGGCGTGATGAGTTCGGAGACGAAGTTCAGAGACGAGTTCGAGACGCACGTCAGGCGGATGAGTTCGGA
Source organism: Ameiurus melas (assembly GCA_012411365.1). Taxonomy (NCBI): domain Eukaryota; kingdom Metazoa; phylum Chordata; class Actinopteri; order Siluriformes; family Ictaluridae; genus Ameiurus; species Ameiurus melas. The sequence continues at coordinate 645,091 of CM022780.1, forward strand.
GACAAGTTCGGAGAGGAGTTCGGAGACGAAGTTCGGAGACGTACGTTAGGGCGTGATGAGTTGAGACAAGTTCGAGACGCAGTTCAGAGAGAGTGTTAGGTGTGATGAGTTCGGAGACGAAGTCGAGACATGCGTAGGCGTGATGAGTTCGAGACGAGTTCGGAGACGAGTTCAGAGACGAAAGTGTTAGGTGTGATGAGTTCGAGACGAAGTTCGAGACATGCTAGGGCGGATGAGTTCGGAGACGAAGTGTTAGGTGTGATGAGTTCGGGACGCAGTTCGCAGACCGAGTTCAGAGACGAAGTTCAGAGATGAAATGTTAGGTGGGATGAGTTCGGAGACGAGTTCGGAGACGAGCGTTAGGCGTGATGAGTTCAGAGACGAGCGTTAGGCGTATGAGTTCGAGACGTAGTTCGAGAGGAGTTCGAGACGCACGCCAGGCGGATGAGTTCGGAGACGAAGTCCGAGACGAAGCGTTAGGCGTGATGAGTTCGGAGACGAGTTCAGAGACCAGTGTTAGGCGTGATGAGTTCGGAGACGAAGGAGACGCAGCATTAGGCGGATGAGTTCGGAGACAAGTTCGGAGACGAGTTCGGAGACGAAGTTAGGGCGTGATGAGTTCGGAGATGAGTTCGGAGACATGCGCTAGGGCGGACGAGTTCGAGACGAAGTTCGAGACGTACGTCAGGTGTGATGAGTTCGGAGACGAAGTTGAGAGGAGTTCGAGACGCATCGTCAGGCGTGATGAGTTCGGAGACGAAGTCTGAGAGACGAAGTTCGAGACGCACGTCAGGCGTGATGAGTTTGAGACGCAGTTCGGAGACGAGTTCGGAGACGGTTCGAGACGCATGACGTGATGAGTTCGGAGACGAGTTCGAGACGCAGTTCAGAGACGCAGTGTTAGGTGTGATGAGTTCGAGACGAAGTTCGGAGACATGCGTAGGCGTGATGAGTTCGAGACGAAGGTCGGAGACGAGTTCAGAGACGAAGTGTTAGGTGTGATGAGTTCGAGACGAAGTTCGGAGACATGCGCAGGGCGTGATGAGTTCGGAGACGAGTGTTAGGTGTGATGAGTTCGGGACCAGTTCGCGAGACAGTGCTCAGAGACGAGTTCAGAGACGCAGTGTTAGGTGGGATGAGTTCGAGACGAAGGTTGGAGACGGCGTTAGGCGTGATGAGTTCAGAGACGAGCCGTTAGGGCGTGATGAGTTCGGAGACGGAAGTTCCGGAGGACGAGCATTAGGCGTGATGAGTTCGGAGACGAGTTCAGAGAGCGCGCGTTAGGGCGGATGAGTTCGGAGACGAGTTCGGAGACCGAGCATTAGGCGTGATGAGTTCGGAGACGAAGTTCAGAGACGCAGCGTTAGGGCGGATGAGTTCGGAGACGAGCATTAGGCGTGACGCAGTTCGGAGACGAGTTCAGAGACGAGTTCGGAGACGTACGTCAGGTGTGATGAGTTCGGAGACGAGTTCGGAGAGGAGTTCGGAGACGTACGTCAGGCGTGATGAGTTCGGAGACGAGTTCAGAGACGAGTTCGGAGACGTACGCCAGGCGTGATGAGTTCGGAGACGAGTTCGGAGAGGAGTTCGGAGACGAGTTCGGAGACGTACGTTAGGCGTGATGAGTTCGGAGAGGAGTTCGGAGAGAAGTTGGAGACGAGTTCGGAGACGACGTTAGCGTGATGAGTTCGGAGACGAGTTCGGAGAGGAGTTCGAGACATACCTTAGGCGTGATGAGTTCGGAGACGAAGTTCGGAGACCGAGTTCAGAGACGCAGTGTTAGGTGTGATGAGTTCGGAGACGAGTTCGAGACATGCGTAGGGCGTGATGAGTTCGGAACGAAGTTCAGAGACAGTTCGAGACGCACGTTAGGCGGATGAGTTCGGAGAGGAGCCGAGGAGTTCGGAGACGAGTTCGGAGACGTACGTTAGGCGTGATGAGTTCGGAGACGAGTTCGGAGAGGAGTTCGGAGACATACCTTAGGCGTGATGAGTTCGGAGACGAGTTCGGAGACGAGTTCAGAGACGAGTGTTAGGTGTGATGAGTTCGGAGACGAGTTCGGAGACATACGTTAGGAGTGATGAGTTCGGAAACGAGTTCAGAGACGAGTTCGGAGACGTACGTTAGGCGTGATGAGTTCGGAGACGAGTTCGGAGACATGCGTTAGGCGTGATGAGTTCGGAAACGAGTTCAGAGACGAGTTCGGAGACGTACGTTAGGCGTGATGAGTTCGGAGACGAGTTCGGAGACGAGTTCGGAGACGAGTTCGAGACTAGTGCTCGGAGACGTACGTTAGGGGTGACGAGTGTTAGGCGTGATGAGTTCGGAAACGAGTTCAGAGACGAGTTCGGAGACGAGCGTTAGGCGTGATGAGTTCGGAGACGAGTTCAGAGACGAGTGTTAGGCGTGATGAGTTCGGAGACGAGTTCGGAGACGAGCATTAGGCGTGATGAGTTCGGAGACAAGTTCGGAGACGAGTTCGGAGACGAAGGTTAGGCGTGATGAGTTCGGAGATGAGTTCGGAGACATGCGTTAGGCGTGACGAGTTCGGAGACGAGTTCGGAGACGTACGTCAGGTGTGATGAGTTCGGAGACGAGTTCGGAGACGACGTTAGGCGTGATGAGTTCGGAGAGGAGTTCGGAGAGGAGTTCGGAGACGAGTTCGGAGACGTACGTTAGGCGTGATGAGTTCGGAGACGAGTTCGGAGAGGAGTTCGGAGACATACCTAGGCGTGATGAGTTCGGAGACGAGTTCGGAGACGAGTTCAGAGACGAGTGTTAGGTGTGATGAGTTCGGAGACGAGTTCGGAGACATGCGTTAGGCGTGATGAGTTCGGAAACGAGTTCAGAGACGAGTTCGGAGACGTACGTTAGGCGTGATGAGTTCGGAGACGAGTGTTAGGTGTGATGAGTTCGGGGACGAGTTCGCAGACGAGTTCAGAGACGAGTTCAGAGACGAGTGTTAGGTGGGATGAGTTCGGAGACGAGTTCGGAGACGAGCGTTAGGCGTGATGAGTTCGGAGACGAGTTCAGAGACGAGCGGTTTAGGCGTGATGAGTTCGGAGACGAGTTCGGAGACGAGCATTAGGCGTGATGAGTTCGGAGACGAGTTCAGAGACGAGCGTTAGGCGTGATGAGTTCGGAGACGAGTTCGGAGACGAGCATTAGGCGTGATGAGTTCGGAGACGAGTTCAGAGACGAGCGTTAGGCGTGATGAGTTCGGAGACGAGTTCGGAGACGAGCATTAGGCATGACGAGTTCGGAGACGAGTTCGGAGACATGCGTTAGGCGTGACGAGTTCGGAGACGAGTTCAGAGACGAGTTCGGAGACGTACGTCAGGCGTGATGAGTTCGGAGACGAGTTCGGAGAGGAGTTCGGAGACGAGTTCGGAGACGTACGTTAGGCGTGATGAGTTCGGAGAGGAGTTCGGAGACGAGTTCGGAGACGTAGCGTTAGGCGTGATGAGTTCGGAGACGAGTTCGGAGAGGAGTTCGGAGACATACCTTAGGCGTGATGAGTTCGGAGACGAGTTCGGAGACGAGTTCAGAGACGAGTGTTAGGTGTGATGAGTTCGGAGACGAGTTCGGAGACATGCGTTAGGCGTGATGAGTTCGGAAACGAGTTCAGAGACGAGTTCGGAGACGTACGTTAGGGGCGTGATGAGTTCGGAGACGAGTGTTAGGTGTGATGAGTTCGGGGACGAGTTCGCAGACGAGTTCAGAGACGAGTTCAGAGACGAGTGTTAGGTGGGATGAGTTCGGAGACGAGTTCGGAGACGAGCGTTAGGCGTGATGAGTTCGGAGACGAGTTCGGAGACGAGCATTAGGCGTGATGAGTTCGGAGACGAGTTCAGAGACGAGTTCGGAGACATGCGTTAGGCGTGACGAGTTCGGAGACGAGTTCGGAGAGGAGTTCGGAGAGGAGTTCGGAGAGGAGTTCGGAGACGTACGTTAGGCGTGATGAGTTCGGAGACGAGTTCGGAGAGGATTTCGGAGAGGAGTTCGGAGAGGAGTTCGGAGACGTACGTTAGGCGTGATGAGTTCGGAGACGAGTTCGGAGAGGAGTTCGGAGACGAGTTCGGAGACGTACGTTAGGTGTGATGAGTTCGGAGACGAGTTCGGAGAGGAGTTCGGAGAGGAGTTCGGAGAGGAGTTCGGAGACGTACGTTAGGCGTGATGAGTTCGGAGACGAGTTCGGAGAGGAGTTCGGAGACATACCTTAGGTGTGATGAGTTCGGAGACGAGTTCGGAGAGGAGTTCGGAGACGTACGTTAGGCGTGATGAGTTCGGAGACGAGTTCGGAGAGGAGTTCGGAGACATACCTTAGGTGTGATGAGTTCGGAGACGAGTTCGGAGACATGCGTTAGGCGTGATGAGTTCGGAAACGAGTTCAGAGACGAGTTCGGAGACGCATGTTAGGCGTGATGAGTTCGGAGACGAGTGTTAGGTGTGATGAGTTCGGGGACGAGTTCGCAGACGAGCTCAGAGACGAGTTCAGAGACGAGTGTTAGGTGGGATGAGTTCGGAGACGAGTTCAGAGACGAGTGTTAGGTGGGATGAGTTCGGAGACGAGTTCGGAGACGAGCATTAGGCGTGATGAGTTCGGAGACGAGTTCAGAGACGAGCGTTAGGCGTGATGAGTTCGGAGACGAGTTCGGAGACGAGCATTAGGCGTGATGAGTTCGGAGACGAGTTCAGAGACGAGCGTTAGGCATGATGAGTTCGAAGACGAGTTCAGAGAGGAGTGTTAGGCGTGATGAGTTCAGAGAGGAGTTCGGAGACGAGTTCGGAGACATGCGTTAGGAGTGATGAGTTCGGAGACGAGTTTCGAGAGGAGTTCGGAGATGTGCGTTAGGCGTGATGAGTTCGGAGACGAGCGTTAGGCGTGATGAGTTCGGAGACGAGTTCGGAGACGAGTTCGGAGACGTACGTTAGGCGTGATGAGTTTGGAGGTTGAAAAGGATCAGCATTAAGTGTGCAGTGGGAGTGTAAGATGAACAGAGTACGGAGATGAGACATAGCCAATCAAAGTGAAAGGGGGCGGGGTTAATGCAGCTCCATGGTGACTGGGTGTTAGATTAGCCGTACATACCGAAGCTCTCGGGATCCTCCTCCCACATGGTGAGCTCTTCCTGTGTTAACAGAAAGTATTTGGAGACGAGTCTTTTACAGATCTCAGTCAGAGTCGCGTGCGTAAAGAAAGCTGATTTAATCCTGTGTGCCTCCAGACTCTCCGCTTTACTGTCTGGAACACACACACACACACACACACACACTTAACACACTACACATATAATTGAGTCTGATCTTAAATTCATTGTTAAAAAGTAAAGCTGAATTCAAATAAAATCCGTATTATTGGCGTGAAGACGCCGTGATGTCGGGTGCGAGTGCTGAGTGTACCCTCGACGTTCTTCGCTGGTCTGTAGGCTTCGTTCTTGATGATCATCTTGATGAGGTTCATGCACTGGACGATGAAGCGCTCGAAGACGAGGCCGTCTCCCTGCTCAGTGAACACGAAGGAGACGGAGAACTCGAGCGAGCGCTGGATCAGGGGGATAAACGAGTGCGGGTGTGTCTCCAGGAAGTCCAGGAACTAATAATCACAAAACATCATCAGGACCCAGAACACCCTCACGCACTCAAAACTAGCTCAGTGTCCCATGATGCACTGCTGAGAGCCGAGACCACACGGCCTGCGCTTCTCCTCGTGAACTGTATTCTAACTTCTCTATTCTGTAATGTTCACAGAAAGAACATTACTTTCGTGTAGTTCAGTAAAATTAGTTCATATTTACTTTAAACGGAACTAAGATTTTAAAAAGTGAATGAATTTAAAGTCCCAAAATGTAGATTTTTTTACACCAAATTTCACTCAAATTTAAAAAAGTTTGTTCAATAACAATTCAGCAATCGCTTAGGAAATAAATATCAGAATCATTTCATTTTCAATTCAACTGCCACCAAAATACAACCTTCATTTATAACGATATTTACACCAAATGGTCTTTAAATACGCTTCATCACAGTCTGAACAACGCGGGAATAAGGGTTTTATTCTTTCAGTGAAATAATGAAAAGAAATTCTGCAGCGTACGACTTTAGTGCAGAGCACGACGATCTTCTCCAGTTTCTCTCTGCAGGCGTCGGCTGCACCCACACGACCGCCTGAAAACACCAAACACACAAATCATTTACACACACCTGCGTCCAGAATGCTTTTTAATGAGTTTAACTTCAAAATTAGAAAGCATTCATATTGTAAGCTAATTTTAAGCCGTCTGTTTGACTCGAACTGCTGCAGCACTCTCTGAAATAAAGATATATATATATTCATGTTATTTGAAGCTCAATGTTTAAGACGCATCTTGTTATATTCACAATTCATTTAAAAATGTTCCTCTTCTAATCTACACCCTTTTTAATCTGCAGTAGTTTCCCACTCTGTAGATCACAGCCAGGTCCCCATCAGCAGGACGCTGCCCGGAGGGAGTCGGAGCTAGAGTCTCACTCTAATGTTATGTCTTTGTTAACTTTGCTTGTATTTCCTCTTTTTAAACTTGTTTTGGATAAAAGCGTCTGCTAAATGAATAAATGTGAATGTAAATGTATTAAAGGGGGCGGAGCTTTCACAGATTCCAATTCGTGTTGGGATTCGGACTCAGACTCGGTGTTCAAGTCCAGGGTGAAAACATTTGTGTTTAGACAAGCTGTCTGTGAATCGTTTTTTAGGTAAAGGAGCAGATCAAGACGCTCACAGGCACAGAGCGGGGGAACAGAGCGGGGGAACAGAGCGGGAAGAGAGAGCCGGGGACAGAGCGGGGGGACAGAGCGGAGGAACATGGCGGGGGTAGAGAGTGGGGGTACAGAGCGGGGAACAGAGCGGGGGAACAGGGCGGGGAACATGGCGGGGGTAGAGAGTGGGGGTACAGAGCGGGGGTACAGGGCGGGGGAACATGGCGGGGTAGAGGTGGGGGTACAGAGCGGGGGTACAGAGCGGGGAACAGAGCGGGAGAGAGAGCCGGGGTCAGAGCGTGGTACAGAGCCGGGGACAGAGCGTGGGTACAGAAGCGGGGTACAGAGCGTGGGGTACAGAGCGCAAGAGCGGGGGAGAGAGCCGGGTACAGAGCGTGGGTACAGAGAGGGGGAAAAGAGAGGGGGAGAGAGAGCCGGGGTACAGAGCGGGGGAGAGAGCCGGGTACAGAGCGTGGGTACAGAGCCGGGGTACAGAGCGTGGGTACAGAGCGGGGGGAGAGAGCCGGGGTACAGAGCGGGGTACAGAGCCGGGTACAGAGCGTGGGTACAGAGCGGGGAGGAGGAGCCGGGTACAGAGCGTGGGTACAGAGGGGGGAAAAGAGTGGGGAAGAGAGCCGGGGTACAGAGCAGGGGGAGAGAGAGGGGTACAGAACGGGGGTACAGAGCCGGGGTACAGAGCGTGGGTACAGAGAGGGGGGAGAGAGAGAGGGGGTACAGAGCGGGGGTACAGAGAGGGGGGAGAGAGAGAGGGGTACAGAGCGGGGGCAGAGAGGGGAAAAGAGCGGGAGAGAGAGCCGGGGTACAGAGCGTGGGTACAGAGCCGGGGTACAGAGCCGGGTACAGAGAGGGGGTACAGAGAGGGGGGTACAGAGCTGGGGTACAGAGAGGGGAAAAGAGCGGGGAAGAGAGCCGGGGTACAGAGTGTCTATTTGAGCATGTAGTTTTAGCACATTTAGAGAGGGAATCTCTTTCCTGTGTGTATATATTTCTGTAACGCTGCTCTGGGACAACGTCTGCTGTTACACACGCCACACACACACACACACACACAACACTGTTCACTGTTACACACGCTACACACACCACTGTTCATGTTACACACGCTACACACACACACACACACCACTGTCCACTTACACACGCTACACACACAACACTGTCCACTGTTACACGCCACACACACACACACACAACACTGTCCACTGTACACACGCTAACACACACACACAACACTGTCACTGTTACACACGCTACACAACAC
>CM022780.1:658107-660607 GCA_012411365.1 Ameiurus melas
ACACATGAGGAGCTTCAGGAAATGACAGCACTGAGCTGAATCCTAATGACACCCACAGTCTGTAACTCAGCTGAGCACTTCCTGTTCCCTACAAACTTCCACTTCCTGTTCCCTACAGACCTCCACTTCCTGTTCCCTAGACTTCCACTTCCCTACAGACCTCCACTTCCTGTTCCCTAGAGATTCCACTTCCCTACAGACTTCCTGTTCCCTACAGACTTCCACTTCCTGTTCCCTACAAACTTCCACTTCCTGTTCCCTACAGACCTCCACTTCCTGTTCCCTAGACTTCCACTTCCCTACAGACCTCCACTTCCTGTTCCCTAGACTTCCACTTCCCTACAGACCTCCACTTCCTGTTCCCTACAGACTTTCACTTCCTGTTCCCTACAGACTTCCACTTCCTGTTCCCTACAGACTTCCACTTCCTGTTCCCTACTGTTGAAATGTATATTCATGTACTTTACCCTGATAAATGTGGATGAAGTATAAAGTGTCTTTGAGTGATATAAATATCTTATTATTATTATTATTTTTACACACACTTGAGCTCCTCCATTTTGAAGTGACTTTTGAAGCTGGATAAGTGTTATTAAAAGTGTGTGTGTGTGTGTGTGTACACTCACGTGTTGGAACAGCGCTCGGTCGGCGCTGAGGCGTTTGGAGGCGAGTGTTTTGATGACGTGTGTGAGTGTGAGCAGCGCTCGGTGCTGATGGAGCTCGTCTGGGTGTTTAATGGCCTCCAGCAGCACAGGGACGAGTTCAGGCCACTGACGGGGACAGTCCAACCTCGCCACCTTTGCTATCAACACCGCGATCTGAGTCGCTATCTACACACAGACACACACACACACACACACACACACGATACAGTCTCGCAAACTGAGCATCACCTTCGTCGAGAACATCAATATTTGACCTATTGATCTCTCTCTCTCTCTCACACACACTGTCGTTCTTAATCAGCCATGCAGTGTGTGACTTCATTGTAAATCGATTTGTGTGTGTGTGAGAGTGAGAGAGTGAGTGAGTGACCTGATGGACAGGCTCATTGAAGTTGGTGATGAGTCCTGCACGCAGAGATGCTTTCTCCTCCTCCGAGATAGCGCTGCAACAGAGAGAGAGAGATAGATAGAGAGAGAGAGAGAAAGGGAGAGATAGAGAGAGAAGGAGGGAGAGATAGAGAGATAGAGAGAGAGAGAGAGAGAGAGAGAGAGAGAGAGGGAGAGATAGAGAGAGAGAGGGGTCATTGTGTACATTGTGGTCACTGGTGAGAGTACAGTGTAGAGTTAGACAGGTGAGTGAGACCGGTGAGAGTACAGTGTAGAGTTAGACAGGTGAGAGAGTGAGACCGGTAAGAGTACAGTGTAGATGAGAGACAGGTGAGAGAGTGAGACTGGTGAGAGTATAGTGTAGGGTTAGACAGGTGAGAGAGTGAGACTGGTGAGAGTATAGTGTAGGGTTAGACAGGTGAGAGAGTGAGACCGGTGAGAGTATAGTGTAGGGTTAGACAGGTGAGAGAGTGAGACTGGTGAGACTACAGTGTAGGGTTAGACTGGTGAGAGAGTGAGACTGGTGAGACTATAGTGTAGGGTTAGACAGGTGAGAGAGTGAGACCGGTAAGAGTACAGTGTAGGGTTAGACTGGTGTGAGAGTGAGACTGGTGAGACTATAGTGTAGAGTGAGACAGTTGAGAGAGTGAGACTGGTGAGAGAGTGAGACTGGTGAGAGTATAGTGTAGGGTTAGACAGGTGAGAGAGTGAGACCAGCGAGAGTATAGTAAAGGGTTAGAGAGGTGAGAGAGTGAGATCGGTGAGAGTATAGTGTAGAGTAAGACAGGTGACAGAGTGAGACAGGTGTCTTACTTCGGGGCGCCCCTCCTCCAGTAGCGGTCAATGCCGTTTTTGAAGTAGAGCACAGCGAGCCAGCGCACGTTCACGTCCAACACATGGTTATTAAAGATACTCTACAGGGGGCGGAGTCACACACAGAGGGAGGAGTCATACACCAAGTGGGAGGAGTTACACATACAGGGGGAAGTGCTACTGCACAAAAATAGCTGATAATAATGTTTAATGCCGTTGCCATGGAAACGGTCTACAAACATTCCATAAACTGTTCTAACAGGTTCTTATAGACTTTACTGGATTTCACACAAGCTTGATTAGATAGTCCACGATTAAGCCCCACCCCCAAACTGTTTCTGTTGGCTGGGACACGGTCAGTTCAGAGTACGCTGTGTGTGTAACAGTGTTATTAAAATAAGTTCTGGTTCTTGTTCTCTAGCTATGTAGCTGCTGTTTATGATTAGGAGAATATATTCCCCTGCGTGAGTAAGTGTGTATGCGCGAGAGTGTGTGTGTGTGTGTGTATATGTGAGAGAGTGTGTGTGTGTGTATATGTGAGAGAGAGTGTGTGTGTGTGTGTATATGTGAGAGAGTGTGTGTGTGTGTATATGTGAGAGAGAGTGTGTGTGTGTGTATATGTGAGAGAGAGTGTG
>CM022780.1:663107-665607 GCA_012411365.1 Ameiurus melas
TTAGCATACTGCTAATGCTAGCTGTGTTATTCTAGTAACCCGCTAGAACAGATCATTAAACAGAGTTTCAGTTCTTTAGGGTTCTAATGTGGTTCTGCTCAGGTTCTCCATCCCCGGTGTTCTAGAGCACTTTACACTGAGGAAGTGGAATTATTACCTGGGAGCTAGCTACAGGCTAACAGCTAACAACTAACTCCACCGTACAGTGTGTGTGTGTGTGTGTGTGATCATACCTCTCACTACACTTCACAGCTCAGTTCTGATCCTCTGTAAACACTCTGCACACGCTGGAGCAGCCCGTCGCGCAGAGATGACGTCACCAGCCTATGTTGGTGACGTCATCGCTGTAACTACTGAAAACCGATTTTCATGAATTATTGCTTGTTTGGCCATTTACTCTTCCTTCTTCCTTCTCCAGGAAAGAATAAAATAGACTTTTTATCCTCAGATGATTTTTATACCAATTTAAGAAATAAATATTAAACTCAGCTCAGTGCAACATCAGTGTGTTTATCAGTGATTTCCTTTCATTTGAATATAATTCTATTTCTATTAAACCGAGCAGCAAAAAATCTATTACAGACAAAAGAAAACGTAAGTAAACACAAATACTGTTACAAACTGAACTACAACAAAGACAGAGAATATTCTAGAGAAACTTTTACTCTTTGTCTGTCTCACCATCTGTCTGTCTCACGGTGTCTCTCTGTCTGTGTATCTGTCTCTCTCTCTACTGCATATATGTGTGTATATTTAATTGTGTTCATTTATTTATTTATTTATGTATTTCATCACGTCTCTTTATGTAACCTTTGACCCTGAGGAAACGTCACTGTCACACTGTTAATCAACATGGACTATAAACAACAATAACAACAACAATGTAAAGTAACTGTAAAATAAACGAATAAATAAATCATCAGTATAAGTGTTCCTTCAGTATTTGTGAGTCGCTTAGAATAAAAGCTTCTGCTACATCAATAAATGAAAAGTGGAAAGCGTAAACACAGGATCGTGCTGCAGCTCAGGGATTAAAGTGAGTACGAGTAAATAAAGTGAAGAGTCAATGTGAATAATTTCATTTAAACTGCACACACAGTAAATAATGTTGTGTAAATAATAATAATAAGAAGAAGAAGAAGAAGAAAAGGAAGAGGAAGGAGAAGAAGAAGAAGACGAAGAAAAGGAAGAAGAAGAAAAGGAAGGGGAAGAGGAGGAAGAAGAAGAAGAAGGAGAAGAAGAAAAGGAAGCGGAAGAAGAAGAAGAACATCCCAGTGCCTCAGTTACAGTGTAACAAAACATGATTAGCCTCCTGCAGTTACCACCTGCGCCCACATGGGGGCACTAACTTATAACTCATCTGTCCTCTGGGTCTGAGAGAAAAGATTGGAATATTAAACACATATTATTACAGAACTACATCAATAATATAGCGTAGATAACAAACAAACAAACAAACTATAGACATGAGCAGAATATAACTTAATTTACTTTTTATAGTTTTAATTTTGTCGTATTAAACAGCGTTCTCTTTCTCTCTCTCTCACACTCTCTCTCTGTCTGTCCCTCTCTCTTTCTCTCTCACTCTTTCCCTCTCTCTCTCTATCTCTCTCTCTCACACACTCTCTGTCCCCTCTCTCTCTCTCTCTATCTCTCTCTCTCTATCTCTATCTGTCTCTCACACGCTCTCTCTCTCTGTCCCTCTCTCTTTCTCTCTCACTCTTTCTCTATCTCTCTCTCTCTATCTGTCCCCCTCTCTCTCTCTATCTCTCTCTATCTCTCTCTCACACGCTCTCTCTCTCTCTCTCTGTCCCTCTCTCTTTCTCTCTCACTCTTTCTCTATCTCTATCTCTCTCACACACTCTCTATCTGTCCCTCTCTCTCTCACTCTCTCTCTCACTCTCTCTCTCTTTCTCTCTCACTCTTTCTCTCTTTCTCTCACTCTCTATCTGTCCCTCTCACACCCACTCTCTATCTCTCTCCTCTCTCTCTCTCTCTCTCTCTCTCTCTCTCTCTCTCTCCTCCCCCTCTCTGTCTGAGACTTTACTTAAAATCCCCAGAATAACAGTGAGTCATAACACACTGGTGTCTGCAGTGAAGTCTCTGATCTCAGACTTCAGTGAATCTCTAAATGAACAGATTCTGAAACTTTCATCCGTGCGTTCAAATCAAACACAACTATAAATATATAAATAACCTCTAAAGAACAGAAGAACAGCAGGAACGTACAGGAGAGGAAGAACAACCCACAGATGAGTCAATTATTAACTCATACACACACTCATACACACACACTCATACAAACACACACACACACTCACACACACACTCACACACACACACACACACACACACCCATCCATGAGTGAGACCCATCCATGTGAAGACACTGATCACGTTGATGATTTCTCACAATAATTATCAGCAATGAATTCACAAGGTGGGAAACAGATCTTATCAATATTCAACACTTCATTTCTATTCATCTCAGCAACTGATT
>CM022780.1:670607-675607 GCA_012411365.1 Ameiurus melas
CACACACTCACACACACTCACTGTCTCACACACACACACACACACACACTGTCTCTCACACACACACACAGTGTGATATATATGTGGGATTACGCACCTCCAGCAGGATTGGCTTGGCTCACGTGACACACTAAAGACGCCTCACACGTTTAAGATTACAGCTTGGCACCGTTCCAGTTCTGGCTTTAACTCACCGAGTGTGACGTCCACTTGCACTCTGCATGTCCACTTACCAGATTTCACAATGAGACAAAGAGACAGCAGAACATACACACTCAAACTAATCAAGAGCGTAACACGGAACAGACGAACACAATCAGGTAACACACCAGCGACTGGAGAGGGGCGGAGACAGATAGGACATGATGGGACAGAGTGGGACATGATGAGACAGTGTGGGGCAGGGTGGGACATGATTGGGGCAGGGTGGGACATGATTCCTATCATGTCCCACCCTGCCCCACACTGTCCCATCATGTTCCACCCTGTCCTATCATGTCCCACCCTGCCCCACACTGTCTCCTCATGTCCCGTCATGTCCCACACTGTCCCATCATGTCCCACACTGTCACATCATGTCCCACCCTGCCCCACACTGTCTCATCATGTCCCACCCTGTCCCATCATGTACCACACTGTCCTATCATGTCCCACCCTGTCCCATCATGTCCCACCCTGCCCCACACTGTCCCATCATGTCCCACCCTGTCCCATCATGTCCCACCCTGCCCCACACTGTCCCATCATGTCCCACCCTGTCCCATCATGTACCACACTGTCCTATCATGTCCCACCCTGTCCCACCCTGTCCCATCATGGCCCACACTGTCCCATCATGTCCCACCCTGTCCCATCATGTCCCACCCTGTCCCTCACTGTCCCATCACGTCCCACGCTGTCCCTTCATGTCCACCCTGTCCCATCATGCCCCACCCTGTCCCTTCATGTCCCACCCTGTCCCATCATGTCCTATCATGTCCGACACTGTCCCATCATGTCCCACCCTGTCCCATCATGTCCCACCCTGTCCCATCGCGTCCGACACTGTCCCATCATGTCCCACCCTGTCCCACCCTGTCCTATCATGTCCCACACTGTCTCATCATGTCCCACATGGTCCTATCATGTCCCACCCTGTCCCACCCTGTCCCATCATGTCCCATCATGTCCCACCCTGTCCTATCATGTCCCACACTGTCTCATCATGTCCCACCCTGTCCCTCACTGTCCCACACATCCCATGGCTTCCCTTCATGTCCACCCTGTCCCATCATGCCCCACCCCATCCCTCATGCCCCAACCTGTCCCAACAGTCCTACTCCTGTCCGACACTGTCCCATCATGTCCCACACTGTGAAACTTTTTTTTATCTCCAATAGTAGTGCATTAATCCTACTAAATGTCGAGGTCCTTTATTTCCAGAAAATTCTTTTCACATTCTTTCTCACCATTTTGTTTCCCATGAGAAAGTCTCTCTCTCTCTCTCTCTCTCTCTCTCTCTCTCTCGCACATGTAAATGTGAATCTGCCTTTGTGTTGAATGAATAAAGGGTTTGTGTGAGATCCATAATCAAGAACTGTGTGTGTGTGTGTGTTTCCCTCCCAAAACCACTAATTCCATAGGTATGAAGAAATACAGGATTCACTGTCACACACACACACACACACACACACACACACACACACACACACACACACACACACTGTTGATGCAGATTTTTGTACAGGTTTAATTAGCTTTGTTACTGTCCTCAACACAATTACAGGACACCGTGCATTTCATTACGAAATTACATTAAGAATAAAACGTTATTAAAACTAAGATTCTATAAATATTGTCAAATTATGATGTTGTGTTTTGTTGTGCATGACCGTTGATCAGGTGGAGTCATCATCCATCCATCCATCCATCCATCTTCTACTGCTTACTCCTTTTAATAATCAATAATCTAATAAACATGTAATAATGAATCTGTCATAGTGAGATGTGATGAAGTTGTGAAGATGAGAAGAAAACACAGAAGAGATGTTTCCAAGAACTCTGTCTGTATGTCTATCTCTCTGTCTGTCTCTCTGTCTGCATGTCTATTGATCTGCCTGTCTCTCTTTATTTCTATCTGTCTGTCTGTATCTCCGTCTGCATCTCTATCTGTCTGTCTATCTCTCTGCCTGTCTGTCTGTCTATCTGTATCTCTGTCGTTCTGTCTGTTTGTCTATATGTCTGTCTGTCTCTCTCTCTGTCTGTCTGTCTGCAGATGTTAACGGTTGATTATCATAGATCCAAAATCCCACACAGTGGTTTAAAACCTAGACACATTGAATTCAGATGTGTGTGTGTGTATGTGTGTGTGTGTGTATGTGAGTGTGTGTCTGTGTGTGTTTGTGTGTGTGAGTGTGTGAGTGTGAGTGTGTGTGTATGTGTGTGTGTATGTGAGTGTGTGAGTGTGAGTGTGTGTGTGTGTGTGTGTGAGTGTGTGAGTGTGTGAGTGTGAGTGTGTGTGTGTGTGTGTGAGTGTGTGTGTGTGTGTGTGTGTGTGTGTGTTTGGACTGAGTTCATCACACTGTGACTGTCTGACCTCACACTCTACCCACAGTGCTGAATGAGCAGAAACACACACCGTTCCTCCAGGTGTGTCCCAGGGGATGATGGGTTGTACAGTATGTAAATAAAATCCTGAATGTTAGCAAGTGAAAATATCTCTCATTCAAATGTTTCTAGTATTTACCAAATATAACCAAATCTAAGATTATTAAACCTATTATTCATCATTTTAATAATATTAAGAATTTTTTGTCATTTCAAGTTTTTTATTCTATTTTAAAAATAAGTTTTTTTTTTTATTAAATAAAGCTTAAAAGTAGCAACATTATCTGCCAATAGAACAAAATTATTTAAAGTTTGAAATAAGTTTTAAAAATGTCTAGAAACAGGTTTAATAATTTTATATATATAGTAACTTTATTTAGGAAATGCTGGATATATTGTACAGTATTTAGATATTTGATGTTATTTGTTATATTTTGCAATTAACTGAGTCTCTTCTCATTTTCCACATCAGGTTGGTGCTGATCTGTAGTGTATGAGGAGGTTTAGTTTTAGAGAAAGAAAGAGAGAGAGAGAGGGAGAGAGAGAGAAAGAGAGAGAGAGAGAGAGAGAGAGAGAGAGAGAGAGAGAGAGAGAGAGAGAGAGAGAGAGAGAGAGAGAGAGAGAGAGAGAGAGAGAGAGAGAGAGAGAGAAAGAAAGAGAGAGGGAGAGAGAGAGAGAAAGAGAGAGAGAAAGGGAGAGAGAGAGAGAGAGGAAAGAGAGAGAGAGAGAGAGAGAAAGAGAGAGAGAGAGAGAGAAAGGAGAGAGAGAGAGAGAGGAGAGAGAGAGAGAAAGAGAGAGAGAGAGAGAGAGAGAGAGAGAGAGGAGAGAAAGAAAGAGAGAGGGAGAGAGAGAGAAAGAGAGAGAGAGAGAGAGAGAGAGAGAGAGGAGAGAGAGAGAGAGAGAGAGAGAGAGAGAGAGAGAGAGAGAGAGAGAGAGAGAGGGCTCGTTACCATCTGCGGTATGTTTTTTATGTGAAATCTTCAGTCCTGAACGTCTCTGTTGGGTCTCTGAGATATACGGATATATGTATTTTATAGGGATTGAGAGTGCTGGGTTTGTGGTTTGTGTGTGAGATAAAGAGTTACAGTAAAACTGAACTGAAACAAAAACTTTCAATTCCTGTAAATTCTTCAAATTTTACTAGAACACAGACCTGAAAAACACACTTCTGTGAAGAGGATGTGTTGTTCCTTAACCTTTAGTTTACACACACACACTCGCACACACACACACACACTCACACACACACACACACACACACACACACACACACACACACACACACACACACACACACACACACACACACACACACACACACACACACACACACACACACACACACACACACACACACACACACACACACACACACACACACACTACCACACACACTACACACACACACACACATAAGACAAATCTCATCTCACACATCATGCCACACACACACACACACACAATGAATAAGACAAGGACACAGAAAATGCATGTTCTGTGTGTGTGTGTGTGTGTGTGTGAGTGTGTGAGTGTGTGTGTGTGTGTGTGTGTGTGTACATTAATATAGAGTTCCGTACAGAGGAGTTTACATTTCTTTGCCATTTCTCAGTAACAAGCTGTAGTTATTTTCTCTTATTAACTTGAAGAGAGAGAATAGAAATAGAGAATAGAGAGAGAAAGAGATAGAGAAAGAAAATAAAGAGAGAGAGAAAGAGAGAGACTTAAACTTTAAGACACCTTTATTAAATTCACTTCTTAACATATTTACAGGTTCACACTCATAAAAATGATTGTTTTCCTTCTAAAAATAAGGAGAGAAAGAAGAAGGAGAAGAAGAGGAATAAAGAAGAAGGAAAGAAAAAAAGAAAAGAAGGAGAGAGAAAGGAAGGAGAAACCCTTTCAGAGCCCCCCCCCCCTCTCTCGCTGTAGTTATGTCCAGGAAACGGTTGATCAGTACACTCCGAAGACATTCTGTATACAGTATATTTCCTCTCTTGCAACTGCTGCCCATTTCTGTCATCTGTAGCGCCTCCTAGGTGACAATACACCCATGGTGTGCTGTGCAGTGTTAATGAAGGTCCTCCTGTCCGGGAAGTCATTGGTCAGTAGGATGTTACGTTTCCCTTTGGTCATTTTAAGAAACTGGTTAATCTGTTCTGCTGTGTAAAGTTCTACAGGTTGTTCTGGACGGTTAAAAACACACGGCTGTTCTGTGGAGACCTCCTCCTCCTCCTCCTCCTCTATGTTTGCGAGGGAGTCATCCCCTGTAGATCCTTCACTGGACTCTGAGCCCGAGTCTTCTAACATCCCATCATTACGCTGGTTTTGTTTGGACGGGTTCCCCACCTTCTCCATCTTCTCCCCTGTTATTTTCGGTTTTTGCTTTTTTGGTTCTTCTTCTGCAGTTGTGTGGG
>CM022780.1:685870-695870 GCA_012411365.1 Ameiurus melas
ACACACAGGTGAGAGTCACAGGCTATATTAAATAAAGGTCACAAATAAATAAGCTTTTACAAATTAGTATCAAAAGCCAGACGCACGCACACACACACACACACACACACAGACACGCGCGCGCACACACACACACAGAAGCGCGCGCACGACGCGCACACACACAAGACGCGCGCACACACACACACAGACGCGCGCGCACACACACACACACAAACGCGCGCGCACACACACACACACGCGCGCACACCAGTCGCGCGCACACACACTCCAACGCGCGGCACACACACACGAACGCGCACGCACACAAACACTAACGCGCGCGCACACACACACTCAGACGCGCGCGCACACACACACTCAGACGCGCGCGCACACACACGAACGCGCACGCACGCGAACACACACACACCGAACGCACACACACACTCAGACGCGCACACACACTCAGACGCACACACACACACAGACGCGCACACACACACACAGACGCGCGCACACACACACAGACGCACGCACACACACACACAGACGCGCACACACACAGACGCGCGCACACACACACACAGACGCGCGCACACACACACACAGACGCGCGCACACACACACACACACGCGCGCACACACACACAGACGCGCGCACACACACGCACGCACACACACACACAGACGCGCGCACACACACACACACACGCGCGCACACACACACACACACGCGCGCACACACACACACAGACGCGCGCACACACACACACACACACACACACGCGCACACACACACACACACACACACAGACGCGCGCACACACACTTCCTTCATACACAAACACACCCACCAAGTCCCAAGTGTGCACAAAACAAAAACCCGACAGAAAGAAAGTGCTGAGACTGAAGAGAGCGGTCGTGTCCCAATCCACACGTACTTCTGACCAAGTCCACTCACATGGGGATCCTGCAGTCAGAGAGATCAATCACACAATTATTTAGTTTACGTCACACACGAACACTCGCTTTGTGATTAGTTCGTCATGTTAGAATGTTGTCCATTTCTACAGAACACAGGACAGGTGTTACCATTTAGAGATGTGTGCTAGCTCTCATGCTAACTGCTGATTAGCAATTAGCATGCTCATTAGCGACAGGTTATTGTTTAATTTACCGTTTCCTGGGTTTCACCTCCCAGCCGTCACGACATTTCACAAAGGTCAGAGAATTCCCCGGAGCGATGTCTATTTCTGACATGTCTTCAGCACAGAACGTGAACCTGTACACACACACACACACGGAGGTGATGATGGTTGTGTGTACAGTGTGAAAGAGGAATGTAATAATGCTTTATAAGCGCGTTATAAGCGCATGACTCACTTCCTCTGTGTCTCTCCACACTTGACCCGGATGCGGCGGACCTGCAGCACTTTGGTACTCTGGGATCTGGTCCAGAAGGACTTGATGTGTTTCCACACGGCCGAGAGGGACTCAGTGGGACTCTCCCAGCTCACACGGATCTTCAACAGCTCTCCGATGTCCTCCTCAGTAAACACCAGGAAGGTGTTGGTGAGGTTCAAACCCACACCGTCAGCACTGGGACACACACACACACGATCAGAATCATGGAGTTTAACCCATTTAGAATGAGATATCATTATGAGTGTGAGTGAGAGAGAGAGAGAGAGAGAGAGAGAGAGAAACACACTCACATGTCGACGTGGATGTTGTTGGAGTCGTTGTGAGCTCCGTACAGTTTGATGTAAAAGGTGGGATCTGCATCATCAGAGTGTTTCCTATTAAAGACATGCATCTTCATCTGATAGTGGTAACCTGCAGGGGGAGGGGCAGAGGATGTGGGAGGGGCAGAGGATGTGGGAGGGTTTGGTTTAGAGTGGGCAAGGTTAAACAGAGTCTAACGCACACCGCTGTTAGTCAGGTGTTTGATACAGGTGTGAGCAGAGCTGCAGCAGTGCAGGGGAGACTGACCAGCGAAGGGCGTGTCCGCACGGGTCTTCAGGTACATCTTGCTGTTCCTCCTGGAGCGCACGCTGCGAGCGTTGTAGCCCACGTGGTTACAGCGGTTCTTCCTGCAGCTTAGACAGATCCCTTTATTGAAGCGCTCGGGCCCCGTGCACTGATACGCAAAGCTCACCTGCTCCTGATCCATCAGAGAGTCTACAAACAGGTGCACCGCCCGCTCGTGCTCACACTTCATCACCTCCATGAAGTCTACACACACACACACACACACACACACACACACGATTAGGGCTCTGCTCCGAGGTCTTACTGTAACACTGGTCATGTTAAGGCTCTGTCCCAAACACTACACCTGAAGTACAGCAGCTCAGCTCTACTCTTCTTACCGTCAGCCATTTTGGGTAGTGTAGTTAGTGTTCTTACTGGAACTCTTTTGCTTAGTGTCTGTATTCACCATGGATTTAAAAGTTCTTCTAAGGATTCTTGTTCTATACTAACATTTGGGACAGACCCGAGTCACATGACCATATTAGAACACTGTGTGGGCGTTTCGCTCACCCCCTGCGGCGGCGGAGGACAGGACGTCCCCCAGGGAACAGCCGGGCTGCACATCCCCCCCATTAGGGTAGATGTCAATGTGTCCGATCGGCTGCTGGATGCCGATGCTCACGCCCAGAGCTTCACGAGTGTACGTGTGCAGGACATCCACGAACATCGCATCATCTGGAGAGAGGCGCTTGTGTGGTTCCGCCCCCTCAAACATGGGACCGGCCGGGTCCAATCCTGTCAGATACATATTTTCTGATTAGCTTATTAGCATAGCATTGGCATGCTCTTCACAGAGGTATGTTTAAAATAGCACATATTACAAGCAAACTAAACTCCGCCCACTGTGAAGAGCTTCAGTGTGTCGGGGAAGCGTGTGTGTGTGTGTGTGTGTGTGTGTGTGTGTGTGTGTGTGTGTGTGTCAGTACCTGTTATACGGCCGACTGTACCATGAGTGAATGTCCCAGCATATCCCGCTACATGAGCTCCCAGACTGTAACCAATCAGATGCACGTTCTCCAGAGGCAGCTTCTGTTCAGCCTACACACACACACACACACACACCACACACCACACACCACACACACACACACAGAGAGAGACTAACATTAACACACCTACACATGGCTTTATCTTTATGAACAGCTGAGTAATCTAATCAGCACAGCGTTTATATTACACACCAACACATTACTGTACTTACTGTAATTATCACTACACTACACTCCCTTACGCTCAACACACTACTATACATCACACAATAATCTACTCCACTAGACTCCACTAGACTATAGCAGTGTAAGGAACTGTAGCCTGGTCGCAGCTGCTAATCCCACAGCCAACACTACACACAGTACGCTACACACAGTACGCTACACAACACACTACACACAGTACACTACACACATCAGTGGTGAAAAGTTTGGGATGCAGTGATGGAGAGGGGACATTGTGGCAATACAGACTGTGTGTGTGTATGTGTGTGTATGTATACGTACCTGCAGCCAGTTGAGCATTGTGGCAATGTTGCGTCCGACGTGGAGTGTGTGATTGACAGCATCGGGGTAAAGCTGATGGGCCAAACTGAGCCAGTCCACCACGATCACGTTTGCCTCAACCTCACGTCTCACTACCGCCGCAACCAGCTTATACAACCAACTCTCAAACACACCCCCTATCTGTAACACACACACACACACACAGTGAGAGAGAGGACCCCAGTGAGACATTCCAATACGTGTTTGATGTTTAAGGGACAGATTTAGAACAGAGATGTCAAAAATAAAAAAACTCCCACACCCCCCACCACACCCACACCCCCAACAACACACCCAACACCCCCCACCACCACACACCCCACAACACACCCCCACAACACACCCCCCACCACACCCCAACAACACACCCCCAACAACACACCCCCAACACCCCCACCACCCCAACAACACACCCAACACCCCACACACACCCCCAACAACACCCCCAACACACCCCCAACAACACCCCCAACGCCCCCACCACACCCAACATCCCCCAACAACACACCCAACAACCCACACCACACCCCCAACAACACACCCAACACCCCCACCACACCACAACAACACACCCAACACCCCCCACCACACCACAACAACACACCCCACACCAGACCCCCAACAACACACCCAACACCCCTCACCACACCACACCCACAACAACACACCCAACACCCCTACCACACCCAACATCCCCCCAACAACACACCCAACATCCCCCCAACAACACACCCAAACACCCCCCCACCACACCCACACACAACAACACCCCCACACCCCCACAACACACCTACTGTTATTGGTGTGTGTGCGCATGTGCATGTGTGTGTGTGCTGACCGTCCAGCCATGGATGATGAGGATGGTCCTAGCGGTGGTGTTGAAGCCGCACTGCTGCAGCGCCTCCTTGTGGCCCGGATGGAGGAAACAGCCTTCGTCATCCAGATCCTCAGACTTCCGCATGTTGTATTTGATCTGATCATCAGGCAGCGCTGCGTCTACAGACAGGGTCTCCTCCAAACCACCTGCCACACACACACACACACACACACAACGTTACCATGACGACACACAAACACATAAAATATGCAAATATGCATGGATTTATGCACACATGTAAATATTTATGCGCGCCCCGCCGCCACACCTGAGATAATTCCTAACTACAGACGATGATTCAGCAGGTGTGACTGATCTCCAGGCATTTCTCATCTTTACCCTCCGCACTCAATCACATTTCACATGACTTTAATGATTTTACCCCTATTTCTATTTAAACATTAATGAGCGAAGCAGCACGGGGAGTGAGTCAGTACCGCAGCTGAATCGGTTCACTGAATCTCCCGCTATATGACTCACACCCCGGACAGATTCCGAGCAGGTTTAGAAGAAGAAATGATGAATGAAACGCAGTGAAGATGAGAAGGTTCTCAGACAGACAACGGGTTAGCTGCATATAAACATCATGTAAATAGAATCTAAACATAATATAAACAGACAGGTTTATAAAAATGACGTGTCTTACCTTTCACGAGCTCATTGGGTGAGGTGGCTTGGCCACACACACTCAGTGCAGAACAGATCAGCATCAAACACACAGAAAGTGGGATAAAAGTGTTTAATCTCACTACCATACTGTTGTAGAGCTTTAAAACAGGAAGTTCCGGTGTGTTTAAACGGAGGGAATCTGAGATCGATTGAGTTCTGTCACTCAGCTGTCTGTGGAACGGAGATGAATGAAGCGGATCAGGTTCTGCTCTCAACGTTTAAATAGACTCGCCTGAGTCAGCTGACCATCGGCAGATCCGCGCGACCCGATTCACGCCTTCCCATTGGTCGAGCCCCCTCGCTTTACGTTGAGGGGCGTGGCTATGATTTTGAATGAATGGGGGTAAATGCTCTCTCTCTCTCTCTCTTTCTCTCTCTCTCCCTCCCTCCCTCCCTCTCCCCCCCTCTCTCTCTCTCCCTCTTTGTCTCTCCCGTCTTTATGTCTCTCTCAGACAGAGCACAGATGGTTAATGGAAAACTGTATGATTTACTCCTAAAGACATTGTGTGTGTGTGTGTGTGTGTGTGTGTGTGTGTGTGTGTGTGTGTGGTGTGTGGTCTATATAAACCTATAGGCCTACAGTAGAATGTAATGAATAAGAATTTTGTGTAATATGTGCTTTCCATGTTGTATATTTAATAATGCAATGTATTTTTGTTCTTATTTTCTATAAAATGCACTGAAATAAGACAAATATATTTATATACACATGTATATTTATTTATTTATTTATATTTACAAGGCGGGGTACACCCTGGACAGGGTGCCAATCCATTGCAGGACACAATCACACACACACTCACACACACATTCACATTCATACACTACGGACACTTTAGACACGCCAGTCAGCCTACCATGCATGTCTTTGGACTGAAGGAGGAAACCGGAGTACCCGGAGGAAACCCCCGCAGCACGGGGAGAACATGTGAACTCTGCACTCACAGGGCCCCGGCGGGAATCGAACCCTCGACCCAACCCAACGTGCTAACCACTAAGCCACCATGCGCCCTAATGATGATGTCACTGTATCCACCTTACAGTCTCTCTGGAGTTCTTCATTGTGTACTTTTGTGTGTTTTGTGTGGTGTGTTTTTTTGTGGTTTGGGCATTTTTGTGGTTTGGGCATGGATGTAGCAGTGACATCTTTGTTGTGGCTAAGCTAATATTAGCTAGCTAAACTTATAGTAGCTTCACTGTGTGGAATGTTCCAGATGAACCATGTGACCATTGTATTATGCTACTCCTCTGTTTTGATTCTTGATTGTTATTTTTTAAAAAGATAAGGAGAAAATATCTTTATTTCACTACATGACTAATAATCCCTTGTTGCTGCTGCCCCCTGCAGGTGGAGCTGTGTAAATACACCCTTAATAAAGGAAGAAATATAGTGTATTTTAATTGATATTCAATTGTTTATTTATTAATTATTAATGTAACATAAAAAAGACTCAGATGTTGGGCTTACAGAGATCTCATGGTCACAGCACTGATATTCCAGTTATTGATTATTGATGAAGTCTGAAGCGGGCTCATTCTTCACCCTGAAGTACAGTTGAAATTCTCCACTTGAGTGAAAGATGCAGTTATTAGCAGCTCAGTATGAATCCTGCTGCTTTAGGAACAGTGGGAATCATTGACTTTAATGCACTTTAACGGGGAGGACTAATGCAGCTGGACCTTTTCCAGATTTTTCCCATTTGGGAATTATTCCTGGCACTGAAGTCCTGTTTTCTTCTCTTTAAATGTTTCCTGAAGGAGTTTTATTCTCCTGAGAGCGACTCCACTGACCCTGCAGCTGCTCGTCCTCTTTTTAACACCAGACGGGTTTTATTTTCTTTATTTCACATCAATCTGATCATCACCTGCTCACACAGCTGCCCCTTTCACTGTGTGTGTGTGTGTGTGTGTGTGTGTGCGCTTAATATAAAACTTTACTCAATTTTTTTTACACATGTTAATATTACATATTCATATGTATACATTACTGTGCAAAGAAATGAAAAGATGTTTTCAAAATCAATTAAATGAAACGTTTCTAAATAAACAGGTTTACTATAAAGAGCATTAAGAACGAATCTAAACAGAGAAAGATTTGTACAGTAAATCAGTACTGTATTTATTTATTTATTTATATGATTTTTTTAATAAGTGAAATATGTTTACATTAATAAATTAACATTGTAATAGATAGCAAGAGAATATTCTTTCTGACATAAACTCGATAACTGCTCAAAATTTTAAAGTGTTTATTTATTTATTTATTTATTATTATTATTATTATTATTATTATTATTATTATACTCAGTTGAAGGAATCCTAAAAGTCAGGGAGCTCTCTCTCTCTCTCTCTCTCTCTCTCTCTCACACACACACACACACACACACACACTCACACACACACACACACACACAACCACACACACGCACACACACACATCACACAACCACACACGCGCACACACACACACACACACACACACACACACACACACACACACACACACACACACACACACACACACGCACGCACACGCACACACACACCCTTAGCACACACACTTCCCACATCCTTGGTTCACAACAGCACACAGCTCCACCTGCTGGCTAAGACAATCTAACACACTCACCTGTACACACACCTGGACAATCAGCTGTACATGTCCATGTGCTACTACCTGTCTGACCCATAGTTTTACACTAACTCTAAGACAGTAACTCCTCCCTCTGTCTCTGTTCTGTGTGTGTTCTCTGTCCCACACGTTTCTTCATCACAGTTTCGCCCACATCCTGATCCACTTCCTGTATGCCTTATATGGTCTTAAATAATAGTGGAGTCTTTATTCATTATTTGGAGGAAAAGGAAGTGACACACTTAAAGTATCACTGCTGGAATTTACACCATGTGTCTAAACATGCTGAGTTTCTGCCTCCCTGTCTATCTGCCTCCCTGTCTATCTGCCTCCCTGTCTATCTGCCTCCCTGTCTATCTCTCTCCCTGTCTATCTCTCTCCATGTCTATCTACCTACCTGTCTATCTGCCTCCCTGTCTATCTCTCTCCCTGTCCATCTGCTTCCTTGTATATCTACCTCCATGCCTATCTCTCTCTCCCACTCCATCTGCATACTAATCCGTCTGTCTCCCTGTCTATCTGCCTGTCTGTCTATCTGCCTCCCTGTCTATCTGCCTCCCTGTCTCTCTGCCTCCCTGTCTATCTCTCTCCCTGTCTATCTCTCTCCATGTCTATCTACCTACCTGTATATCTACCTCCATGCCTATCTCTCTCTCCCTCTCCATCTGCATACTAATCCGTCTGTCTCCCTGTCTATCTGCCTGTCTGTCTATACATCTGCTTATATGTCTACTTATATGTTAACTATCTAACTATCTAGCAGATGGTTATTATTGGTGTAGATTGTTAGAGATGAGTAGAATCTGATCATTGATAATAAATCAGACACTTAGCCCCGATCAGCTCCAACACACAGCAGGAATTCTTTATATTTCACTAAACCGGATTTCCTCTGCGCGTCATGCTGAAACCTGCCGTTCGTTTCTCTTCAGATCTCATCTCAAATCTGAACTTTCTGCCAAAACAATCTCACGTCTTTTTGTAATCCACCGATTTTATTTGATACTCTAACAGTCTAACACTAACATTAAAATGAACTTGAACACTAACAGGTTTTGGGTGAACTGATTAAGATCTTTACCTGATGAAGAACTTTACCGGTTGGTCACTTTAAGTCTTAAGTGTGAATGAAGCAAGCTGATAAAATACGGTTCATTAAAATAGCATATGCCTCCGAATATGAACAAATAATTTACAACCTCAAAATATATTTAAACAGGAAAAGAGGCAGAATCCCAGAACAAAGTGAAGAACAAAGTGAAGAAGAGAGTGAAGAAGAGAGTGAAGAACATAGTGAAGAAGAGAGTGAAGAAGAGACTGAAGAACATAGTGAAGAAGAGAGTGAAGAAGAGAGTGAAGAACATAGTGAAGAAGAGAGTGAAGAACAGAGTGAAGAACAAAGTGAAGAACATAGTAAAGAATAGAGTGAAGAACAGATTGAAGAACAGAGTGAAGAACAAAGTGAAGAACAGTAAAGAAGAGAGTGAAGAACATAGTGAAGAAGAGAGTGAAGAACAGAGTGAAGAACAAAGTGAAGAACATAGTGAAGAACATAGTAAAGAAGAGAGTGAAGAAGAGAGTGAAGAAGAGAGTGAAGAACAGAGTGAAGAACAAAGTGAAGAACATAGTGAAGAACAGGAACAAAGTCAAGAACAAGAACAGAGTATAATAATGTAAAACAATATGGAGATGTCTTCAGAAATGTCCTAGAGAGGAAGGGGATCAGGATCACAGTGTAAATCATCAATGCGAATGCATTTCACTGAATAGATTCTGCTTCTGAGACAGGGACAGGTTTGCGAGTAGATCTAGGACGCAACTGGGGTTGAAGCAAGACCTGGGACTCATTCCTGATACTACAACTAAATAGATATTATACAAGAGCTTTATCAGGAACTGGGGATGGAGCTCAATCAGAAGCAGATGGAGGATTAATAGAACCTAACATAAGACTGTTTCACTCTTACTCCAGTGATGTCATAGTCATAACATTACAGATGCACTTCTTCATCACCTGAATTTTATATCTGTGTTTACTCTGTCAGAGTCTGATCATGAGCAACACGCCTCATAACATTTAATATACACAATTCAAGAGTTTTTCTCCTCATCCTCCTCCATCTCCTCCTTCTACTGTGTTTAGACGTGTGTCTCATGTCACTTTACTGTGTTAATGAGTTCAATCATCCCACTGATCCCTCTACACTTCTGTGCTGATGATCTCACAGTAACTCTGGATGGTCTTTCTGTTTCATCATGTACAGCAGTTAA
>CM022780.1:710870-728370 GCA_012411365.1 Ameiurus melas
TAACACCTGATTAGTGTCAGCGTTTCTCAGCAGCAGAGACACAAACACACCAAGTTTGACATCCTGTGTGTCTCTCTCTGTTTTCAGCAGAGTGTGTGTGTGTGTGTGTGTGTGTGATAAAAGAAGAGGTTTAGTTTATTTTTATCCCATGACTCTAAGCTCTGTCTATTTAAACCATTTTAAATAACTACAGTGTGACAGACAATAAAGTTTTCTGAATTTGATTTGATATTCCTGTAAAAAACACACATTCATACACACAAAACACACACACACACACACACACACACACACACACACACACACACACACACACACAAACTTTGTATATCCACTCTAAGCTCTGAATAAGGGACAAATACTTTTCATTCTTCACCTCCACCAGACTGGAGGAATGTACTCTGCTCTGTGTATTACCACCCCTCTGCACCCCTCCTGTGCACCAACCCCACCCCCTCCATCAGACACTACAGTACACAATCTCCCTGTAATCAGAACACACTATCACACACACACACACACACACACACTCACACACACACACACACACACACACACACACACACACACACACACACACACACACACACACACACACACACACAATTTAACACTAATTAACACAATCACATTTTATTAATAAAACCTTTCAGTGCCAAGTTTATTGCCAAGTTGTTTTTTAGTAATCACCTCTTAAACACTAAACCCTTAAACACTAAACCCTTAAACACTAAACCCTTAGACACTAAACGTGTCTCTCACCAGCCTCCTCATACGGCGCTGTCTCTTCTTCCTCTGGCTGGGCATCTTCACTGTACGTTCAACAGAGGAGAAGAGAGGAGAAGAGAGAAGAGAGGAGAAGAGAGAAGAGAGGAGAAGAGACTACAGGTATTAGAGGAATTAACAGATTAAAGAGGAGAACTGGGTTAAATTAAATTAAAGAGAAACAGAGCAGAGAGAACAAGTGAAGAAGGAGAAGTCACTCCCACTGAGCTCAGACATATGAATACACAGAGGTTAACTGGACTTGAAGTGGGCGGGACACACACACACACAAAGTGAGTGTGAAATGATGTTGTCTTCAGAATACACACTGCACATGTTTATAACCTTAAACCTTATAACCTTAAAAAATAACAAAACAAATGAAAGAGGAAGAGCGGATTTAAAAAAGCCTCAAGCTAATATTCCACTAAAATAATGTTAAAAACACGACAAACACGTTAAACACTACAAGTACACACAGTGTGTACAGTTTATTAGGAACTCTATAAACTATACTGATATCTCTATAACTAATACACCCAGTAGAGCTGAATAATATAAACACAAAACCCTCTTCATTGATGGAGAACATGGGATGGTGAGAGTGTTGGTGTGTTTCCGTGAAGCTCGGGGTCGTGGCACCAGGAGTTTAACACTCTCAGCAGAACCACTTGAGCCCATTCAGAACAGGAATCAAATTTATTTACACAGAGCTTTTTACAATGCACATCTCAATCATTTCTCTCCTGTAGCTGTAATCTGTGGAGTCAAACAGTGCTGTGTGTTAACAGGAACTTCAATCGCTCATATCTCTTCACTTCAATCTCTCATATCTCTTCACTTCAATCTCTCATATCTCTTCACTTTAATCTCTCATATCTCTTCACTTCAATCGCTCATATCTCTTCACTTCAATCTCTCATATCTCTTCACTTCAATCTCTCATATCTCTTCACTTTAATCTCTCATATCTCTTCACTTTAATCTCTCATATCTCTTCACTTCAATCGCTCATATCTCTTCACTTCAATCGCTCATATCTCTTCACTTCAATCTCTCATATCTCTTCACTTCAATCTCTCATATCTCTTCACTTCAATCTCTCATATCTCTTCACTTCAATCTCTCATATCTCTTCACTTTAATCTCTCATATCTCTTCACTTTAATCTCTCATATCTCTTCACTTTAATCTCTCATATCTCTTCACTTCAATCGCTCATATCTCTTCACTTTAATCTCTCATATCTCTTCACTTCAATCTCTCATATCTCTTCACTTTAATCTCTCATATCTCTTCACTTCAATCGCTCATATCTCTTCACTTTAATCTCTCATATCTCTTCACTTCAATCGCTCATATCTCTTCACTTTAATCTCTCATATCTCTTCACTTCAATCTCTCATATCTCTTCACTTCAATCGCTCATATCAAACTGAAGTGTGAAAAAGGCTCTTAAACTAAGAAGGCTCTCGTTCCATGACATTTGGAACTAGCTGTCCTTTTAGCAGATTCAGAATTACACACTAAACACCATACAAGTGGATTTATTATGTATTTATTATGTTGTGGATAGTTTTTTACGACAGTAAAATGTGAGCTTATATTCTAAATGATCCATGTAATTCTTTGTGTTGTTTTCTACACTAAGTAGCATTGTGTGTTTCTTTGCCTCTTCCCTGTAAATGATAACCCACTGATTGATAGTCCAATCTATTTATTTTATCCTGGTTGGTGTGTGTGTGTGTGTGTGTGTGTGTGTGTGTGTGTGTGTGTATATATATATATATATATATATATGGGCGTCGGGCTAGCAACCCGTCCCCGTAAAAACCCCTAATCGCTATGGAAACAACGAGAGAAATTTCTCTCTCTCATCGCCCAATACGCTACTTAGTGTGGATGGAAAAGAAGAAGAGATTATATATATATATATATATATTTGCATATAAGTATTCTTCACTTCTTATTCAAACATCTAAGAGCCCCATTATTGAGTCGTGTATTACCATACTGACCACAAAAAACACTATTCATACTCAACACTTCATCAGTTTACAGGAACATTAACATTTTTGGGCACAACAATAGTTACATTATAACACACACACACACACACACACACACACACACACACACAATTAATATGGGTCTTCCCATAAGTACGTGAATGCTATTGCTGTGACTTTTATATAATTCAAATCATTACTTATTTAAAGAGAGTGTAATGTTTAAAATGAGAACTTCAAAGATTTTGCTTTAAAGAAGTATTTGTTGCAGTGTAAACCAATAAATATCTTACATTTCCCCAAAGTGTGTACGTGATTTAGTGTAGTGAGAATAAGTGTGTACGTGATTTAGTGTGTAGTGAGAATAAGTGTGTGTACGTGATTTAGTGTGTAGTGATTATAAGTGTGTGTACGTGATTTAGCGAGGTCGCAATAAGTGTATGAACGGTTTAAAGATGTAAATACTGTCTCTCTTCTTTTTCTCAGTGATGAGCAGGTGTCAGAAACGGAAAGTTGCACAGCGCCACCTTGTGTACCGGAGTATCACTGCTTTTCAATAAGCGCCAACTACTGTCAGGCAGTGAAATGACACTTTCATTCAGCGCATCGCTCGCGTTTAACACCTGGGTGTGAACACAAACAAACACAGAGAAAATATGACCGTTTAACGCTCTGCTAAAAATGTCCCGGTGTGAACAGGCCTTAATTCACAATGTGCTCATCCTGAACATCCTGTAAACACTGTGTGTCTTTACTCTTCTACAGCTGTACACCAAGATGATTTATAATCACACTATCTGCTGTCACCCAGATGAGGATGGGTTCCCTTGAGGTTCTTCCTCATAGCCTCTCAGGGAGTTTTTACTCAACACCATCACCTCTGGCTGCTCCTTAGGGATCTAAATCTACATCTGGATCTGTGTACAGCTGCACTGTGAAAGAAAACTGAACTGAAAGTGATATTGATTTACTCTTTGTGTTTATTTTGTAACTGATGTGATTAATTGGTGTGTAGAAAGACACACTGAAGCATGACATGATTTCTGATTCCTTCCTGCAGGTGTGTAACATCACTTCCTCTTTTCACTACACACTTCATGAAGATACTCTGAGACTCATTTAATCCCAAAATATGTTATTTGGATAAACTCACAGCATGATCAGGGTTAATGTGAAGATTATGATTAGACTGCAGGAGTCAGTGAATCAGTAGTGATGAGAATAAAATCCTGCAGGTGAAAAGAAATGGAAAAGGAAAAAGACGCAGAACAGCGATCCTCTTCAGTTTCACTCAGAGCTGAGTTTATCCACATGACCTTTAACCTCCACAAGCTGCACGTGTGGGCAAACAGCAAACCAGTGCAGGGCTGCAAACCAGTTCCTGTGATGTCACTTCCTGTTCTTGTGCAATGTGTCTCTGTACTTTGGGGTCTGGTACTGGTCGGACTCGAGGTGCTCAGGTGAGGTGTTGAGGGTGATGTACACACGACCTCTGACCTCTGTGACCTTGTGAACTCTCTGTTTGACCCCTTTAGAGCACCAGCGTGGTTTCAGAGGCTTCACTGAAGGATCCACAGCCTGGTACATACCTTCACCATCACACACACTGATCTTATATTTATGCCACGGACAAACAATACACACACGCCCCGCTATCTCCTATACACACACACACACACACACACACACACACACACACACACACACACGAGAAAGAGGAAGTCAAAAAGATAAACGTCTGATTATCAGAAGCTAAATACACTACAGATGCTAAACAGATAAACACCACTAAACAGATAAACATGCTAAGTCTAAATTTAACTGAGGAGGTTAAATAAGCTAAATATGCTAATTATGCTAAGCTAAATGAGGAATTTGTAAAAGTGGGTATCACCTCAATGTCTCCATTCTGTAGAGGACCTCCAGCATCTAAAACAGGGACACCAGTGATTAACACACACACTTCAATACCCCTGACTACAGCCTGCAGAACAGGGCGGGCTACGTGTGTAGCTCCGCCTATAAGAGATGGGGTTAGGCGGCATTACATTGCCACTAACCAATTTGACCAGTTCTGACACGTGTAGCCCCGCCCCGTTCTACAGGCTGCAGCCAGAACCTTCTCTCACTCACGGTAGCAGCGTGCATCCAGAGCGTGAAGCGCCCCCTGGTGGTGAAGAACCAGCACATCTCTGCCGTTCACACTGGTCACTACACGATCAGCTCTGATTACATCATCACGCTGACCAACGAAATGAGTGTGTATGGTCGGAGAAACACCCTCATCTGATGACATCACCACTACAGAACACACGTGAACACACAGAGAGAGAGAGGGAGAGCTTCTTGAATCTTGATTAAAGCTGTATGTATCTGATAGAGTAGGATCAGTGTGTGTGTCATATCATTGTTTATTCAGCTTTATTTAATGTTACGGGTTGTGTTTATTGGGTCATTGGAAATCAGTAAATTATTATCCGTAGCACAGAAACCGTGCTGCCGTTTATTCTCGCTCTCTTTTAATTCAAGAAATATGAACATTATACACTTTCATTCAATTGCAAGTATTAAACATTATACCGTTAAATGTGTATAAACCACTAAGAGTAAAAAGAGAGATAAATAAATAAATAAAAAGTACCCGGGAAATGAACACTGTAAAGCACAAAATAAGAATACAGTTGGGTAAATAGCTTTCAAGGTAAACTTTTAAGGTCTTTATAGCTTTCTTATTCAAAGAGTCTCGAATAGTGTCCGTGTACAGCCTTACTTCAGTTAACAAAACCATGAAGTTTATTATTATTAAAGGTTTATTATTAGTAAATTTACATTTATGAATATGAATTAGCTTAAAAAGTGAATAAATTAATTCAATGAAAGCACTTTTCACCTTTATAAACTGTGTTTATAAACTTTACAAACGGAATAAACTGTGAAGCCAAAAAGTACATTTTCCCATAAAAATTTGAGGTATTTTCATAAATCATTTCTGTAAATTACACCAAAATATAAGTGAATAAGGACAATGCCAAAATAAACAATGTGGCTTCATGATATTGCAGGAAAGTTATTTATACCTTTTTAAACTCTCAGTAAAAAATAATTTGCTTCGTACAATCTGTGAATAAGTTTAAAAGAGACTTCTTTAACCTTATTTTGAATATGATATCTCTTGGGTAAAAACAGACTCTTTCCTAACAAATCACTTTTCCATTTAACAAAGTTCCATTAGGTTTTTCTCTATGCACTTCCTCCTTCTGACCAGCAGGAGTCGCACTGTGCTGAAAAGCTCCGAGTCAGTTAACAGGGAAATTTGCCATCATCTTGCCGTCGCGAGCGAGCATTCATTTGTTTATTTACTTTATAAGGGTCAGTTAGAAATGAAGAAAAAAAAAACCCAATTACATTTAATAAAACGTCTTTACTTTGTTTGTAAGGAGAAATTTCACGGCTAAACTCCACCTGCAGTACCGCACGCCTAACTTCCTGTCAGGAAACACTGCGTCACATCTTGAACGCGTTGTCAAAATAAAAGTCCGATCTCCATTTCCGCTTTGATCACGCTCAGGTGAAAATGAATGAATGTGTTTTATCATATAAATACCTCAGATCACAAAATATCAAGTAAAAAAGTCTGTGTGAAAAGAAAACCAGTGCTACTGATTTAGTAAAACAGTTTGTTAATGACATTTTGAGGGGCGCTTGTGGAGATTTGTTTGTTGTGCTGTACAAAATGAGAGATATGTGAAGAGATTTTTTTTTTATGTGAACTTGTGAAGTGTAAAAACTGTAAACTAATTAACTTTTCTACACACTCACCTTTCATCTGTTATATTGTATATTTTTCATCTAACGCAATTCCATTATCTGTATTTGTATCTGTTTAGTGCTCAAAATATTTGTATTTATTTTCATATTTGGAATAATGGTTCATGATTCATTAATTTGGAAGTGTGTGTGGAGTGCAGTGTAAATGTTTGGGTTTTGGTTAATTCTAACACTATGTCCTGGGAAAAAAATCACAAATTATAACAATTATAGCTTTCCATCATCTATCTAACATGACTGAGTAAACAAGCTAATCAAGAAACTCTCATTTAAGCTACTGATGACTACAATAGGCATCCGATAATATGTTTTTTAGTCACCGGGGAGGACTGCATGGCTCCGGTTGTTGTAGGCGCACATTTTTGTGTGGCGTCAGGTATAACTGGTGAGTGGTATAACCCTAACCCTAACCCTCATCTCAGCAAATACCCAAATAGGAAACCACTTGAAACATATAGAACTGTGTGCTTGAACTGTAAATCTGAATGATCAGTGACAGCTGTGAAAGAGCAGCTGATAACCAGGGAAAGTTCAGGTGACCACAGAAAGATGGATGAAAGGTAAGAAAGACCCCACTGTGGTTGCCATGGGCTAGCCACCGATGGCAGCAGAAGCATCATGCTTTAGCGGCTTATACAGGGTCCAACCACAGGGAAAATACCTCCAGAGTAGCGAGAGCAGATCTGATACTATGGTAACAGATCATGGCATATTTTTGACTGTGGGAAATGGGAGTGGCACCCAAGGTGCTTGAGGTAACAACACCAGCAGGAATCACACTCCAGAACTGCATCTGTGGCTGATCTGAAATAACATCAACCAGGGGCTTCAAGGCAGGATCAAATGCTTCAAAGACACAAGTTTGGGACCTCACATCGACCAATAATTCTAGAGGGGAAAAAGCGAGACATTCAAATGAAGTTCAGCACCATTAAGAAACTCAAAGTATGCAGAGTATCAGTACCCCAGATTTTACAAGCATTGCTCATAGACCAATGCTCATAGAGATGTCAAACCAAGCCAGCAGAAAAGATGCTTCAGTGGGAAAACCTGCAACAAGAAACAGTGAGGTACAGTGGACAAGGGGCACAGTGGAGAAGAGGATTGAGAAAATTGGTGAATATATAACTATGGGGCATAAAGATTTGTAGTTGGTGTGAGGGATATGAAAATTACACCAACACAGGCCAAGTCAAGAAGACAAAAGGAGATAGAGATCCTCATCAAGGAGAGATGATGGCATAAGAAGCAGTGGAGAAAATCAACCATGGAGGAAAGAGATGGACTAAACATTGTGCATAGAAAGGTAAAGGCTCAACTATCAACCCTGAAGAGAGCAGAAAACATCAAACTCTGAAGAAAGAGCACCCTTGGACATGCTTCTAAAAGGACCCTTATAAGTTTGCAAAAGATATTTTAACAACAACAAAAAAAAGGAATAGATATTCATATATCAAAGCCTGAGATTGAAGATCATTTGAAAAATTCTAAGAATCATCTGAAGATCTCAGTAGCACCACCTTCTCCACCTTCTCCACATCAGCAATTTGACATTCTTCTCCCCAGACGAAGTGAGCTCATAAAAGTGGTAAAGCAGGCAAGGACAGAAGAACTGTAGAAAAGATCTCAGCAGGGAGGAAGTGGTGTCTAGCAGAAGCATTAACACAGACAATGGCTTTCCTGAGGTTTGGGATTCGGATTCGTTTGGACACATTTTCTGTTCAGTTTGTTTAATGTTATATCAAACTTCATTACATCACACAGCTATCTCATCATTCTTTATTTAAAGCAGTTGGTGAGGACCACACTCATTTATTTATGTATGTATGTATGTATGTATGTATGTATGTATGTATTTCACCACATGATATATCATCCCAGCTCTGGTATTATTAATACCCTTTCCATTAATAACCAACACACGCGGAGCGTCAGTTCTCTCGCTGTGTCTCTCTCTCTCATGAGATTGTGTGTGTGTGTGTGTGTATGGGGGGGTGAGAGTGAGGGGTCAGGTTACACACACACACGCACACACACACAGTCTCAGTCTCGCGGTGTGTCCGGATGAATCTGTGTTGAGGGGAATTTTCTCTCACAGTAACCGGATCTTGATCGCGGTCTCGCGCACGGTGTCCATCAGAGCTCGGAGTGTAATGAAGTGTTGGTTTGGACCGGAAGTGAAGTGCTGATGGAGTTGAAGTTCTGGGTAAAGTTTTTCTTGGTGGCTTTAGCGTTGTTCCAGAGTCACGCGCGGTTAAACCCGGAGCATGAGCTCAGCGGTTCTTCTCTCGCGTTCGTGTTTGACGTCACGGGCTCCATGTATGACGACCTGCAGCAAGTGATGGACGGAGCCTCGCGCATCCTGCAGCGCATGCTGAGCCGCACGGACACGCCCATCCGAAACTTCGTGCTTGTGCCCTTCCACGACCCAGGTAATGACGACACCTGCTATTAACACAGTCCAGGGTAATTCAGTGAGGGAGTGACATACTCTGTATGGCCAAAAGTATGTGCACCGCAAGCATCACACCCAGATGTGGTTCTTACCCAAAATTGGAAACAAATTCGCCAAATTTTAACAACAGAATTGTATAGAACGTTATGATGTAGCTCTACAGTTTCCCTTCGCTTGGAACTAATGGCGCTTTTTTCCCGCATGGTGCGGCTCAACTCAACTCAACTCTGCTTGGGGGCTTTAAAGAGTCTTTTATTGATCACATATACATTACAGCATAGTGAAATTCTTTTCTTCGCATAGAAAGCATGTCAGGAAGTTGGGGTCAGAGCGCAGGTGCAGGTACAGTGCCACTGGAGCAGAGCGGGTTAAAGGCCTTGCTCAAGAGCCCAGCAGTGGTGGCTTGAAGGTGCTGGGACTTGAAATCCCGACCTTCTGATCAGTAACCCAGACCCTTAAACATCAAGCCACCACTGCCCCTTTCTACTGTGGATAATACCTGGTACCTAGTACTTTTTTTAGCACCACCTCAGTCGAGGTTCTAAGCGAGCCGAGCTGATACTAAATGTGAGCCACACACTGAGGGAGTCAGGGTCCTCCTTGACAAGTTGTTCTGTATTGTGCCTGAATAAATGTGTCATTTAATACATAATTTGCATACGGCAATATTCTATTTATTGTAAATTATGTATAATCTATCTCATTACAGATAAAATTACAACAAAGGTTTCCGTCTTCCATCTCGCTCGTTACCGATTTCCCAACAGGTGTTTATCGAAGTCGCTCCTGTCGTGGCTGAATCTAAGTTAGTAATATGGAGCACTACGTAGGTTCTAGAACGCTGTTATTTTACGTCCTTATCAGGGTCTGTGCTCAGTGAACAGGAAAGGTGTTTGTTATACGGCCGGAGCATGTATTTATACAGGACTTCAGTAA
Organism: Ameiurus melas; assembly: GCA_012411365.1. Taxonomy (NCBI): domain Eukaryota; kingdom Metazoa; phylum Chordata; class Actinopteri; order Siluriformes; family Ictaluridae; genus Ameiurus; species Ameiurus melas. The sequence continues at coordinate 720,864 of CM022780.1, forward strand.
TGCACCATTATTCCCGCATGAAGGCGAGTGGAAGACGGCACCCACGTTGAGGTGGCATTATACTTTTATATATTATATGAAAGAAAATTCAGAAAAGGTGTAACTCGGCACATGCGTTAGCTGTTTGTTGTTGCTGCTTGTCTGTTTGTCTATAACTGAAACATCATGGGGAATTGGACAAGGCTGATTTGGATTATTTCTATAATTACATTGATTGTTAGTGACTGCGCTGCTTGGAGTATTCAATTAAATGATGTCAGAGCGGGGAATGGACTATTCATGGGAGGAACTTCTACTCCTTCGTAACCATGTCCACCTTTAACTGAACCCAGCTATCGCCATTCCGCTGGATATGACATTAACAACTGGCTTAAAGAGGAAGGCGAGGAGGGGTGCGTTGCAGACTTAGTAGGTGTCCTTTGAAACCTCCCCTACCCTCAATCATCCTTTCAAATGTTCGTTCATTGAAAAACAAAATGGACTTGTTATATATGAAATGTCTGACGGAGGTATCATTCAGGGAGGCAAGTGTCATCGCTGAGACAGAGTCTTGGCTGGATAAGTCTGTCCCGGATACCGAGGTTAGCCTGGATGGTTTTGAGATCTTTCCTGCAGACAGAACCAGTAATTCAGGGAAAGAGCGAGTAGGTGGTGTGTGTATGTACATCAACTCGTGGTGGTGTACCAACATCAAAGTACACTGGAAATCTTGTAATCTGGACCTGAAGCTGCTCACCCTGTCCGCCCCGTGCCTTTTACCTCCCCAGGGAGTTCTCGACTGTTGTGCTTAACTGTTATGTTCCACCAAGCACTAATGTTAAGGCAGCAGCTGAGCAGATAATACGCAGACTATGCTCAGCAAATACTCGGATGCTCCAGTCCTACTTCTTGGAGACTTCAACAGCTGATTACGCCAGCCTTCAATCAATATGTAGATGCACCAACAAGATTGAATAAAACTATAGATTTATGTTACAGTAATATCATGGAAGCCTATAAAGCTAGAGCTCTCCCACCGCTAGGATTAGCGGATCATAATGTTATCCATTTACTTCCTGTTTACACACAACGGCTCAAACAACGCAGGCCAGTAATACACAGCGTCCCTCAATGGTCGCAGGATGCTATTGCATGCCTTCAAGGCTGCTTTGCGTGTACAGACTGGGAAGTCTTTGAGGGAGAGCTTGATGAACAGATTTCAGTTATTACTGATTACATTAAATTCTGTATGGAGTCCTTGATACTGGTAACGACTACCAGAATGTACCCAAATTCAAAACCTTGGATCAACTCATCTCTAAAATCTCTTTTCCACAAGAGAAAACTTGACTTTAAGCAGAAGGACTTTACTGGTCTCCAAATCACACACCAGGACATCAAAACTGAAATATTCAAGGCTAAAAAGAATTATAAAAACAAATTGGAGCAGGACTTTGCAAATATGAACACCTAACAGTCTTTTCAGTGAGTCAGGACTCTTACTGGACAAACAGACCGTCTCTGTTCCAGATCCCACCAGCTTTGCTGCTAATCTTAATCATTTCTATGCCCATTTTGATACCTCTGATTTCTCTGCAGGGTGTGATGGCCTTTTGGATTCTTTGCCTTCTCAAAAGCTGGATTATGAGTCCCTTCTAACTAAGCAGGATGTCTATCTCCAGCTTATTAAGTGCAAACTGAAAAAGGCTCCCGGGCCAGATGGAATTCCAGGTCTGTGGAAAAACTGTGGCATTAACCCTCATTCTTCATTCACTTTTTCTTCGATCACTTTGTACTTCAACAATACCAGTCACATGGAAAACATCAGTTGTTATTCCTGTTAAATCACTACGGACCGGTATCATTAACTTCAATCATAATGAAATGCTTTGAGAAAATGGTTCAAAACTTTATGCTTCCATATGTTTCACTCTTTTTGGATTGCCTCCAATTTGTATATAAACAGAAGAGAGGTACAAAGGATGCAGTGGCTTGTCTGTTGCAGCCATTATGATGCCAGATGCGTTTGTTGTATGATGATCCTGATGTTTTTCTTTTTGTCCCCTTCTCCCCTCTATGCCTGTGATTGTTTATGATGGTTTATATGTATGATGTTCTGTTTTAGTTTTTCTGTGCACCCACGGTGGGAACCAATTTTCTCTTTGAGGACAAATAAATTATCTATCTATCTACCTCAACCTCACTAATGCTCTTGTAGCTGAATGAACACAATCTCCACAGCCATGCCCCAAAATCTAGTGGAAAGCCTTCCCAGAAGAGTGGAGCACATTATAACAGTAAAGGGGGAATAAATGAATGGGATGAGATGTTCAACAAGTACATATGGGTGTGATAGTCAGGGTGCACATACTTTTGGCCATATAGTGTCGTTAATGATTGAAGGTTAGATTTTAAAAAAAAAATTAAAAGCATAGTTTAGACTTTTACTTCAGTGTTGAATAAAAGCTAAATTGCTAATACAGACAAGGAACACATGGTAAGTAATTACACTGCCCTCCTTTCCCAGTTTTACAAAGTGGTTTCACCCTCAGGTGATGAATGTGTGTGTGTGTGTGTGTGTGGTTGGGGGTGTCAGTACTTCCTGTAGTGTTTAATGTGTTTATACCCTGGAGACGCTTCACCATAAAACAGTAAGAGACAGAGCGACGGGTGTGAGACAGAAGGGAGGGAGAGAGAGAGATGGGTGTGAGACAGGAGATCGAGATCAGGGGAAAGATGGGGGGGAGGGGGGAAAATAAAGAAACACACATACACACACACACACACAATAGATAAAAAGACACACCTGTCAACCAATCAGAAACACAGAGTAAATATATATATGTATGTATTTTGTGATATTTAATATTTGATCTGATGTAATGATGTGTGTTTTAGACATCGGCCCTGTTTCCATCACCAGCGACCCCAAACAGTTTCAACACGACCTGCAGGAGCTCTTCGTCCAGGTCAGTCCACCTTTAATGTGTGTGTGTGTTACCAAGAGGACATGACAATTTGGAGATGAGTGTGTTTAGGTGTGTGTATGTATGTGTGTTTATAAACTCTAGAACACTTTACACAGAGGAAGGAGAATTATAAACTCACATCAGACTGGGAGCTCGCTACAGGCTAACAGCTAACAACTAACTATAATCTATACTAAACAGCCTAAAATCTTTAGTGTGTGTGTGTGTGTGTGTTTCCCAGGGGGGAGGTGACTGTCCGGAGATGAGCGTTGGAGCGATACACTCTGCTTTGGAAGTATCTTTGCCTGGATCATTTATTTACGTTTTCACAGACGCTCGAGCTAAAGATTACAGACGTAAACAGGAAGTGCTACAGCTGGTGCAACTCCGGCAGTCTCAGGTAACAGCATGGGATACCATCAACATCTGGAAGGACATGATGCACATATATCGTTCAGAGTGCACTGTGGGTAATACTCACACTTACTGTGTGTGTGTGTGTGTGTGTGTGTGTAGGTTGTGTTTGTGTTAACAGGGGATTGTGGCGATCGTTCTCAACCCGGTTACAGAGTGTATGAGGAAATCGCAGCCACGAGCTCCGGACAGATCTTCCACCTGGACAAACAGCAAGTTAATGAGGTAGGGCGCACACACACACACACACACACACACACACACACACACACTCACACTCACTCACTCTGTGTTCTCTGATCCTGCAATGTGTGTGAATCATTGGAGAGTCACTTGGCGGTGGATGCAGGTTAGGTTTAACTTCATATCATATAAACATCCTTAAACATATTTTACTCTACAGATTAATTTAACACTACTGAAAATAAATTAGTTCCAATCTGATTATTATTATTATTATTATTATTTTTACAGCGTACAACAATAGTTAACTTTGCTGAACTATGCTACCTCGGGTAAGCTCATCGTAACGGTAGTGGTAAAATATATAAAATATTAACATATACATACTCGTCTCCGTGCCTGTCTCCCTGACCATTGTCGTACTTGTCTTCGTGCCCGTCTCCGTGCCCGTCTCTGTGCCCGTCTCCGTGCCTGTGTCCCTGCCTTGCGAGAAGCTGCACTAACTCTTCCCTGGTTCGCTTCCCTGACTTTTACCCCCTTCCCTGACAGGTCTGGTTTATGCTTAAGAAATATTTAGTTCCCGTGGTCAGTACGTCTGTGTCTGAGTGTTTGTGTGCACTTACATGGAGGGCAAGCAACAGTTGTATTCCCCATGAAAAGTAAGATGTGTTGGTGAGTGTGTGTGAGTGTGTGAGTGTGTGTGAGTGTGTGTGTCACTCACACACTCACACACTCACACACACACTCACACACACACACACACACACATAGACACACACACACACACACACACATACACACACACACACACTCACACACTCACACACACACTCAACCTCTCACACACACACACACATAGACACACACTCACTCACACACACACACACACACACACACACATAGACACACACACACACACACACACACACACACACACACACACACACACACACACACACTCACACACACACACACACACACACACACAAAGAACAGGACCAGCTGCAGAAGCTCTCACACACTCTTTCTCTCTCTGCTGACAACAGCTGCTTCCTCTTGGATTTTAAAACAAGGAAAACTCTAATGATGAACACATGTGCAGGCAGATCCCATGGAGAGAGAGAGAAAGAGAGGAAGAGAGACAGACAGAGTGAGACAGACAGGTCACCCACATCTTAGTCTACATTGTGTAACTTCATACATCACCACACAATTTTTTGCCTCCATGTTTAAAGATCAGAGGCGTTCCTGTGTGTGTGTGCGTGTGTGTATATATGAGTGTGAGTGTGTGTGTTTATACGAGTGTGTATGAGAATGTATGAGTGTGTGAGTGTATGTGTGTTTGTGAGAGAGATAGAGTGTACGTGTGAGTGTGTGTGTGATGGAATGTGTGTATATACGAGTGTGTGTGTACATGTGAGTGTGTGTGTGTGTGTGTATATACGAGTGTGTATGAGTGTGTGAGTGTATGTGTGTTTGTGAGAGAGAGATGGAGTGTGTGTGTGTGTGTGTGTGTGTTTGTGATGGAATGTGTGTATTAGGGCTGCAACTAATGATTATATTCATGATCGATTAATTGTTCAGTTATTTTTATTATGGAATGGGGGCGGGGCAAACTTTCAGTACACTTTTTTCTGTTTATTTAAAATAAAATCCACAAACTGAAGGTTACAAATATAAAACTTTACACAACTGTTTGTCCAAAACACACACACACACACACACACACGTCTCCCCCCAGAATATATATTAATTTAGGATTGTAGTTTAATTCAATGCTTTTTGTGCATCCATAAAAAATAACCCATGAATACTTATATACAATATAAACCAAAATAAATTAATAAATTATGTGTATATATATGTATATATATGTGTGTGAGTGTGTGTGCGTATATATACGCGTATATATATATATATATATATATATATATATATATATATATATATATATAACTTTATTTATTTTATTTTATATTGTACAAGTATTTGTGTTATTTTTATGGATGCACAAAAGCCACAGAATTAAATTACAGTCCTAAATGAACAATAAACTCTTCCACAGCACCGTGTGGTTTCTGTTACTCGTTGTCTTTAGGAAAATTATTTGACTTGTTTACTTTTGATCATAGTGTATTAATTAGACATTACAGATCTTACTCGCGCTACACTGTGTATCAGCACGTCTACACCGCGCGTGATCAGAAACGTGTCCTCGTTGCTAACACGTCACTTCCGTTATAATAAACGACAGAATTTACACTGCAAGCGCGCAAATACACCCGATAATAACTAACTGAAATTAAGCTAAACCTTTTATGCAGCTTGCATCAGTTTCCCCGCCCCTCACACACAGTGGAGCATTTTGTATATAAACATGTTTGTGCTTGTGCAGCGCTGTTTGATCTCTGCGGTGTTTAATATAAAATGCCCCCCTGCCTTAGAGGACCTTCTTCCTCAATCATGTGACGATTTCTCCTCCGTCTGATGGAGACTGAGGTCATGTTGGGAATAAAAGGTAACGCTGACAGTAACAGTAAACTGAAGAAAGTCATTGTCGGTGACTCTGGGTGTCTGCTAATGCTAGCGTGTGTATGACGTCATGCGCCGTCTGCTAGAAGCGGCTTATACTCCCGGTTAGTAAAAAACCACTAGTGATATATTAGAGATGATATTGCCTTTCTAAAAATCCACACACTAGACAGTAGAGTACGCAGTGCATAGTGTAAGTGTACAGTACTTCTTTTGGGACACGACTTTAGTATTTACTCTCCGAGGCGTGTTTTCAGAACAGAGGTAATGTAATGAGTAAATCTCCTCCGTGCCACGCAGATGGACTGATCCATAATGATCCATTACATCCATTTTCATCATCGATTATTATCCATTTTATCCATTAGTTGTTGCAGCTCTAGTGTGTATATACGAGTGTGTGTGTGTATGAGTGTGTGTGTGTGTATGAGTGTGTGTGTGTGTGTGTGTGTGTGTGTGTGTGTGTGTGTGTGTGTGTGTGTGTGTGGGTATATGTGTGTGTGTGTGTATGAGTGTGTGTGTATATGGGTGTGTGTGTGGGGCAGTGGTGGTTTAGCGGTTAAAGCTCTGGGTTACTAATCGGAAGGTTCAAGCCCCAGCACTGCCTGGCTGCCACTGTTGGGCCCTTGAGCAAGACCCTTAACCCTCTCTGCTCCAGGGGGCACTGTATCATGGCTGACCCTACGCTCTGACCCCAACTTCCTGACATGCTGGGGTATGCAAAGAAAATAACTTCACAGTGCTGTAATGTATATGTGATTAATAAAGACTCATTATCATCATCATTATATGTGTGTGTGTACGAGTGTGTGTACTACATGGCTGTGTACTGTTGAACTATTTTTCTCATGATTTGATATTAGAGTTCTGTTTGTTTATCACTCGTTAATAAAGACAGAGCTGAGTTTGAGATTAAACACGTGTGGTTACAGTGAGATGTGTTGTTTTGTTGTCTTGTTTTTTTCAGGTTCTGAAATGGGTTGAGGAGACTGTACAGGCCATGAAGGTCCATTTGCTTTCTTCAGACCATGAGCTGGGTCAGGAGACACGGTGGGAGTTGCCCTTTGACCCCAGCCTTAAGGAGGTAACCGTGTCTCTGAGTGGTCCAACACCTCGCATCAAGCTGAGAGATCCCCATGGTAAATGATCTAATTTAAAGCCCTTATTAACCGTATGTATGTGTCTATGTGTATATATCTGTGTGTATATATGTGTGTGTATATATGTGTGTATATGTATGTGTTTGTGTATATGTGTATATGCGTGTATGTATGTGTATAAATGTGTGTGTAAATATGTATGTCTATGTGTGTGTGTATGTATGTGTATATATGTGTGTGTATATATGTGTGTGTATATGTGTATATACTGTGTATCCAGAAAGTATTCACGGTGCTTCACTTTTTCCGCATTGTGTTATGTTACAGCCT
>CM022780.1:733370-745870 GCA_012411365.1 Ameiurus melas
CTGCTGTGCGTCTGTCCTCCTCTGTGTCTGTCCTCCTGTGTGTCCATTCTTGTGTCTGTCCTGCTGTGTGTCTGTCCTCCTGTGTGTACGTCCTCCTGTGTGTCTGTCCCGCTGTGTGTCTGTCCCCGTGTCTGTCCTCCTGTGTGTCTGTCCCCTGTGTGTCTGTCCTCCTGTGTGTCTGTCCCGCTGTGTGTCTGTCCCCGTGTCTGTCCTCCTGTGTGTCTGTCCTGCTGTGTGTCTGTCCCCTGTGTGTCTGTACTGCTGTGCGTCTGTCCTCCTGTGTGTCTGTCCTCCTGTGTGTTCGTTCTTGTGTCTGTCCTCCTGTGTGTCTGTCCTCTTGTGTGTCTGTCCTGCTGTGTGTCTGTCCTCCTGTGTGTCTGTCCTCCTGTGTGTTCGTTCTTGTGTCTGTCCTCCTGTGTGTCTGTCCTCTTGTGTGTCTGTCCTGCTGTGTGTCTGTCCTCCTGTGTGTCTGTCCTCCTGTGTGTCTGTACTGCTGTGTGTCTGTCCTCCTGTGTGTCTGTACTGCTGTGCGTCTGTCCTCCTGTGTGTCTGTCCTCCTGTGTGTCTGTCCTCCTGTGTGTCTGTACTGCTTTGTGTCTGTCCTCCTGTGTGTCTGTCCTCCTGTGTGTCCGTTCTTGTGTCTGTACTCCTGTGTGTCTGTCCTCCTGTGTGTCTGTACTCCTGTGTGTCTGTGCTCCTGTGTGTCTGTCCTCCTGTGTGTCTGTCCTCCTGTGTGTCCATTCTTGTGTCTGTACTCCTGTGTGTCTGTATCCTGTGTGTCTGTACTACTGTGTGTCTGTCGTCCTGTGTGTTACAGTGTCTGTGTTATTTTAGGTCTTCTACCAAAGCATCATGGGAAATTCTTCATGTTTCTGTAAGAGATGAAGGAATGTATGAGTGTATGGCTCAGAGCAGTGCAGGAGTTGGACGAGGTCGGACACACTTCACTGTCATAGGTCTGTGAGACACACACACACACACAGACACACACACACACACACTTTACATTTAGCTAACCCTGAATTTATTTATCATGTCCATGTAACCCTATAACGCTAATTATGCCCTATAATGTGTGTGTGTGTGTGTGTGTGTGTAAAATTGCTGACACAGCGCCTCCTGTGTTAGATGATGGTGTATCTGAGGTTATAGCTGTAGCTGGTGAACCCGTCACTCTGCCGTGTGTGCTGATGAACAGAGCTCCACTCCCTGACGTCATCTGGACTCATAATGGACAGAAGGTAGATTTCAACACACGCAGCTGATCCTCCTGGTGTGTGCTTGTGTGTGTGTGTGTGTGTGTGTGTGTGAGTGTGTGTATAAGCATGTGTATAGGTGTGTGTGTATAAGTATGTGTATAGGTGTGTGTGTGTGTGTGTGTGTATGTGTATAGGTATGTGTGTGTGTATGAGTGTGTGTGTGTGTGCGTGCGTGTATAAGTATGTGTATAGGTGTGTGTGTGTGTGTGTGTGTGTGTGTATAAGTATTTATATAGGTGTGTGTGTGTACATGAGAGTGTGTGTATAGGTGTGTATGAGTGTGTGTGTGTGTGTGTGTGTGTGTGTGTATAAGTATGTGTATAGGTGTGTGTGTGTGTGTATAAGTGTGTGTATAGGTGTGTGTGTGTGTGTGTATGTATGAGGGTGTGTGTACAGGTGTGTGTGTGTGTAGATGGGAGTGAAAACAAGTTGATGTGTTGTGTGTTTTTTGCCCCCTGTAGGTTCAGAGTGGTGAGTGGATCTCCATCAGGAGTGATGGCAGTCTGTACATGAAAAGAGCTGCCCCAGAGCATGCTGGGAAATACCAGTGCACTGCTGTGAATGTGGCAGGATCAGCGAGCGTAACGGTCACACTGCAGATCCACAGTGAGGAACCGCACACACACTGGGGCAGAATAAACGTTTCACATCTTATAGAGAACTAGGGTTCTGATATAGGTTCTGATATAGGTTCTGATAAGGGTTCTGATAAGGGTTCTGATAAGGGTTCTGATATAGGTTCTGATAAGGGTTCTGGTATAGGTTCTGATAAGGGTTCTGAGTTCTGTTATGGGTTTGTTCTGTAGTTCCTCCTGTGATCTCGGCTGCTGCTGCTCATTATGAAGCTGCTGAAGGAGTCTCTGTTTCTCTGCCATGTGAAACAACTGGAATCCCAAAACCTTCCATAACATGGACCAAGGTAGCACACTTAACACACTGCACACTTAACACACTGCACACTTAACACACCGCACACCGCACACTTGACACACCGCACACTGCACACTTAACACACGGACACACTGCACATTCAACACACTGCACACTTAACACACCACACACTTAACACACTGACACGCCGCACTGTTAACACACTTAACACACTGACACGCCACACTCTTAACACACTTAACACTCTGCACACTTGACACTCTGCACACTTAACACACAACACACGTAACACTCTGCACACTTAACACACCGCACACTGCACACTTAACACATGGACACACTGCACATTCTACACACCACACACTTAACACACCACACTCTTAACACACTTATCACACTGACACGCCGCACTCTTAACACACTTAACACTCTGCACACGTGACACACCTAACACTCTGACACTCTGCACACTTAACACTCTTCACACTTAACACACTGATGCGCGGACATATGTAACACACTGCACACTTACCACACCGCACACTTAACACACTGACACACTGTCCTCTTAACCCACTGCACTCTTAACACGTGCACACACTGCACACTTAACACACGTACACACTGCACACTTAACACATCGCACTCCGCACACTTAACACACTGCACATTTAACACACTGACACACCACACACCTAAAACTCTGACACACTGCACATTTAACACATCACACTCTGCACACTTAATACACTGCACGCTTACCACACTGCACACTTAACACACTGCACACTTAACACACTGCACACTTAACACACTTAACACACTGCACACATAACACACTGCACACTTAACACATTGCACACTTAACACATCACACACTTAACACACCACATACTTAACACACTGCACACCCAACATGGCACACCCAACACACTGCACACTTGACACTCTGCACACCTAACACACCGTACAACTAACAAACTGCGCAACTAACACACTCAAACACTTAAGACACTGATCAGTTAACACCTGCCATTTTTTTCTGGTCACGAGAGTTGAATCATTTTCATTTTCAAAACACAAAGTTGGTCACTGTCACTTTTTACCCAGCCATCCAATTACAGTGGAGGAGGGGCGGGACAAATACCACATCGACCACAGAATCTCATGAACCCACATAGACTGGCGGGTCCGTCCTCTCTTTCTATGTGCTTCAGCCATTCCTTCATCCAAAGCAAGGGCAAGAGCAAGTACTTTACCTTGTGTCAACATTTTCATATTCAGCAATTGCTGATAAAAACAAATTACCTGTGAAATCAGACACTATTAACACATTACTTCCATGGATATTCCGTGTCATAGCAACCAAAGACTTAGTTGAATAAACTGCTCCTCCAAAGATCTCTCAAGCTCCCCCAGCTGGACATTTTCAGATGAACGCTTGGCATTTTCAGCTGGTTAAGAATACTTTGGTGGACATTGCCCTGTCACTGTCCTGACCTGCTCCTGGATGTTTATTTTTCCTCTGAGTTGTTGGAGATGATGGATTATTGATCAGAGACAGGAAGACGCTGCGTTAGATTAAAGTCAGGCTGGTGAAGTCATCACGCTGTAACACTGAGGAACGACAGACACTACAGTGACGTACCTCAATTATATCTGGAGTGATATGCTGTGATAATTAAATCTCTCTCTCTCCCCCCTCTCTCTCTCAGGGTGATGAGCCTGTCTCCTCTCCCCCACAGTCTGATGGGAGTTTGTTGATCTTCAGCTCAACGGCTGCAGATTCAGGACGTTATACCTGCACAGCAAGCAGCTCAGCTGGAGAAACACACAGAGAGATCACTCTCACTGTCCACTGTAAGACCTGCTGAAAGACAGACAGGTAGAGAGACAGACAGAGAAATAGACAGACAGACAAATAGTTGACCTTTTAATATTTTTATTCCAGCTAAGCCCCGTATCCTCGGAGCACATGAGCACACTGAGGTCATTAACACGATAGTGCAAGAGGGGGCAGAGGTCATACTGCCATGTGAGGTTGAGGGAAGTCCCGCACCCACTGTGTCCTGGCGCCGTAATGGACAGCTCCTTCCACCAATCACTGCCTGGTAGGACTCACTCCATTTCTATTGTAGTAATAAAAACTGTGCTCAGTGGTGACAGGTCGTTAGAATTATTCCTCAAACACCATGTAATCTCTATAAAAAAAACAACTCCACATAGATTACAGTCCGGTCCATAAGTATTTGGACAGTGACACACAATTTTGTCATTTTGCTTCTGTACTCCACCACCACTCCACACTCTGCACCCTACACCGTAAATACTACACCCTGCATCCTACACTCTACACCCTACACACTATAGCATACGCACCACACTCCACACTCAACACCCTATAAATTACAACCTATACCATACACACCACACTCCACACTCCACACCCTACACCGTACATACTACACCCTGCACCCTACACTCTACACCCTATAAATTACACCCTATACCATACGCACCACACTCCACACTCTACACCCTATAAATTACACCCTATACCCTGCACCCTACACTCTACACCCTATACCATAAAGACCACACTCCACACTCAACACCCTACATTCTACACTCTATACCATACACCCTACACCCTGCACTCTACCCTAAACCCTATACTGTACACCCTACTCCCTATGTGGTTGATCTCTACAGGTAGGGAGCTGAACACCAGATAGTCCTTACCAAACAGAGAATGTCACTTAGTGATTTTAATGTAGCAATTATGTTTGTGTGTGTGTCTGTACAGGGTCACAGTTTTGCCATCTGGCTCTTTGAAGATCAGAAATGTTCAGCTGACCGACAGTAACATATACACCTGCACTGCTGAGAACCCAGCAGGAGTTAACACACTGACCTACAGCATACACGTCCAGGGTAATTAACACACTGACCTACAGCATACACGTCCAGAGTAATTAACACTCTGACCCACAGTCTACACGTCCAGAGTAATTAACACTCTGACCTACAGTCTACACGTCCAGAGTAATTAACACTCTGACCCACAGTCTACACGTCCAGAGTAATTAACACTCTGACCCACAGTCTACACGTCCAGAGTAATTAACACTCTGACCCACAGTCTACACGTCCAGAGTAATTAACACTCTGACCCACAGTCTACACGTCCAGAGTAATTAACACTCTGACCCACAGTCTACACGTCCAGAGTAATTAACACTCTGACCCACAGTCTACACGTCCAGAGTAATTAACACTCTGACCCACAGTCTACACGTCCAGAGTAATTAACACACTGACCCACAGTCTACACGTCCAGAGTAATTAACACTCTGACCCACAGTCTACACGTCCAGAGTAATTAACACACTGACCCACAGTCTACACGTCCAGGGTAATTAACACAGTGATCTACAGTCTACACGTCCAGGGTAATTAACACACTGACCTACAGTCTACACGTCCAGGGTAATTAACACAGTGATCTACAGTCTACACGTCCAGGGTAATTAACACAGTGATCTACAGTCTACACGTCCAGGGTAATTAACACACTGACCTACAGTCTACACGTCCAGGGTAATTAACACAGTTATCTACAGTCTACACGTCCAGGGTAATTAACACAGTGATCTACAGTCTACACGTCCAGGGTAATTAACACAGTGATCTACAGTCTACACGTCCAGGGTAATTAACACAGTTATCTACAGTCTACACGTCCAGGGTAATTAACACAGTTATCTACAGTCTACACGTCCAGGGTAGTTAACACAGTGATCTACAGTCTACACGTCCAGGGTAATTAACACACTGACCTACAGTCTACACGTCCAGGGTAATTAACACAGTGATCTACAGTCTACACGTCCAGGGTAATTAACACACTGACCTACAGTCTACACGTCCAGGGTAATTAACACACTGACCTACAGTCTACACGTCCAGGGTAATTAACACTCTGACCTACAGTCTACACGTCCAGGGTAATTAACACTCTGATCTACAGTCTACACGTCCAGGGTAATTAACACTCTGACCTACAGTCTACACATCCAGGGTAATTAACACAGTTATCTACAGTCTACACGTCCAGGGTAATTAACACAGTGATCTACAGTCTACACGTCCAGGGTAATTAACACTCTGATCTACAGCCTACACATCCAGGGTAATTAACACAGTTATCTACAGTCTACACGTCCAGGGTAATTAACACAGTGATCTACAGTCTACACGTCCAGGGTAATTAACACAGTGATCTACAGTCTACACGTCCAGGGTAATTAACACAGTTATCTACAGTATACACGTCCAGGGTAGTTAACACAGTGATCTACAGTCTACACGTCCAGGGTTATTAACACAGTTATCTACAGTCTACACGTCCAGGGTAATTAACACACTGACCTACAGTCTACACGTCCAGGGTTATTAACACGCACCCAGTGTAATTAATACAAGTGTTAGTTGTCCGAGCTGTACTGTTCTGCTCTCTCTGTAGTACCGCCAAGGATTGTGGGTCAGCCGGAAGAGGAAGTGAGTGCTGTAGAAGGTCACATGGTTTCTCTTATGTGTGATGTGCAAACACAGCTGGCTCCTGAAATCATCTGGACGAGAGACGGACAGCTGTTGCTGCACAGTTCTGCTGTTCACATCCTGTCAGGTAACATGCAGGAACATAATCATCTCCACCGCGTCACCAGTGTGACCAGGTTAATTCTGTGATGTCACTTCCTGATCTAAAGGTGGTAAGATGCTGCAGATTTCCAGAGTGCAGCAGTGGGATGCGGGACAGTACGTCTGCACAGTGACCAACTCCGCAGGACAGGACCAGAAGAGCATCATGCTGAACGTTTATGGTGTGTAAAGCTCCATGTGTATTTTTATATCAGCTCCTTCACTCAATATTTCAAATAAATATTATTAAAATGTTATTATTAATATATTTCCTGCTGTAGCACCGCCCACGCTGCTTCCGCTGCCAAATACAGGGTCAGAGGTCATGACCCCTCAGATAGGGTCATCAGTTACACTGAGTTGTGAGGCGCAAGGTGTTCCTGAGCCTGACGTCACATGGTACAGAAATGGCCGAAAGCTGACCTCTGGGAGAACCCTGCAGCTCGTCGGTCAGAAACTGATGTTAAACAGCGTGCAGGTGAGTTTACTGACCAATGACTGACCAATGACTGACCAATGACTGACCAATCAGCAGCTGTGTTTCTCACACACATTTACAGTGTGAATTACGGTCTGCACACACTCCCTGCCATAAACACCAACAATCAGTTAATTCACATCATATACCCGCACCTGTGTGTGTGTGTGTGTGTGTGTGTGTGTGTGTGTGTGTTTCTGTCCTGCAGGTGTCTGATGGAGGGGTTTATACATGTAAGGTATCTAATCCTGCAGGTCAGCTGGAGAGAATGTTCACATTGACAGCTCATGGTGAGATTGGAGCATTAACATTTCATCCGTGTGTGTGGTTGAGGATGTGTGTTATGATGAGTATTGGCTGTAATACTCTTTGTGTGTGTGTGTGATGTGAGTTACAGTTCCTCTTGTAATTGAAGGACCAGTTCATGAGAACATCACACACACTTTGGGTTCTCACATCACTCTGGTGTGTAACGCAAGTGGAGTTCCTGCTCCAAACGTGCGCTGGCTAAAAGACGGCTCGGCTTTTGGTCAGTAAACGACTTGATCACTTTGTGTGTGTGTGTGTGTGTGTGTGTGTGTGCGCCACTGTGTTTTACCTGTGTGTGTGTGTGTGTGTGTGTGTGTGTGTGTGTGTGTGTGTGTGTAGCGGCAGTAGTAGCCTGTTGTCTTTAGGTCCACTGGAACTTTCACACAGCGGGGTTTACACCTGCATTGCTCACAACAGTGAAGCAGAAACACACAAAAACTACACACTCACTGTCCAGGGTAACTACACAACTACACAACTACACCATGACACTTCCACCTATCTCTCCTCCTTTCTACATCTCTCTCCTCTTCTCTACATCTCTCTCCTCTTCTCTACATCTCTCTCCTCTTCTCTACATCTCTCTCCTTTTCTCTACATCTCTCTACATCTCTCTCCTCTTCTCTACATCTCTCTACATCTCTCTCCTCTTCTCTACATCTCTCTCCTCTTCTCTACATCTCTCTACATCTCTCTCCTCTTCTCTACATCTCTCTCCTCTTCTCTACATCTCTCTACATCTCTCTCCTCTTCTCTACATCTCTCTACATCTCTCTCCTCTTCTCTACATCTCTCCTTTCTACATCTCTCTACATCTCTCTCCTCTTCTCTACATCTCTCTCCTCTTCTCTACATCTCTCTCTCCTCTCTATATCTCTACATCTCTCCCTCTACATCTCTACATCTTCCTCTACATCTCTCCTTTCTCTACATCTCTATCTCTCTCTCTCTTCTCTACATCTCTCACATCTCTTCTCTACATCTCTCTCCTTCTCTACATCTCTCTACATCTCTCTCTCCTCTTCTACATCTCTCTCCTCTCTCTACATCGCTTACATCTCTCCTCTCTACATCTCTACATCTCTCTCCTCTTCTCTACATCTCTCCTCTCTACTATCTCTCTACATCTCTCTTTCTCTACATCTCCTCTTCTCTACATCTCCTACATCTCTCTCCTCTTCTACATCTCCTCCTATTCTCTACATCTCTCTCCTCTTCTCTACATCTCTCTACATCTCTCTACATCTCTACATCTCTCTACATCTCTCTCCTCTTCTCTACATCTCTCTCCTCTTCTCTACATCTCTCTACATCTCTCTACATCTCTACATCTCTCTACATCTCTCTCCTCTTCTCTACATCTCTCTCCTCTTCTCTACATCTCTCTACATCTCTCTCCTTTTCTCTACATCTCTCTACATCTCTCTCCTTCTCTTCTGGCTTGTACTCACTTGTCTCTCTCTCTCTTTTTTTGTGCCAGTGCCTCCCACCATCTTTTATTCAGGTCCGTCTAATGTCAGTGCCCTGGTGGGGGCGGAGCTGACATTAAAGTGTCACGCAGAGGGCACGCCCACTCCACAGCTCACCTGGCTGAGAAACGGAGTGAAACTCGACACCACAGAACATATGCAGTGAGTGTGAATGTTCCTCTGTCTGAGTGTTTGGAGTGGTTTTTATTCGCGTGTCAGTCTCTCAGGTGTGATGTGTTAAGCAGTGTGAGTGTGTGTTACAGCATCTCTGCATATGGGAGAACATTAACACTCCTGAGTGTCACAGAGGAAGATTCTGGAACATACATGTGTTTAGCCGTCAGTCCCGCTGGACAGGAAAGAAAAATGTACACACTGTTTGTACTGGGTCAGTTTCTGTTTCGCATCATTTCCATCACCACCACCATCACAAACACCACCATCACAAACACCACCATCACAAACACCACCATCACAAACACCACCATCACAAACACCAACACCACCATCACAAACACCACCATCACAAACACCACCACCACCACCACAAACACCACCATCACAAACACCACCACCACCACCATCACAAACATGACCAACATTACCAACATCACTACCATCACAAACACCACATTCCTACTCAGTTCAATAGATTTGTAGTTTGGTGAATAATAAAACATTAGAACACAGTGTTTATTTATTTATCATTGAGTGTTTGTGTTTATATTGATTACTATTTATTGTTTATAATCCGCTATTAAGTATATAAATTATTGTTATTAATTATGAATAATTGTTAGTTATTATTAATAATTATTAACGGTGGTGTCTGTGTGCCTTTAGTCCCTCCCTCCATACTGAAACACTCTGACATCCCCCTGGATGTTCATGCTGTCCATGACAGTGTTGTGTCTCTAGAGTGTCATGCGGTCGGTGTTCCTCCTCCTCAGATCATCTGGCTGAAAGACGGAAATCCTCTGCAGCTCACACCCCGAGCACAGGTGCACTCCACGCACACACTCCTCAGGTACAGCCTCCTAGTTTCCTGGTTTGACAACTGCACTATTTGATCATGTAGTACACATTTACAGAAGGGGTGTATTTATTTATAATCACACTCTCCGGTGTCACCCAGATGAGGGTTAGGGTTCCCTATTGAATCCGGTTCCTCAAAAGGTTTCTTCCTAATATCATCTCTCAGGGAGTTTTTCCTCTGCCTAGTTCATTAGTTTAGAAATTTAAAGTCTATATCCTGTGTCAGTTCTCAGTTCTCAAAGTTGACGTTTCGGAAGAAGGAAAAATGGGCAAGTGTAAGGATCTTAGTGACTTTGACAAGGGCCAAATTGTGATGGATAGACGACTTGGTCAGAGCATCTCCAAAACAGCAGGTGTTGGGGGGTGTTCCCGGTGTGTAGTGGTTTCATTGAAATTTACATTTATTCACTTAGCAGACGCTTTTATCCAAAGCGACTTACAAATGAGAAAATGCGAGGTTAGTACCTACCTGCATATGCGTCACTTTGTTCTGCTGGGAAACCTTGGGTTCTGGCAGTCATTTGGATGGTACTTTGACACGTACCACCTACCTAAATATTATTGCAGACCAAGTACACCAAATATTCCCTAGTGTCTCCCTGCCACACTGCAGAAATTGTGCAGGAACGGTTTGAGGAACAAAGAGTTCAAGGTGTTGACTCTACCGCTAAATTCCCCAGATCTCAATCGGATCTGTGTGTGTGTGTGTGTGTATGCAGGATCTCTCCAGTGCAGCTCTCTGATTCTGGACTTTACACCTGTGTCGCTCGTAGTAAAGCAGGATTTGCAGAACAGAAATTCCACTTGCAGGTTGAAGGTAATAAAACGTGGACGTGGATCTTGTTATCTCTATCTGTTACCTATTTCACTCCATAGTAATAACTTTACATAACAGTAACCACTGTGTATAACAGTTACTGAATGTGTGTAATTCTTCTATTCTAAGGTTCTCTTCTTTTAGCTGGAGACACATTAATCCTGCAGCTCTTTAATCATCTGCATTTCTGTGTTCCGCTGTTCCTTAGCCCCTGCCGTGGTGGAGCACACTGAGCCAGTGGAGAACATTGTGATAGTTCGAGGCTCCGTGGTGACGCTGGTGTGTGAGGCTCATGGTGTTCCCCCTCCAACCCTCACCTGGATGAAGGACAGTGAGCCGCTCTCACTCCACCAGAACATGCTGCTACATGATGGTGGAGAAACTCGCTTCCAGCTGCGGGACGTTCAACTCGAGGACACTGGACTTTACAGTTGCACTGCAAAGAACGAGGCTGGAACCAGCACCAAGACCTTCAACCTCACCGTGTTAGGTAGGAGTGAAAATGTCAAGAAGATATCCTGATGATTGATTAAACAATATATCACAATAATCATTTGAAGAAGCAGGAGTGTTGTGTATTACTCCTTGCTCGGTCCTACCTTTAGTTAAGTTTCTGCAGTTCATTTGGGGCCAGAGGATCTTCATCCCATCACTATAAATCAGCTTTCCTCAACCATTCAAGTTGTTGTCAGACTTTGAGTCTGTGAGGACTGCACTGGACCATCAGCATCCTGTAGAGATTATTAACATTATTACATTTGTGGCTCACTGGTGCTCTCCACCTCACAGAATCTCAGAACCTTCTGGTCTACCTTTCCAGACATTCCATTTGGGATCTGCAGAATAGGTGATAAAAGAAACGTGTAAACATCTGTATGTGTCTGTGTTTCTTTCAGAGCCTCCTAAGATATCCAGCTCTCTGAGAAGAGAGGAGATGATGGTGGTGGTGAATGGAGTTTTGGAGTTGGAGTGTATTGCTGATGGAGTTCCTCCACCCACTGTAAGCTGGATGAAGGATGGACATCCCCTAGAGGACAGCAGAGCTGTACTACACAGAGATGGACAGATTCTCACCATCAGCAACATGAAGGTCCTCACAAATTCAGCATTTTAGATGTTGTGAACAGTAGTTATGTGAATATGCAGTACTTTTTTTAATGCAAGGTTTGTCTTATATTTTATGATGTCTACATTATTGAGTCAGATAAAAAAAAAAGAGAATTTTATATTTCCAAAGATTTCAAACAAAAAATTAAATGTTACTGAAGAATGCTTGTATGTCATTAAAAGATGTAAAATATTATACAACTCCAAAAACTGAAACTACTGATATTTTTAAAAAGCAAAGGGTCGTCAAACCCAATACTACATTTGACTTTACAACCGTTTACTGCTCTTTATATATAGTTTTTTTCTGTAGAAATATTTATTAATAATAATAATAATAATAAATAATCTTATTATTGATATTTTTGCTTAGCATAATTACTTTACATATGCCTCAGTACTGCGTGTGTGTGTGTGTTTATACTGTATGTATA
>CM022780.1:748370-779731 GCA_012411365.1 Ameiurus melas
AACCAGGCAGGATCAGACCAGCGCAGCATGGAGCTCCAAGTCTATGGTACACACACACACACACACACACACTCAGAGGGTGTATGTTTCTTCATGCTGTATATAAGATGCTATAATAACTGCTGTATTTTCCACACACAGTCAGTCCCTCCATTAGCTCCGGTCTTTTTAATGTAACCATGACGATGGGCCAAAGGGCTGTTTTAGGCTGTGAGAGTTTAGGTGTACCTGTTCCTCAAGTGAGCTGGAAGAGGAATGGACAGACACTGAACACACACTCTGGAGCTTACAGGTAAAACACATTACCGTAATTTCCGGACTATAAGCCGCTTTGAACACTGCGGCTTAAACAATGACGCGGCTAATTTATGGATTTTTACGGGCTAACGAGTTTCGTGCCGCCAAAACATTTAACCTCGTCACATCGGACCAATGAAACTGTTCGAATTAAATCTAACGCGCTCACACTACATTCTTCAGATCAGTGGTTTTGCGCGTCATGCACACCCCCTCATCAGGGAAAACACACGAAGAAATGCAGATTGGTGACGTCATGTCTCCGCCCTGTCTCATCATGTGTTGTCGAGTCACGTGTGTTTTGGTATTGCCCGCAGCTATTAGCAGTTTGGCTGGTGTGTATATATACCGGGAGCCATGACACACAACGCGGGTAATTAGATATAGAGTTAGAATTAGATAGAGAATATAGTTAGAGTCTTTGTTCATGCCATGTGTCTTAGTTCTTGTTCATGTTTCATAGCCATAGACCATGTCTGAGTTCATGTCAAGGCTAGTTAGCTTATAGCATAGCTTATAGCTAAGCATGTAGCCTAGTAGCTTATAGCTTAATTCAATTCAATTAAATTTTATTTGTATAACGCTTTTTACAATAGTCATTGTCTCAAAGCAGCTTTACAGAAATAAAAACAGGTATAAAACAAATGGAATTTATCCCAACTGAGCAAGACACTGAGTGGCGACGGTGGCAAGGAAAAACTCCCTAAGATGTTTTTTGAGGAAGAAACCTTGAGAGGAACCCGACTCAGAAGGGAAACCCATCCTCATCTGGGTAACACAGAATGTGAAGGTAACACAGATAATGTGAAAAATGAGAAGTATGGCCTTAGGAGCAGCCGTAGTCCCAGCAGAAGATTTGGGCTCATCCAGAGACAGAAGGGATCTGGATCTCCAATATCTCCATAAAATTCGTGTGGGGCTCGACAAAAAGAGAGAGAGGGAGAAAAACGATTATTAGGACTGTGAAGTAGTGAGATATAATCTAGTCAGGGTAAGCTTGAGTAAACAAATATGTTTTAAGCCTAGACTTAAACACTGAGACTGTGTCTGAGTCCCGAACACATAGGAAGACTGTTCCATAACTGTGGGGCTCTATAAGAGAAGGCTCTTCCCCCTGCTGAAGACTTCACTATTCGAGGTAATGTCAAATAGCCTGCACCTTTTGATCTGAGTAGGCGTGGCGGATCATATAAAACCAGAAGGTCGCTTAGATATTGTGGTGCGAGACCGTGTAGTGCTTTATAGGTTAATAAAAGTATTTTATAGTTAATGTGAGATTTTACAGGGAGCCAATGCAGTGTGGATAAGATCGGGGTGATGTGGTCGTATCTTCTAGTTCTAGTAAGGACTCTAGCAGCTGCATTCTGGACTAACTGGAGTTTATTTATATTCCTACTGGAACATCCAGACAGTAAGACATTACAGTAATCTAATCTAGAGGTGACGAATGCATGAACCAGTATTTCTGCATCATGTAGTGACAGTATGTTTCTTATCTTAGAAATATTTCTGAGATGAAAGAAGACTATCCTAGTAATATTATCTACATGAGCATCAAATGATAGACTGGAGTCAATAATCACTCCGAGGTCTTTAACTGCTCTACATGATGAAACAGAAAGACCATCCAGAGTTACTGTGTAGTCAGGAAGATTACTTCTAGCTACACGTGGGCCTAATAAAAGTATTTCTGTTTTATCAGAATTAAGTAAAAGGAAGTTAGTTAACATCCAACGTCTAATGTCCTTTACACAATCCTCAACTTTACTAAGCTTCTCTCTGTCCTCTGGCTTCGCTGAAACATACAGCTGTGTATCATCAGCATAACAGTGGAAGCTAATTCCATGTTTACGAATAATTTGTCCTAGGGGTAACATATGTAAAGTGAAAAGCAGTGGGCCTAAAACAGAACCCTGTGGAACTCCAAAAGTAACCTCAGTACACATGGAGAAATCACCATTTACATCTACAAACTGATAATGATCAGTCAGATAAGACCTGAGCCAGGAGAGGACTGTTCCCTTAATGCCAACAACATTTTCTAATCTATCAAGGAGAACAGTGTGATCCATAGTATCAAAAGATGGACTAAGGTCGAGTAACACAAGCAGCAAGACACAACCCTGATCAGAGGTCAGAAGAAGGTCATTTACTACATTATCTAGTGCTGTCTCTGTGCTATGATGAGGTCTAAATCCTGACTGATACATTTCATGAATGTTGTTCCTATCTAAGTATGAGCAGAACTGCTTTGCTACAACCTTTTCTAAAATCTTAGAGATGAAGGGGAGATTTGATATTGGTCTATAGCTGGACAATTGAGACGGGTCAAGGTCAGGTTTTTTTTTATCAATGGTTTAATAACTGCTAATTTAAGAGATTTAGGGACATAGCCAGTGGTTAGGGAAGAATTTACTATATTTAAAAGTGACTTAATTACTCCTGGACAAATCTGTTTAAACAAACATGTAGGTATGGGATCTAGTATGCAGGTTGATGAATTGGCTGATGAGATTAGCGTAGCTAGTTCGGTCTCTATAAGCGGAGCAAAACACTCTAAACATTGATCCGATATTGCCACATTGTCATCTAATGGGTTTGTTACATTACTGAACGGTTGTAATTTAATGGCCTGTAATTCATCTCTAATATTTTCAATTTTATAAATGAAAAATTTCATGAAATCTTCACTGCTATGTAATGATTGAGTGTTTTTCTCAGAAGTGGTTTTATTCCTAGTTAGTTTTGCTACCGTGTTGAAGAGGAATCTGGAATTGTTTTGGTTGTCTCCTATTAAGGTGGATAAATAGATCTTTTTAGCATCTACAAGAGATTTCCTATATTTCAGTAGACTCTCCTTCCATGCTGTCTGAAATATCTCCAGCTTGGTTTGGCACCATTTACGTTCTAATTGTCTAGATTTCTGTTTTAAGGATCGCGTTAGATCATTATACCAGGGTGCTAATTTTTTTTCTCTAATTATTTTTCTTTTGAGTGGAGCCACTCTATCTAGTGTGCAGCGGAGTGTTGACTCCAAGCTTTCAGTTGCCTGATCGAGTTCTACTGGATCAGGCGCTGATCCAAATCTAATTGATGTCTCTGGTAGGTTATTTATGAAGCTCAGTGCAGTAGCTGATGTGAATGTGCGTAATACGTGGTAGCGAGGCGAGGTGGAGATATTATAATCAATACGGATTTTGAATGAGATAAGATAATGGTCTGAGATAACTTCAGACTGTGGAATAATTTCAATATTTTCTATACTTAGTCCGTATGTTAGTATGAGGTCAAGAGTGTGACCACCATTATGAGTAGGCCCGATTACGTTCTGAATAATCCCTACTGAATCTAAGATGGACACGACCGCTGTTCTCAGAGGGTCCTACAGGTTATCAAAATGAATATTAAAACCTCCGACGATTAATGCTTTATTTACAGACACAACCAGGTTTGATACAAAGTCTGCAAATTCACTAAGGAATTCAGTATAAGGCCCTGGAGGTCTGTAAATAATAATTAGAGGAATTTACTTATTTTTTGTGGATACGTAATTTACACTGGTATAAAGAATTTCAAAGGAATTAAACTTATGACTATATTTTTGTGTGACGACTAGATTATCACTATGGATAAGACCAACATGTAATGCTACGTACTCATTTGGTTTAACCCAAGTTTCCGTTAAACACATTAAATTACATTTCTGGTCAGTAATGATGTCGTTGACAATAAGAGCCTTAGACATAAGAGATGTAACGTTTAATACTCCTAGCTTCAGATCAAAAATTCTGGCTGTACATTCAATATGATTTAATTTTATGTTAATTAGGTTACGAAGACAGACTTTCCGAGATTTCCTATATACAGTATTTGTATAGCTCGGGGAACAGACACAGTCTCTATGGTATGTATTACTGTTGATGGACTACTAATTGAACATTGATTAAACTGACTGTTATTGTCAGAAGATGTACTTACGGTAGACAGTCACTTGGAGTGAAGCACCTTGGAGATGTTGTCGGACAGCAGTTCCACTCCAACGCTGCTGGGGTGCAGGCCATCAGGACGAAACAACCTAGGGCGCTCCCAAAACAGATTCCAGTTATTAACAAACAGTAGATTCTGCTCATTACACCAAGATACTAACCAATCATTTAAAGCGAGAAGTCTACTGAACTTTTCTGCTCCACGTCTGAATGTGGGAAGAGGTCCAGAGACGATGATCCTCGCTGTGGGTGATCTGCCTCGCACCGTCTCGATCAGGCTGGAGAAGTCCCTCTTCAGAACCTCCGTCTGCCGTAGCCTGGTGTCGTTCGTCCCGGCATGCAGCACAACCGCTCCAATGCGCTCGTCCTTCTTCAGGATGCTGGATACCTGCACAGCGACACGAGAACACGAGCACCAGAACACGAGCACCAGAAAAACAGTGTGTGTGCACCTTACCTTTGGATGAGGCTACACGGACGTTCCGCACGATGGAGTCTCCGAGGATCACGGCGTTGGGTCTGGTCTGGCGGAGAGGGGCGAAGCGGTTGGAATCTGGAACACCGGAGGTGGAGAAACCCTCGCCCGGGGTGCAGCCTTCCGCTGCTAGTTCACCCAAGGCCCGAGGTGTGTTGGCGCCGGTGTGATGGAGACCGCGGCTGGGAAAGTCCTGGCTGCACGATCCCTGCACAGAGAAACACACGGCGTAGAGGGGCTGGGAGTGGAAATACCACACTGTGTGATTACCTTTGGTGTGTGGACAGAAGCACAAGATGATTCCAGCGCAGTTCGTCGCTCCTGCAGCTGGGCCTGCTGGTCGAGTAGGCCGCGGATCCTCTTCTCCACATCCTCCAGTTCCAGCAACACCATGTGAAGCTCGAGCGAGTCATCTGCACTCAGAACAGGAGAGACGGTGGACATATTTGTTTTTTTTAAACAGAACAGTGATAAATTCAAAATATGAAATGCAAACGTAAGATAGGCTAGTGGTAGGTGATGCTAGCAGTTACTGCTAATCGCGATGCTAGCGGGCTAAAGTTAATCGCAAGCTAGTCGTGGATGTATGTACAAACAAACCAAAATTTAGCAACACCGCAATATTACGATTAGTTTTATTTAAACTAATGTGTTTATATTTGTAAAATGCAAGTAAATAATTTTTTAAATTTTTACGTTTAAAAATTTTTTTTAAAAAAGCTAATAGGCTACAGGATTAGCCTGTAGCCTAGTAGCTTGTAGCATAGCTTATAGCCTAGTAGCGGATAGTATAGCTTAGAGTTGTATAGACTTAGTTTAGAATATAGATGTACATCCATCCATCCATCCATCTTCAACCGCTTATCCGTAATCGGGTCGCGGGGGTAGCAGCTCCAGCAAGAGACCCCAAACTTCCCTTTCCTGAGCCACATTTACCAGCTCTGACTGGGGGATCCCGAGGCGTTCCCAGGCCAGTGTGGGGCCTTCCTAGGGAGACCTTCCTAGGGAGACGCCCCGGGGGCATCCTTACCAGGTGCCCGAACCACCTCAACTGGCTGCTTTCAACGCAAAGGAGCAGCGGCTCTACTCTGAGTTCCTCTCGGATAGCCGAGCTTCTCACCCTATCTCTAAGGGAGAGGCCAGCCACCCTCCTGAGAAAACGTCGGGGTTACGCATGTAACCCTGTTCCCTGAGAAGGGAACGAGACGTTGCATTTAGCAGTATGGGAACGCCTTGCGCGCGTGACCGGTATCTGAAGCTTGTGTAAAATCATGCCTCTACTTGTAGGCCTGCCATGATCAGGTGACGTGGCAATTAAGCGCGTCGCATGATATATATATGGCACCTGTTAAACCGCGCCGCCAGCCTCTATTATCTGAAGCGAAGACGCAATTACAGGCCAGCCCCGGTATGACAGCGCTATGCAACGTCTCGTCCCCTTCTCAGGGAACAGGGTTACGCGTAACCCCGACGTCCCTTTCAAAGGGAACTTCGACGTTGCATTTAGCAGTATGGGAACGGAAATACCCACCCGTCTATACCGAGGGTAAGGCCTGTTCAAAATACCCAAACCCGAGGGTCAGTGCAGGACACTCGAACCCGGGAGGGATGAATATCCAGGCTGTCATAACAAAATGACCGGTGTGAGGCATAGACCACCCTGCAGCCGCACACACATCCTGCAAGGAAACCCCTTTGGACAAAGCCTTCGCCAACTCCCAGTAGAGATGCACTGCTTTGACACAGCATCCCTTTTCCCTGTCGCTGCCAAAGCAGACTAGTAGCTGCTCTGACTTACGCCACTGGCCGGAGCGGTGGACGTAGGTACAGAGCGCTTACTGACACAGCGTGTGCATCCTCTCTTGTTCTGGTCAGAGGACAGAGGAGGGGAGAAAGCCTGCAACACCACAGGGTGGGCAGCCAATGTAGGCACTTTAGGAATATAATCCGGCCTAGGATACAGGAAGGACTTGGCTTATCTAGGGGTAAAGTCAATGCAGGAGGGGCAACAGGGAGAGCTTGTAGACCCTCCCCTCGCTTGAGAGATGTCAGGGCCTGTAAAAGAGCTACCTTTAGAGTCAGAAGCTTCTCAGAGGCTGACTCTAAGGGCTCAAATGGGGTCCCTTGACAGACCTTCCAAGACCACAGCAAGGTCCCAGGAAGGTATGCATGGCCTGCAGATGGGCCTCAGCCGTCTGACACCACACATGAACCTCGGGTTAGCGGATGTTGTTCCCACAGAGGCTCCATCGACAGGCAGGGCTGGCCGAAATGGCGGCCACGTGACCCCCGATAGTAGAAGGAGCCAACCTGCTGAGAAATGTTCTTGTCAGAACTCCAGGACTGTAGCGATTGCGCAGTTCACTGGGTATAGCTGACGTTCCTCACACCACCAGACAAAAAGGTGCCACTTGAGCGCATACAATTTCCTTGTAGGTGGGATCCACTCTAGGGGCTCGAAGGGGCAGCTGACAGACCTTCCAGGACCACAGAATGTCCCAGGAAGGTATGCACAGCCTGCAGATAGGCCTCAGCCATCTGACACCACGCATGAACCTCGCAGTTAGAGGATGCTGCCCCACAGAGGCTCCCACAACAGGGGCGTGGCTGGCCGAAATGGCGGCCACATAACCCTGATTGTAGAAGGAGTCCACCCCGCTGAGAAATGTTATTGTAGAAACATGGTCACTACCACCTCAGTCGTGCGACCAGAATCTACTAGCGGCGCCCTCAGGGGCCAGACCCACAGCTTCCTCAGTTCTTGCCAAGGATGATAAATCAACCCGCGGCTTTTGAGGCGGTAGGTCCCTAAGGACTCAAATGGGGCACATGACAGACCTTCCAGGACCCCAGGAGGTCCCAGGAAGGTATGCGCGGCCTGCAGATGGGCCGCAGCCGTCTGACACCACGTATGAACCTTAAGGTTAGAAGATGTTGCCCCACGGAGGCTCCATCAACAGGGGCATGGCTGGCCGAAGCGGCGGCCCAGTAACCCTGATTGTAGAAGGAGCCCAGCCCACTGAGAAACGTTCTGTAAGAACTCCAGGACTGTAGCAATTGCGCAGTTCTCTGGGTCTAGGTGACGTCCCTCAAGCCACAAGACAAAAGATGACACCTGAGTGCATTTGATTTCCTTCTGGATGGGATCCACTCCAGGGGCTCGAATGGGGCAGCCGACAGACCTTCCAGGACCATAGAAGGTCCCAGGAAGGTATGCATGGCCTGCAGATGGGCCGCAGCCGTCTGACGCCACGCATGAACCTCAAAGGTAGAGGATGTTGCCCCACAGAGGCTCCACATCAAGGGGTCATGGCTGGCCAAACGGGCGGCCAAGTACCCTGATAGAAGAGGGAGCCCAGCCCGGCTGAGAACGTTCTGTAAGAACTCCAGGACTGTAGCAATTGCGCAGTTCACTGGGTCTAGGTGACGTCCCTCATGCCACAAGACAAAAAGCTGACACTTGAGTGCGTACGCTTTCCTTGTGGATGGTGCTCTAGCTTTTA
This sequence comes from Ameiurus melas, assembly GCA_012411365.1. Classification (NCBI taxonomy): domain Eukaryota; kingdom Metazoa; phylum Chordata; class Actinopteri; order Siluriformes; family Ictaluridae; genus Ameiurus; species Ameiurus melas. The sequence continues at coordinate 756,632 of CM022780.1, forward strand.
ACATGGTTTCAACAATCTCAGTTGTGAGACCCGAATCTATGAGCTGGTGCTCCTCAGGGACCAGACCCACAGTTGCCGAGTTCTGGCCGAGCGTGATAAATCAGCCCTCCGGCCTGAGACAGTAGATCCGCTTTAGGGGCTCGAATGGGGCAGCCGACAGACCTTCGAGGGCCATAGAAGGTCCCAGGAAGGTATGCGCGGCCTGCAGATGGGCCTCAGCCATCTGAGACAACGCACGAACCTCGAAGTTAGAGGACGTTGCCCCACAGAGGCTCCCTCAACAGGGCGTGGCTGGCCGAAATGGCGGCCACATAACCCTGATTGTAGGAAGAGCTCACCCCGCTGAGAAATGTTATTGTAGGAGCCCCAGGACTGTAGCTATTGCGCGCGGTCTGCTGGGTCCACAGTGAATCCCTCGGACGGGAATTTCCCAAGGGGTGCCATCTCGCAGAGATATTATCTCTCAGAACCATGTTCGAGCTGCCAAAAAGGTGCTATTAGCAGGCTATCTTGGCGAACTCTCGCTAGAGCTAGTGGGAGCAATAATGGGGGGCAGCATACAGATGTGACCTCAGCCACATGTGTGGATTCCACCCCAGGCTCCCAAGATACAGCTTTATCTAGCTCAGTGTTGATAGGATTGACACTACGCCTGTTGGGGATAGAAACGCCCACATCGTAGTAGAATCCTATAACCCCTAGAAAAGTCGCCCACTGCACCGGAGAAAACCAACTTTTCTGAGATTCAACCTGAGCCCCCAGTTCTTCACGTGGGCGAGAACAACATCTCAATGTTGAACCGCCAGCTCCCTGGATCGTGCTAGAATTAACCAGTCGTCCAGGTAGCTTGGTACACAGATGCCCTGGAGTCCCAATGGAGCCAGAGTGACATCCATGCACTTTGCGAAGGTGTGAGGGGATAAAGCTAGCAATAATCCTATGCGGAAACATGCACGTTTGAACATCAGCCTCTGAACCTGTATATCCGAAGAGTACGGTTCAGATGATGCAGATCTAAAATTGGCCGCATATTCCCACTTTTTTGCGGAACAGGAAATAAAGGCTGTAAACCTCTCTCCCTGAGGGAACGGGGTACATGTTTCAGGACCCCCTTGTCCAAAAGGGAGCTTACTTCCTGCGCTAACGTCGGGCTCTGGTCTGTGCTGACTTCTGTGGTGAGCACACCTGTGAACGGGGGGGTCTAGCTATAACTGGACCCGGTAACCCTTTCTATGGTAGACAGAACCCATGGAGACACATTTGGCCGTAGCTTGCACGCTGCCCGATGGTCTTCTAGTGACGTTAGCTATTCCACATTCTATTGGAGAGAAGCATCAGATTTCCGTTGCCCTGTGACAGCTTGCTGACCAGGGAACACGAAAACTTGGGGACCACTTTGGCTAGGGGAGGCCCTACAGTAGCACTGGGGGCTACCTGCCCTAACAACCTCATGTCCCCGGATACATCCCTCCGCAGCCCCTCAGGACCGCTCGTCTTTGCCTGCTTGGCCTTTATGACCATCCTCAGATCAGGCCCAACAGCAGACCGCGACTGTGGCCGCCCGGTTCCCCTGGCTGTCTGCGGGGGTTGGCGGGCTGCCATACTCGCCTTCTGGGTTTCCCCCATACTAGTGCTGGCCCAGGCTCCACTCGTGGACACCCGGATGAGCTTGAGACAACTTTTTTGCCATAAGTCGAGCTCACTCAGCAGGTCTGCTTGGTAGGCAACACTGTCATTGTCTGCAGTGACCCACAAGCAAGACTACTACTGCATAGGCTTGCCCATCTTGGATGCAAGCCAGCCCCTGTAAGTACCTGCCATCGGTGGAGAGAGGTAGCCAGTGCGCCTACTCCACCCGGGCATAGCTAAGTAGCCATGCCATTCATTCCCACAATGGCCAAATAATCCAACATCGTGGAGTTATGACTATGGCTTAAGCATGGTTTTCTCGGAAGTGAGATTTTGTCATATCTTCTGGAAGACAGGGGAGTTTCTGCAGTGTGAAGTATTTACTTTCACTGGGTAATACTGCAAGCAGCTCTTTATACGCTGCTCTCAGTTTTCAACGCATCCTTCTAACTCCTCGGAGTCAGAGAGGGGGGCTATTACCCCTTGGCTTTCCATCGCGGAGGAGGAGTCGCGACGCAACTCCAAAATCCAGCGGAGAGCTGAACCCGGAAGACAGAGAGAGAAGGACAGCGCTCGTCTCCGGCTCCTCTTCCAGATTTAAGAGATCCCCCGAACCCCAGAGCGCGTTGGGCTGCCTCGGCAGCCGGACCAGATCCGCGAGGCTTTGAGACTCGACTCACGTTTCGCTTCTTTTTTTTTGAGAAAAGCGCGTGAGTCGAGCTGCTTAATGTAGCGTTACCATGCGCAGCCTCTCGAGGTTGCCATCGCATACTACACCACTAACACTTCACCAAGAAAGTGTGCACTTTTCCCCCGTGATGAAACGGGAGCACGTTACACGTGCTTTAACTCTTTCTCTCTGTACTTACCTCACCTTTTCTTTAAAAGGGATAGAAAAGTTAAGAGATTTTGAGAAAATATCGAGTAGAAATGAAGCGTTTTTGTCACACAAACAACAGACATGCAGTCTCGCTGAAGATAATAAGGCTGGCGGCGCGGTTCACAGGTGCCACATATATATCATGCGACGCGCTTAATTGCCACGTCACCTGATCATGGCAGGCCTACACGTAGAGGCATGATGTTACACAAGTTTCAGATACGCTTCAGATCGTACGCGAGGCGTTCCCATACTGCTAAATGCAACGTCGAAGTTCCCTTTGAAAGGGAACCCATTTCGGCCGCTTGCACCCGCGATCTTGTATAGATGTACTGTAGAAGTGGTTTATAGAGTATAGATATAGAGTCTTTGTTTCATGTCATAGTTAATGTTTAGGTTAGTTGGTTTAGTTAGCTTATTTCATTGAGTTGGTCATGGTTCTTGTTTCTCTTGAGACTGCTCTCCTCTGTTTCAATAAAAGCTCTCGTCCTAACTGCACTTGCATCCGTCCTGCTTCAATTACGTCACGAATCGTAACAGTTACAACGTGGACACCTGCGGCTTATAGACAAGTGCGGCCTATATATGTACAAAATTGTTTTTCTTTTTAAAATTAGTGGGTACGGCTTATATTCAGGTGCGCTCAGTAGTCCGAGAATTACGGTACACACACACTGCATTATGTAGAATTAGAGTGATGTAATGAAGTCATTTCTCTGCAGAAAGCTGAATTCAGCACTTGTGCTGTGTTTCAGGTTGATGCCTTCAGGGTCTCTGATCATCATTTCTCCATCTCTTGAGGATGAAGGATATTTTGAGTGCACGGTGACCAACGAGGTTGGAGAGGAACGAAGGGTCATAGAGGTCATGCTTCAAGGTAGAAACCGAATGAACAGCAAACTAATTATTTCTCTAGAGAAAAACAAAGCCCTCTGTAAACACTGCACTGCAGCCAGTAACAACACACTGGTCAAAATGATCAACGTTTAGTGATTTGTTTACTGAGTTCCACTTTCAGCACGTAACAGATTTCTAAATTTCTTAGTTCCTCCATCCATTGAAGATGATGTCATCAGTGTTACGGCCATTAAGATGCAGTCAGTGGTGTTACCGTGTCACTCCACAGGACGTCCAACACCGTCCATCAGCTGGAGCAGGGGAGGGACAGCACTGGACACGAGGGGCAGTTACAGGACCCTGCCCACAGGTGCACAGTGCGCACACACACACACACTCACTGTCAGTCAAATCTTAAATACACACTGAACACCTGTGTCTGCTTTGAGCTTCATGAAGTTTCAATTGTGAAAACAAACAAAGCTCAGTATGGGGAGGGGTGTGGCCTTGGGGCATGGTCAACAACAATAACAGTAAGGAACACAGAAGGGCTAAAATTGTGTGTGTGTGTGTGTGTGTGTGTATTGAATGTAGGCATGTTAGAGATACCGGATGTGAATCCGACTCATGCTGGCAGATACACCTGCAGCGCACGAAACACAGCTGGAGTCGCACGGAAACACATCATTCTGTCTGTACACGGTAATACACCAGGGGGCTACATTTACTGCACTGATCGGACTCCACCTCACACTGCACTGATCGGACTTCACCTCACACTGCACTGATCGGACTTCACCTCACACTGCACTGATCGGACTCCACCTCACACTACAAGAGTCACACTGTATTTGCATTTTAAACATATGGATGGTGTTATAAACTCTATATAAACACTATTATAAACTCTATATAAACTCTATTATAAACTCTAGATAAACTCTATTATAAACTCTATATAAACCCTATAATAAACTCTATATAAACTCTATTATAAACTCTATATAAACCCTATTATAAACTCTATATAAACTTTATTATAAACTCTATTATAAACTCTATATAAACTCTATTATAAACCCTATTATAAACTCTATATAAACGTTATTATAAATTCTATATAAACTCTATATAAACTCTATGTTATAAGGTTATCATTGATACCATTAAATGTTCTTGATGTCGTGTGTGTGTCTGTGTGTATTTTGGTTCATCAGAGGCTCCTGAGATATGGAACATGGTTAAAGAAGTGAATGTGCTACTGAATCAGGAAGTTATTCTGAACTGTGACGTTCAGGGATTCCCCAAACCTTCAGTGATCTGGCTTAAAGAGGCTGTTCCCATAGCAACAGGTCTGCAGACACTCATTATAATCACAAGCTAAAATAATTTTGAGCTGACACAGAAAGATTGATAGACGGTTAGTTTGATGATGTAAAGGCTTTGTTTCTCACAGGTGAGCGCCTGGTGGTTCTGTCTGATGGAACTCTGAGAATTTCTCAGGTGCAGCTGAGCGATGCAGGAACATATTCCTGTCTGGCACAAAATGTAGCTGGTACTACAGAGGGCATAACTCAACTCATCCTGCAGGGTACTTCATTTACTGCACATACCTCATTTACTGCACATACCCCGTTTACTGTGAATACCCCATTTACTGCACATACCCCATTTACTGTGAATACCTCATTTACTGCACATACCCCATTTACTGTGAATACCTCATTTACTGCACATACCCCGTTTACTGCACACACCCCATTTACTGTGAATACCTCATTTACTGCACATACATCATTTACTGCACATACCCCATTTACTGTGAATACCCCGTTTACTGCACACACCCCATTTACTGTGAATACCTCATTTTACTGCACATACCCGATTTACTGCACATACTTCATTTACTGCACATACCCCATTTACTGTGAATACCTCATTTGCTGCACATACCCTGTTTACTGCACACACCCCATTTACTGTGAATACCTCATTTACTGCACATACCCCATTTACTGCACATACCTCATTTACTGCACATACCTCATTTACTGCACATACCCCATTTACTGCACATACGTAATTTACTTTGAATACCCCATTTACTGCACATACCCCATTTACGGCACATACCCCATTTACTGCACATACCTCATTTACTGCACATACCCCATTTACTGCACATACATCATTTACTGCACATACCTCATTTACTATGAATACCCCATTTACTGCACATACCCCATTTACGGCACATACCCCATTTACCGCACATACCTCATTTACTGCACATACCCCATTTACTGCACATACCCCATTTACTGTACATACCCCATTTACTGCACATACCTCTTCTACTGTACATAACTTAATTACCCAAGGTGCCTCATAAATGAAATATATAATTGTAGTGTACTATGTATACATTTTGTTGTGGTTATATCTCTATGCAGATTTATTTAAAGCTGCTTTGTGACTATGTCCCTTGTTAAAAGGTTATGTAAATTAAAATTGAATTGAATTGAATAGTTTTTCTATTTGTATAGAAAAAAATGTTCATGGCTCCTCCCCCTCTCGCAGGTCTCACTGTGCACTAAAGTGTGTCTGTTTGTGTATTTGTGTTTCTCTGCAGTTCCTCCTGTCATTTCTGTACCTCGTGATGAATACACTCTCGGTGTTGGTGAGTCTGTCAGTGTGCCATGTTCAGCGATTGGACTGCCAGAGCCCGAGCTGCAATGGCACAAATTGGGTGGCTCTGTGAGGGGTGGAGCCAACCTGCTGAACTTCACCAATGGAACACTGCACATTAAAAACGTACAACTCAAACATGCCGGGGTTTACACGTGCACAGCCCTGAACAGCGCAGGGAGAGCGAGCCGTGACATCACCCTGATTCTGCATGGTCAGGACACGCACACACACACACACACACACACACACATACACACATACACACATACACATACATTGTGTTTCACTGTAAAACTGCCAAGATATTTTGGTGTTAAATGTTGCTATGTTTTGGCTTTTTAAGTCCCGCCCATGATTCCTGTTGGTCAATCTGAAGTGTCCATCATCCAGGGCTTCCAGAGTCTGCTGCCTTGTTCAGCTCAAGGAGTTCCAGAACCCAAAATTCACTGGGAGAAAAACGGAGATGTTATCCAGAACCTGCGGGGAAAATTTACTGTCCTGAGAACAGGAGAGTTAATCATTGAAAGAACCCAGGTCAGCACACACACACACACACACGCATACACACACACACACACACACACGCACACACACACACACACACACACACACACACACACACACACACACACACAGAGTGTTTGATTCTTGAGTGAATTTGTGATACTAAGCTGTAACTCTTCTGGCCCCTCCCCTTTATCAGCCCTCTGATGCAGGTGTGTTCACCTGTGTGGCCATGAATGCAGCAGGTTCGGCACATCACAAAGTCCATCTGTCTGTTAACATGAGGCCGGAGTTCAAGGAGTCACCAAGGGACATGACACTGAGGGTGGGGCAAAACCTGACCCTCACCTGCCACGCCCACTCTACCCCTCCCCCTGTCATCACCTGGAATGTTAATAATCGTCCCTATACGGGTAGGCCTCAGGGTTGACAGAGTGTACATACACATGTCAGTGCACACACACACACACACACACACACACCTGTCAGCAGACACACACACAAGCATTGATGTGTGTGATATTCCCTGCCCCTCGGTCAGGCTTCAGTGTGGATGAAGCGGGTCGGAGTTTGCTGATGATTGGGAATGTCACAGTGAGAGATTCGGGATTGTACATGTGTACAGCGGAGAACAGCGTCGGCTCTGTTCGAGCGTTAGCATTCATCCGTATCACAGGTGAGTTTTACATACAGGTCTGTTTTACACTCTCTCTCTCTTTGTTTCATTGTGTCACTTGCTATCTCTCTCTCTTTTGCTCGCTCTCACTGTAGAGCCTCCAGTTCTGACAGGAGATGGCTATGTGTCTCAGTTTGTCTCTCGTGGTGCTGTAGTTGTGTTGGATTGTCCTGTTAGAGGAACTCCAGCTCCGGTGTTGCGCTGGTTTAAAGATGGCCACCTGCTGCAGGTCACTGAGCGTCTTCATCGTCTCCCTAACAGCTCTCTCCTTCTGTACAGCGCCATGGTAACCATCCTATATTTCCATGTTTCTGTTACTACACATACAACACAAATTGTCATGTCTGAGTACAGCTGCACTGGACTGTAGAATGATGTGTGTGTGTGTGTGTGTGTGTCAGAGCAGGGATTCAGGAGAGTATCTGTGTGTTGCTGAAAATGAGGTAGGAGTTACAGAGAGGACGATATCTCTGAAAGTACAGGGTAAGATGTTTATCATTATCACTGCTTTTTGATGTTTGTGTTACAACTATTAAATTCATAATCAGTTTAATTATCAATTTAATCAATAAACAGGTTAATCAGTATTCAGTTTAATCCACCACTGTTAATATCTGTGCTGCAGTTGCAGGCGGTTACTCTCACTGGGAGCAGTGGGGGCCGTGCAGTGTCACATGTGGGCGTGGCCTCCAACAACGAACCAGATTTTGCAACAATCCAAAACCAACCAATGGGGGAGCAGCATGTGAGGGTTCAGATGTTGAATCCAGGCAGTGCCAGACATCCTTATGTTCAGGTAATTTATTTGTTTGTTTTAAAAAAAATTTTGAATCAATTAAACAAATAGAAAAAATGACAGTCGTATTCATACATACTCATTCTCGCTGAATCTTTGTCTGTCCTTGGTATCTGTCTGTCTGTCTGTCTGTCTGTCGGAGACTCTCTCCGCAGGGCTCGTGCCAGTGTGATCGGGATGGTGAATGATCGTGAGTTCGGTGTGTCTTTCCTTGAGGTGAACATCAGTGAGAACCCAGAGAGCAGAAGCAGCACACTGGAGGCTCACATGGAGAACGTTCCTCCCAGTGTGGGTGAGTCTCTCTCTCTCTCTCTCTCTCTCTCTCTCTCTCTCACACACACACACACACACACACACACACACACACACACACATATCTTAAATTCATCTAAAATATACCAAATAAAATGGCCTACATTTGTCATGTACAAATAAATGTCCACGTCAGCATTGTTAATCAGCAGCTTATGGATAAACAAAACACCTTTTTCTCCAAATGTAAAGACTTCCAGTCACTGATGATCTTGAACAGTAGTTAGATGCTTTACTTTTGGAGGAACCAAGCAGTCAGAGGCTGTTAGTGAGGAGTTCCTCACTGTAAACAATTACTGTAAAATTTATAGTAATTTACTGGCAGCAGAGTTGACAAAGTACTTTATATTTATGGTAAATAAGTGTACAACATATTCACATTAAAGTACTGTAATATCTTTACAGAAAATTCCTGCTATTTTCATAGTACATTTCGATTAATATACATTTACAGCTGTTTTTTTTTACAGTGCAGGCTTCCAAATATGAACAATAACAGTTGACAGGTGAACCCCAGGCTGGTAATTACCTGTGCTAATGACTGCTATCAGTTAAGTCAGGTAAAAATAACAACAAATCTCCAATAACAATAAACACTCTCTTGCACTACTTGGGACACACCACAGCTGTTTGTAAATTTGTCTGCAAGATAATGCTTTGTTTATACACTGCTTTAACAGCGGATAGCAGACGCATTAGAGACACGTTAGAGACGTGTTAGAGACTGGCAGTTATAACAGGTGTGTGTGTGTGTGAGAGATGGTATAAAGAAACAGATTCTTTCAAGGTCTGCCTGCCGCTCTGACACCATGTGGTTTTACACACACACACACACACACACACACACACAGGTATAAATCTACAGTATAAAGATTAGGGAAAATTGGCAGGTAAAAGTGGCGAGACTTGTTGAGATCAGATCAGTGAAGTCTAATCCTCTCCTGAGGTTGAGTCGTAGTCACACAGCCTCAGGAAGCTGGTACCTGAGTCACTGATGTGTGAATCTGAGGAAGCAATGCTCTGAAAGATAATACAGAGAGAGGAGAAGAGCTCAGGAGGATGAAGGAGAATTAACAAGTAAGGGTTAAAGAGTTCCTGTGTGTGTGTTTGTGTGTGTGTGTGTGTGTGCAGGTCCTTTGCTGAAGGTTCTTGTATCTGCTTTGACTCCGATGTATTGGACGGCTGCTCATGAATCAGCAGGAACGAAGAACGGCTTCACCATCAGCCGCGGGAATTTCAGACAAGAATCCCAACTGGAGTTTCACACAGGTAACTTTTCCAGACCAGATCAAAATATATTTACAAACTAAAACTAGAACTAAAGCTTTGTTTGTGTGTGTGTGTATAGGAGAGATCTTAAGAATAACCCATGTGGCGAGAGGTGTGGATGCAGAGGGGGTTTTGCTAGTCGATGTGGTCATTAATGGATTTATTCCTGCAGTATTTTTGTCCCCAGTGCTTCATCAGCAGGTCTGAATTTACGCTTCATTAGAACTTTACATTAATCATCGATGCATTAATAACATTAATCTGATGTGTGAAATAAATCTCATCTTCAGTAAAAATCCTTGTCTCTAGGACTTTGATGAGACGTACGTGCAAGTTGGCTCTGGTCAGATTTACTCCTGGTCTACCCAGAATGCTTTGCAGCAGGGTGTCGGCTCGGTGCTGACTCTGCGCTGTAATCACTCGCTGGTGTTTGATGGATCAGTGAAACGTTTCACTCCACTACTGCAGCAAATCCGTCTGTCAGACATCAGCAGCTCCTACAACATGCTCAACTTCAGGCTGGACTTTCACATCACAGCCACATTATCATTGCCAGGTCAGAACATCACAACCATACAACAATACTAACGACTGTACTCACAAAGTCCATCATTTTCATCATGGTCATGTTAACACTGGCAGGGCTGAGCAGGAGGAACAACATACACCATGTCTGTAATGTCAGAAAAGTAAAAAATAATTATGTAAAAACGCTTCAGTTTTGCCACATTATTATAAAATATATCAGGGCATGTGTGTTTCATTTTGTGCAGATGGTGATGGAGAGAAATGCCCAGAAGGATTCTTGCTGGATCAAGCATCTTACTGTGCCGGTAAATACTTTTTAAAGATTTTTTTATAAAATAAATTAAATTCTGTTTTCATGTCTATATTTTAAACTACAACTAAAGTAGCTCATATTGTAGCGTCGGAGAGTTAGGGTTTAGGATTGGGTTTACAGTTTATTGTTTGGAAATGGGATTAAGATTCAGGATTGGGATTAGGGTTTAGAATTGGGATTAATATTCAGGGCGTATGATTAAGGTTTAGGATTGGGATTATGTACGTAGGGCATGATAATTGTCTAGGATTTGCAGTTCCCCTTTGTTTATAGTTACATGTGGAACAGCAGTGAAAGAAGTTAATTCCTGTTCTCACTCACGTTATAGCAGCTATAAACAGTCATCCCTTCATACGTTGGTACTGTACCATGCAGGCACGTTTCAATCATTTCCAAGCTACGTGCAGATACGACTCTCAAAACAATCTAATATAATTAGGGTGTTAGTTATACTAACACTTTTAGGGTGTTAGTTTGTGTGTTGATGTGTTGTTGTGTTTCAGATGAGGATGAGTGTGTGTCAGATTCTCCATGTTCTCACTCCTGCATTAACATCATGGGGGGCTTCAGCTGCAGCTGTCCATCAGGATTCACTATCAACACTGAGAGCAACAGCTGTCAAGGTCTCTCTCTCTCTCTCTCTCTCTGTCTCTCTCTCTCTCACACACACACACACACACACACACACACACACACAAACACACACCGTGTTTTTAATGACGAAACAACAATTAACAATAATAAACTTTTTTAAACAGATATAAAAACATTTATATTTGTCACAAACATTGCACAAACCCTGTACATTATTGTGTTCAGTCCCATTCACAAACCTTATAATTGTGTGTGTGTGTGTGTGTGTTTTCTGTTCTACAGATATAGATGAGTGTGTGGATGGATCTCACATGTGCCTCTATGACCAGTTGTGTTTGAACACAGTTGGAAAATACCGGTGTGAGGTGAAGTGTGGGCCAGGATTCAGGCACAGAACTGCTGGTACCGAGAACAAAACCAGAACTGAAGGCTGTGAAGGTACTGTAGAATTTTAATATGATCTCACTTCCTGTTCCTGTTGGACATTATGTGTTAATCTGGGCGATAATGTGTCCTCTTTTTCCCCAGACATGTCCCCTTTTTGGGATCTAAAAAATGCATCTGTCTAGTATCTAAAATTAGGTAAAATGTCCAGGATTTTGCTTTGCTTTTATGTCAACATTTGCTTCTTCATTCGCCACACATTCTGTGTATGTATTTAAATTGTTTAAAAAAAACCCTCTTGAGCTTTCACCTTCTCACAAGTGGTCAATTAAGCACAGTACAAATAAATATGAAAATTCTCTGTCTTTCTTGTGATTAACAGTTCTGTGAATGCTCTCATGTTATTTGAATTCAAATGCTTTTTACATAATATAATTGTTTATTAATTAAGGTGGAGAGGGTCACTTTTAAATAATTTAGAAAAAGGGCAGGGCTTCCAACCCCCAGAGCCACCCTTCTGCACGTCCCTTTAATGAACTGACCATACAAGCAATTGAGACCTCCAAATTGGCGCTAATTCAAAAGTGAACGGGAAATGTGCACGCCATTCCTAAGCAATTTAAAAGCAAGGGGGAAAACAGGAAAAAGCACCAACGAAGCGCCCCCTTTTGCAGCAGCCTTCTTCTGGCGAGCTCTGCAGACAGGGTTCCCAGCTTCTATTAAGTTTCCCTCAGCATTTTTATAAAATCCAAAATATGACCACACTTCAGATTTGCGTTAGACTGATGCTGGGTGTGTGTGTGGACAGCATTTACTATGAGCTTTATAAATCAGGATAATCGCACACGGTTTAAATAATAATTAAATATGATATGGTATAATACTAATCGTCTTGGGAATTTTATCATGGCTTATCGAGAAACCGGTAACCGTTTCATCCCTAGTGTGTAGAAAGTGCTGCACCACTGCAACAATCAGAGACAGGTGATTGCTTGAGAAAAGTAGCACATGGTGCATGAACACAAAAAAATCCAAATGTAAATATACCGATGAATGTCAGAATAAAATTCCTGTGTTTCTGTTTTGGTCAGAACGTGGACCAAATATTCTGAAAGGTCCAAAAGCATTGAGTTTCATTCAGAATTGCTGAAGATTGCACAAATTTTCTGTTATTCTCGAACTCAATGGAAATGTACCGGAGTCAGTCTATCTCTAGTGGTCCAATAATGGTAAAGTTGGTTGCCTTTCTGTTTTTAATTTTTCTAAAATTTTTTGAGTGATTTCTCCTGTGATAAAAGCAGTAAGTGACTACAGCTCAGAAGTAACTTACTGTTTTATCACTGGAGAAACAACACTACAGCTGATCACTATAATTCCATATTTCATCAAAAATCTGTTCAGGCATACCAACTGTACACCTGTACCAACATGTATCAATCCTGGCCCTCCGGGTCCAGTGTCCTGCAGAATTTAGCTCCAACCCTAATCAAACACCTGAATAAGCTAACCAAGATCTTCAGAATTACTAGAAAATTACAGTTTGGAGGTTGAAGGTAAACTCTGCAGATTTGAAGAACCCTGTGATAGGTGATGCTTTTCTATTGCCAATATCAAATGTAGTAACATTTTAAATCTCATTAACAAGCATAAGCTATTGTATGTCAATCATAAACATAAAGTAGGCTTTTCTCCAGATTTATGCTACCTCTAGCTCTGTAACCAGTGGAATCTCAAACTGATTATTTATTTATTTTGTTGTTGTTTTTTAACAGCAGAATGCTACTATAGAGGACTTATTTCTGGGAAAATTTCGGGTTTGTATCTGGACCCCTAAAAGAGATTTTCAATCTAAAAGTGATGGGATTTAAAAAAAAAATGTCACTTTCTCACTCCCATTAAAAAAGTGAACTCTCAAATCTGAAATGTTCTGCATGCACAATATAATTACTCAGGTACCCTCTAAAAAATTAAGGCTGGGAATTAAACCCTTCCTATTATAAATTGACCCTAACAGTGGAACAGTGAGCAATCTTGAGTATTACATTTGGACTTAAATGTACATGTTTATATATGAGCATGTACCTTGTAATGTGCTCTAGAGATCAGTTTTTTGTTCCAAGGAGCTAGGACCATCCTAAGCTGAGATATTGAGGTTGATTTAAACATAATGTATAATGATGGCCATCTAAATATTTTTTTTTTAATCTAGTTGTTTTGCAATGCAAATACATAGAGGTAATCACTCAGAAAAATAGGAAAATTAAATATGGGCAAGTAACCCATATTGGACCACTTGAGATTGAATGACCCACACTGAAATAAAGCCAGTGGACAAAGGAAATAAATGTATTAATTTTAAATATGATCATCAGCGTAACTTCTGAATTCATTATAGTTTTAACTTGAAGTCTATTATAACAAACTGAAGTTATTCACTATTCAGTGATGGAGACTTGTACTGTTCATAGTAATTACAGCTATCAAAGTAAAGGAAGAACATCCACAGCCATCTTTATGGTTTCTATGTGGTACCATCCACAGTAATCTCATGGTGATCTTCAGGCTGTCCATGTGGGGCCATCTGAGGAGTGATTTTCAGGTGATGAAAACTCCAACCAGACCCAGGTAGGGCATCAGGAGGGATCGGGCAAGTCTGGAGAGCAGAAGGGGTCAGCATCACTGGTACCTCAGGAGTAGGATGTTTAGCTCGACAGACAGAGAGAACAAGAGAGAGAAATTATGTCTGTTTGATTTATCAACTATCAGACCCACACTAAAAAATACACATTGCCATGGTGCCTACTTGGAGTACTTGAAGCCCCTGTCCCATGCCGTCCTTCTGCCGTGGTGTCTTCTTTTTTGAAAACCTAAATGGTAAATGGTAGGCTCTTATATAGAGCCTTTTAACTTCAGTGGTTCTACAAAGTGCCTTACACTGTCTCTCATTCACACACACACACACTCTCACACCAATGGCCGCAGAGCTTCCATGCAAGGCGCTAACCTGCTCTCAGGAGCAACACGTCTTGCCCAAGGGCACTTTGGCATGTCGACCAGGAACCATCAACCCTACGATTAGTGGACAACCCACTCTACCACATGAGCCACAGCCACCCAAAATATGGTCATCGAACCACCAACCCTACGATTAGTGGACAACCCACTCTACCACATGAGCCACAGCCACCCAAATGTTCACCCTATGTTAATGATTTGGTGCATTGTTAAGTGTAGATATGGATGGGCATATGGAGTTCTGTTCATTGTAGTTGTGGTCATTAAAATTGTGCTTATTCGAGTTGTATTTATTGTGTTAATTGTAGATGTGTTGTGGTAATTAGAGGGGTGCAGGCATGTGGATTTGTGTAAATTTAAATTGAGTTAATTGAAGTTGTGTTGTGTTCATTAGATGTGGATGAGTGTGTGGAGTCATCTGTGTCTCCCTGCCAGCATCAGTGCTTTAACACACTCGGCTCATTCCGCTGTGGCTGTCTGCCTGGATACCAGCTGGTGGGACGTCGCTGCTTTGGTAAGTGTGTGTGTGTGTGTGTATGATTGCTTTAAACCAACACAGTCCACATTACTGCAGTCACCCTGAAATGTTCTGAGTGGTAAATGAAACTTTGATCGAGATAGTTTATAAACACTAAAGAATTAAGAATATCAATCTGAAGGAGCAACATCCCAGCATTAAACAGCTCCTTATCTGAAAAGTCAAAGCTGCCAACTCTTACAAACTCCACCCTCTTTTACATGAATAAACTCCAAACGTTTGTTCAATTCTTGTTTTGTGGTTTGCCTTGCCTAGTTTATGCCAGTTTGGCGATCGCCTGACCATTTGCCTGTTTTTGGACCATGCTTTTGATTACCGATTTGGATCTGTCTGCCTGCCTCTCTTTAATAAAGCTCTTACCTGCAATTGCATTGTTTTTTTTCTACATATTCTGGCTTTTAATTCTCAACAGCAATAAGGAACAGAACAAAAAACTCAGCAATTTTTTTTTCAGGGGCACTATAAATACTGAATTGTTTATTCACTGGTGAAACATTTTAATCATCTTTGATTATTGTGTGTGTGTGTGTGTGTGTGTGTGTGTGTGTGTGTGTGTGTGTGTGTGTGTGTGTGTGTGTGTGAAGATATAAATGAGTGTTTGAGGATTGTATGTCCATCTCACCAGCAATGCAAGAATACAGATGGAGGATATCAGTGTTTTGATAGCTGTCCATCAGGAATGGCTCAGGCTGAAAGTGGTGTGTGTATGGGTAAGTGTGAGCAAAGGTTTATAGAATAAAAAGTGTATACATTGTGCTGAAAAAGTATTTGCGAAGAAGGCTAAAAGGCATAGTGTGTTGAAACAAGCAACACACTATGCCATGATCAAAAGAAATTCCAGAAGAGTTGAGAAAGAAAGTTAATGGAATATATCAGTCTGGAAAGGGGTTACAAATCCACAATGAGAACCATTATCTCCAAATGGGAGAAAACCTGCAATAGTGGTGAAAATTCCCAGATGTGACCTGCTGACACAAGATTCTCTAACAGCACTTTAACAACACATCCAGGAAGTCACAAATGAATAAACTGCAGGCCTTGATCACCTCAAGTAAAGTCAGTGTTCCTGATTCCATCATTAGAATGAGACTGGGCAAAAGTAATGTCCATGAGAGAGTTGCAAGATGAAAACATTTGCTAACCAAGAAGAACTTGAAGGTTAATAGAAGTTACTGAACTGTTTTGTGTTGTTTGCACAAGTTTACACATGCAATTTATGTAGAAATGTGCAAGTCTTATTTAGTTCTGTGTCTTCTCATGTAGTTAGTGTGTTGTTTTCTGTTGCACCATGGTCCTGGAGGAACGTGGTTTCTTTTCACTGTGTACCTTACCAACTGTATATGGTTGAAGTGACAATAAGGCCATTACACTTGAAAGCATGAGGGGGCAAATACTTTTTCATGACACATGGATTGTTTTTATGCATAGTAAACGAGTTGTTAAACAGCTGTGTAGTTGTGACTGTTTCATATTTCCCCACATCAATGAGCAAGATGTTCTCAGTTATTGGGATGATGTAATGATATCAGCAGTACATATGTGTTTCAGATGTAGACGAGTGTAAAGACAGCAGTCACATGTGTCGCTACACCCAGATCTGCCAAAACACACTCGGTGGTTATGTGTGTGTCTGTCCAAGAGGCTACCGCTCTCAGGGTGTGGGCAAACCGTGTGTAGGTGCGATTCATTGACACAGTCATGATGAGAGGAAAACACCACACCATACTACACCACCACATCACACACACAATACCACACCACAGAACTCCACCACACCACATCACCACATCACACACAATATCACACCACAGAACTCCACCACACCACACCACCACATCACACACAATACCACACCACAGAACTCCACCACACTACACAGCACACCACACTACACTACCACATCACACACAATACCACAGCACCTCATCACACACCACACACACAACAGTACAATATACACCACTCCACACCACCACATCACAAACCATAACACATTACATGACCAATCAAAACCACACCATGCTGATTGTGCAACGTATATAAAAATGTCTAAAATATATATACTTTTCCTGGTGTGTTAGATGTTGATGAGTGTGCACAGTCTCCAAGTCCGTGTGGTTATCAGTGCCGAAACGTGCCTGGTAGTTTCCGGTGTCTGTGTCCCCCGGGAACTGTCCTGCTGGTAGACGGCCGCTCATGTGCTGGACTTGAGAGAGGAAGTGTATTCAGTAATCGAACTTGGGTTCGAGTTGGACTTCAGCCTCAGTTGGTGTCTACAAGAGGTCAAACACTGAAGCTTCTACAGAACACACAGCTGGGGGCACCAAGGAACAATTTGCACACTTGCCCACCTGGTTATACAATTAAAGCCAGTAACTGTGTGGGTGAGTTATAGAAGGAAAATAATAAAATAAAACTTTGTTTTATATAAGATTATGCATGGACTGATTGCATGATTTCTTTAAAATGTGTATGAATGTTTGTGATTCTGCTCCTCTTCCTGCTCAGACATTGATGAGTGTGCGCTCAGAAAGCCATGCCAACACGAGTGCCGGAATTCAGTGGGAAGTTTTCAATGTTTTTGCCCTTCAGGATATCAGCTGATGCCCAATGGTCAAGCATGCAGAGGTACTCTCAGGTCATAGCTCCATGGCATGTTCATTATAATTGTGCTGTAAACATCTTTTTATAAACTATAATCTTCAGAAATTTGCTGCAGTGTGAATTTATCATGACTCAACACTGTACGATTTCAGATATTGATGAATGCATTGAGCATAGTGTGCAGTGTGGACCAAACCAAATGTGCTTTAACACAAGGGGGAGTTACCAGTGTTTGGACACTCCATGTCCTGCCAGCTATCACAGAGGAGGAATTCCAGGGTAAAAAATTGACACATTAATAACTCCTTTAATAGTTCAAATTAAAATGTAATGTGTGTGATGTGCAAAGAACATCAACAAATCAACCTCATCTGACCTAGTCCCAAATTTAAACATGTTTAAGCTAACGGTGACAAGCAATGTACTCAAAGTGTAAGGTTTAATAGAACTTATTATTACACATCTACAAATCATAATCATTAAAATTTTAGTAAATAGATTAAATGTTCATCTATTATCAAAGTCAGAACCATGGGCTTGAGTCAAAAAACATGGTCCTTTTCTCATCCACAGCATGTGTTACAAGCCATGTTCACATGGGTGTGTGGCAGGATCTTCTCACCTCCTTCAATATAAACTCCTTACACTTCCTTTGGGGATTCCAGCTGAACACAACGTCATCCGATTATCAGCGTTTTCTGAGTCTGGTGTTCTTCAGGAACGAACATTATTCACCATCCTGGAACAAAATGGAGAGATTACAGAGCAGCTGTTTGGGATTAAAGATGAGGCTGGAAGAGGAATAATCTTCACCACTCGCTATTTAAATCAGTCCGGTCTGGTAAAGCTGAAAGTCCAAGCAACCACGCTGAACCAGCATGGACAAATCACTTACCAAAGTTTATTCATCATCTACATCTCCATTTCTGCTTATCCATACTGATCCCTCCATTTCCACTGATCGCTCAGTCTCTACTCATCCCTGCTGATACTTCTGTCTCTACTCTTCCATTTTGATCCCTCCATCTCCATTGGTCTTTCATTTGTTAGCACTGAGAGTGTAATTAGCTACAGTATTCAATGTTCGTGCAGTTTTAGTACACAACGTTAAAAGTGTTTTATGTTACCAATATTGATTTTATCAGTTTGGATGTTCAGATTGTTCTACTATTATCAGAATTATAATGGACAACACTTGTTAAAGTGAAAATAATTTTTACCATATTTTGGAACTTTGTGATGTATTTCAATGTGTATCAATGTGTGCCCATTTGGGTTTTAAAAACCTCAGTGTCGCTGCTGGGTTGAAAGAAGATGGAGCGGCAGCTCTGAGCAGTGTGTATTAAAAAGTATTCTACATTCAGCATCGCTGCTGCACTTCAATACAACTTCATGCAACATGCTACTTCATGCTACTATCTAGGTTAGTATAATAATAATAATAATAATAATAAAAAATTTACTTTGTAATCACTGGCAGAGGGTTTAAAATACTCCTTTAAAGTGAAACCAGCTTTAATTTGTCACGGTTCCCCCCCATGCGGCGGCGCGCCTGCTGTTTCCAGGGTGACATCATGTTTTCGCCCCCTCGCGTCATACGTCATATGGTTTCTGTTTCTGTTTTTGTTTGTTTCTTCACATGTAAATAAACCTCACCGTTCGTACTGCGAATGTATCTCGCCTGCTTCCTGCCGTCACGTCTCGTGACAGATTCACCTGCCGATAACAGGGATACAGCACGAGAACGGAGGAGACGCTGAACTACAACCGGCAGGGTCAGTATCCCCGCCTTGGATTCAATGTAGTTTATACAGCGGACCTACGAGGAAATGCCAGATCCCGAATCTTTTCATTAGAGACTGTCAGAGCTATTTCTCAAGCCTGAGTGAACCGAGACCGACCGAGGAACAGTTTGTGCGGTTCATCACGTCTCGCTTTTGCGATCCGGCTCGCGCATGGGCACAGCGAGTCGCGGCAACAAGAGCCGGAGTGCTGGAGAATATCCAACAGTTCATGGACTTGTTTTTC
The DNA here is from genome assembly GCA_012411365.1 of Ameiurus melas. Classification (NCBI taxonomy): domain Eukaryota; kingdom Metazoa; phylum Chordata; class Actinopteri; order Siluriformes; family Ictaluridae; genus Ameiurus; species Ameiurus melas. The sequence goes on from CM022780.1 coordinate 776,233, forward strand.
AAGGAATTTGGAGAGCGTGGAATACAGTACGACCTGGATAAAGTGCTCGGAGATGTTATTTGGCCGACCGATGCTGGACCCCTTTTCCACGAATATTATGCACATGTGAGACAACAAAGGGAGGTAAACGCTAACACCACAGCACAGCCGGCTGAGTCTCAATTCCCTGTCACATCTCCGTTCCCTGTCACGTCTCCAGTCCTCATCACGTCTCCCTTCCTCGTCAAGTCTCGAGTCCCTGCCATATCTCCAGTGCATGTAAAGTCTCGGGTCACTGCCACGCCAGGTCTCAAGTTCAAGCCATGTATCTAGGCCAAACCACAGGTCCCAGTCCCGGCCACAGTCACGCCTCCAGTCCGGGCCACAGTCACGCCTCCAGTCCGGGCCACAGTCACGCCTCCAGTCCGGGCCACAGTCATGCCTCCAGTCCGGGCCACAGTCACGTCTCCAGTCCGGGCCACAGTCACGCCTCCAATCCAAGCCACGCCTCAAATTCAAGCCGAGGCTGAGTCACAGGTCCGAACCGAAGCTGAAGCTCAAGTTCAGCCTCAAGCTCCGGCCAAAGCTCAAGTTCAGCCTCAAGTTCCTACCATGTTTCAGGTTCCAGCCATTCCTCAAGCTCCAGACACAATCACTCAGAGTAGCTCCATCAAAACTACTGAAGAGGGCTCATCTGTGGAGTCACAACTACAAGCAACACAGGTTTTGCTGCAAGAGGAGACACTCCGGAAACGGGTTCTGAGCATACGGCTTTGTCAACTAGAGGAGGAACGTAATCGACTAAGGGAGCTCCTGGAGGAGGAAAAGGAGTGAGAGAACCAGCTTCACCATGTCCAGACACAGTCTCAAGCTCACAGCGTCCATGTCCAGACACAGTCTCAAGCTCACAGCGTCCACCTCCAGACACAGTCTCAAGCTCAGCGTCCACAGCCATGCTCAAGCCTCAGCCATGTCTCTCGCTCAAGCCACAGCCACGTCTCTCGCTCACGTCTTGCCTCTAGCCACGTCCCTGGCTCATGTCATGCCTCTAGCCACGTCCCTCGCTCAAGCCATGCCTCAGCCACGTCCCTCGCTCAAGCCATGTCTCTCGTTCAAGCCACGTCCCTCGCTCAAGCCATGTCTCTCGTTCAAGCCATGTCTCTCGTTCAAGCCACGTCCGTCGTTCAAGCCACGTATCTAGGTTGAGCCACGCCTCTGAGCCCTGCCTGTTCCGCTGTGGACGCCGCCCAGCCTGCCTGTTCCACTGGGGACGCCACCCAACCTGCCTGTTCTGCTGGAGACACCGCCCAGCCTGCCTGTTCCGCTGGGGACGTCACTCATCCTGTCTGCTCGGCTGTAGACCTTGCTCCGCTTCCCTGCTCCGCCAAGAACAGCGTGCGGTTACCTGGTGCTGTAGGGGACAATCAGCCTGGGGGTCCGGGGCCGCCTATTAAAAGGGGAGGACTCTTGGCACTCCGGGAGGAGTGCCTTGGGTGGGTGGGGGGGTTTTCTGTCACGGTTCCCCCCCATGTGGCGGCGCGCCATGGGCGCGCAAGCGCGCCTGCTGTTTCCGGGGTGACGTCATGTTTTTGCGCCCTCGCGTCATGTGTGATGTATGCGGAAGTGCTCGCAGCTGGAAGATATCGCAGGCTAATGACTGCATAGATATATACCGTGAGCCATGCTTCACACGGTGCGGGTGAATGCTTGGACTTATGTGTGCATTTATGTATGCCTGCCATTCATAGTGCGAGTGCGACTTCCACGAGCATTTGTTTCATGTCCGTTTTATGCCATAGCCTTAGTGTGAGCTTTAGCCAAAGTTATAATCTGGTTTAGCTTAGTTGTAGAGAGAGCTTGGTTTCTGTTTCTGTTTTTCTTTGTTTCTTCACATGTAAATAAACCTCACTGTTCATACTGTGAATATATCCTGCCTGCTTCCTGCTGTCACGCCTTGTGACATAATTCAGTTAGAGGTTAACCTAGGGTTTAGGGTTAGGGTATTAGGGTTAGGTTTTGGTAAGAATACAATGATCCCCCCCATCACAATTCATCGCGTGGTTGAATAGGGGACCAAGGAAAGTGTGCAGGCCGGCACTTGTTAAGCATAGCTATTGATTTAACAAATCTAATCAAGTCTAACCCGATTAGGTTTTATAGTTGGTGGGTCATGAGCCAGTTCTCAATGGGCTGTGGAGATGGTATTCAGTTGGAGGTGGTAATTAGTTGTCTGGGGCTAAGATGTTCGTTCCGTTTGAAGCTTCGCTGCTGACATTTGGCTGTAACTCCACCTGAAGTTGGACTTTATTCTTTTATTCCTAGTTGGGTGTAGAAGTCATTTAGGGATAGGTTTTTGAATTTAAAATGACACGTCCAGGACATATCATCAGTAGTGCTCCTCAGAATCATTGGGTGTTTCAGGCCTTTGTTCACTATACACCCTGATCTGAGGTGGCCAGCCGTGGATCGATCACTCCCCGGCCTGTGTCCCATAGCCAATCAACACATTCGCCTAAGGCATGGTTTAAGATGATATTTTAATTGAGATAGGCCTATGTTATTTGGTTTGTTTGAGTTAAATAACCATACATTCATTCATCCATTTATTTTGCTCTGAAGTGATCTTAGTATTAGTATAACCCACTAATTATATTTTGAAGCCCTGTCGGTTTTGGCTACTTATGAAAAGAAAATTTATATTGGGAGCATGTTAGTTCGGTCAATTAGATTGAGTTAGACCTAAGTATTGTTTGATGGATTATTATTTAAATTTTTGTCATTTAATTTAATTACATTTTTTTCGAGTAATGTTAGCTTGCCCAATTTGCCTAATGACCTAAAGAGGTTTAGTTATTGCTAAGCGTGGTGTACAACAGTGCTTAGGACGTCTTGTAACTTAGCTTACTCAGCTTGGAGTGACTCTTGTTAACACCGCAAGGCTTCCCAAGTCACCTGAACTGAGCCTATAACTAAGTCTAAAGCAGCATCCTATCTAACTAAACCAGGGTTCCAGAGGTAGGTCCTGTGCAATATGTCACCTCCGGATGGCCCTGGGCGGGTAACAACCCAGCAGATGACTTGACCCTACCTGTTCTCCTCACAAGAATTCAGAACCCATCCAGCTTCTACTGGGTTGGGTCCCCTGGGGTTAAGCATGTGCCAACGGATTCCTTCCTTACCTTACTCCAAAGACTAGTCTCGGGAAGTGATCAGGCTTCTACTGATGTAGCCGCCCCCCGACTGTAAGTGGTCCCAACATACTAGGCCCTTTCTAAGATCGGTTTTCCCTATTATGGTAACAAAAACTTTTGGATTATGTATTTATAGTTGACGGAAAGATTGGGGTCCCATGTAGGAGTAGCAAAAAACCGCGTGTGATTAGCTCCGACGGTTGTTAAGATATTTGCGTTTAAAGTCTGGTTTAAGTTAGGACCATGATCCTTTCTGTCTCGCATAAATCTCCATCTCAGCGAATCCACATCACCCGGTATTTCATTTGGCCAAGCTAGGTTATAACTGT
>CM022780.1:780231-807731 GCA_012411365.1 Ameiurus melas
ATTCGTTTATAAATAACATTCTTAACAATGTGTAATAATATTAATAATAATAATAATAACAACAATAATAATAATAATAATAAAACAAAACACTTACCGTTACGATAGACAGCCATCTCCTCTTTGAAGTATTCTTCAAAATAAAATGCAAATCTTTAGACGAGTTAAAACTAGAATCGACGATTCGTATAAAAATTTCACAGCACTCTGTCACACAACCGAGAACTTAGAGACTTCTGCGTCCTGGCTCAACTTTTTAAACATAAGTTATACCTGTTGTAGGGGTGTGTTGTAAAACAATTAACACCCCACAGACACTCATTATCATAAACAAGATGATAGGAACACACCACGACCTCTGGTCATAAAAACTCTTGGTCAGGAAGCGCCTGATTGTTATGTTAGATGCCAGACTTTTTATGATGTAAGGTACCTCATAAGAAATAATAAAATGTATATATAAAAAATTGAATATGAAAATGAATCAAGACTCCTCTAACCTGTTCAGTACTCGTAATACAGATTAAATAGGTGTGGGTAGATGTAAACTATAAACTATGGATCCGATCCAATGTTATTTGGGAACAAAGATCGAGCTGAATTTTCTCAACATAAATGTTGTGTGTAGTTTGTTATCAGATTGTCTAGACGTACATCACACGTCTGGTGAACGAGATTTCCTCTCCCCCGCTGTAATGTTGGCTGGAAGATCGGACTTAATGGCATATACTGTAGAAAGGCCATATAGAACATAGAGAAATCTCATTGGGAATTAAGGCACCTTTCACGTTGCCTTTTATTCTGATCACAACCAGACAGTTGTATTGTTTCTGAGTTTAATAAAAAATATTAACGTTTAGACTTTTTGGTTGCTGAAGAAGCAAAAATCTAAGGAACCCTTAACCTTCAGTCTGATGATTTGCAATGTCTGAACACGATGGCTGAAAAGAAAATGTGTAATGAACTTGAAAAGGTGGAAAGGGGTTCTATGAATTAGTAAATGGGTATCTCTCTCCCTATTTCGCTATTACAGCAGTGTGTAAACCGTCCAAAAAAAAAAAAAAAATTTAAAAAATTTTTTTTTTTTAAAAAACCCATCCCACTTAATCTTCACCCATCATCGTTCCCTGTTAATGAAACCTGTCACCACCTAATAAAACAGTTTAAGTCACTAACCAAAGTAAGTATACAAACTGAAGCTATGATAAAAGAACAAAAACAATGAAACTTTCTTAAAGAAATCCCTAAATCCTCTGACCAAGTATATGACTGTGCCATCTGTCTATTAAATAAATGCCGGTCCTTCATGCTGAAAAAGAAGGATCAAATATAATACCGGTAGTTTGGCACTGTGACTCAAAAACTTGCTTTATATATGACATCTAAAAACTAACTACTGTCCCCAACTGCCGTACAATACTGATAATGCTCTTACAGTTAAGAGGGCTGAATGGCAGACCTTGTTATATAACATGTTATGTTTCTTCCTCATAATGTGTTATATTTTATAAATATATTGTTATATATCTTATATTACTTTTGCCTTTTCTTATCGTCGACATGGGAGAAGAGGGGATCAATGCTGGTGCGAAGGTGATCCTGCACAAGGACGTGTCTTTGTAACTGTAAGTGACGAGTCAACTTAAACCTTCACGCGGTATTCATGAGGTGCCATACGTTTCTGCTACTCTACGGATCATGCTGACGTTTGAACAAAATGGTTTGACTTGATATCAGTAGTGTACAAGTCATTTCTTCGTAATTTGTTTATTAACTTTTACGCAATAAAAGTAATTTGCCAGATTCAGATGCTCCTAAACAAATTATAACGTATGAGTTGGTAACTGATTAACAAAGACTGTACTATCATTTCTAATATAATGCATTAAATACGGACCAATTTTCACTTAAATATTTCAGAGAAATTTTTTTACACTAGTTTACACTAAATGTCCAATATTCTGTTCTGTTGGAAATATGCCTGAACTGTTATTTTTCCCCCGACCCCTTTTAAAATAACTCGACTGCTTCTATAACTTTGGCTTGCAGTGTATATGACTGCTCCCTGTCATAAACCCATAGAAGGAAATAAACAGTAATAATTTTTGACTGCAGACCAGGAGCGGGTAAAGACAGACGGGGTGATCTGATCTATATTATATACATGTACTTTAGATAATGCCTCACTGAACACCATGGTGTGACGTTCCCGAGTTGAAGTACAAGTCCTAAGCATTAGATCACTCCAATTACTCCTGTATACTCCTGCCATACCATCGCGGATCTTTGCCTGACGAAGCCATACACAAAACATGTTTGACAGTTGGGCCTAATTGTAAAAATCACCAGATACCAAATGCACAACCTCTTGCTGCCATCACAAATAAAAAATGTTTAAACCTTAAGTAACGTAGTCACGGAGGGGTATATATTTTCACACTACATGAAGTTTGGGGATCCTTATAGACTGTGGAGCAGAAATGTGTTCAATGTATCTCCAACGATTTATTTCATATTTAGTACAACCATTTTTCTTTTTTTACCATTATAGATGAAACACTCGTTTCTTTTAAAACACCATCTTTAAATATTTTTCTACCTCCTAACTAAACCCTCGGACTTAAGACACGATCTTTATATCGTGTATGTCCTGCTCAGGGATAAACAACATCGTCTTTTACGTTACCTTCATGAATAAATTGTCAAACTAACCTCTTGGTTCTTTTGTGTTTTTTTTTTTGGAGCAAAAGTCAGGTCCTCTCTCGTTTCAACAGGTCCGCTTGTTTGTGAATACACAGCAATCTTCTAAGGGTATTAGGATTTCGGAGCAGACAATGTAACAGATAGTTGCAGAGTTTCTTCTGTGTTTTAACTACAACCATTATTTAAACACTGAGACACACGCACTTTAATTCGTTAACAAACACATTTGTAAGAATCCCGGTCAGCAAAAACCCCCAAAGACACCTGTCTCTCTCTCTTTCTTTTTTTTCTCTCTTTCACCCACCCCCCACACACCCACATGGTCACCGGAGGTCATAAACGTACTGCTGGGACATGGGATGTCAAAGCATAGACTAAAAGCTTGTGTTTTTAGTGACAGTTCCGTTAAGTATCCTCGTTGGCGAACCGTTTTCTGAAATCTTGTTTATAGTTTAAATGCACGATTCTTTTAAAACACCGTCTTTTAAAAAGGTTTTTCATCCCTTAAAATAACCTGGTTAGAAGGTAGGATATGTAATGCATATTTTAATTTACTTCGGACATATTGTCACTTCAGTCTCCACGACGAATAACACCGATGGTTTTGACTTTCTTTCAGTAAAAGAGAACGACATCATACAGCCTTGAAGGACTGTAGAAATGTTTTTCTCAACAACGTAGCCAATAAATAGTTCAATTATCTCACAAACCTAAGTCTGTTCATTTCTTGACAGAAGGATTACACATAGATCATACACATAGTGAGCTACACATGCGTACCATGTCCACAATTCTGATACATCTACCACATTCAGTCACCAGGTCTAGTCTTTTCTGATAGATTAGTTACACAAACTGATCATTACCACAGAAGTCATTTCAGAAACAAAGATTCACTCAAATCACAAATGTACACATTGGTATGGATCGTAAAACCCCGAAACACACGACTCATCCCTTAATTCATTAAACACACTGTAAGCATTCTGGTCAGCAAACCCCCAGGAAACACATCTCTCTCTCTCTCTCTCTCTCTACCCCCACACTACAGAACGGTCACCCCGGGAAAACACATGTGTAGGACGGTGTGTGTATAGGCCTACAGGACATCGCCCGAAAAACGTGTCTTCTAGTTTAAACAAAACTATCGATTCTTTTAAGCCACACTTTAAACATTTTACATCCTAAAGGGTTATGTTGAGAAGGCATGTAATACGCGCGTTTCTTATAAAACACCGTCTTTAAAACGTTTACCTCCTAAAGGGACCTTTTTAGAAGGTATGTAAAAACTTTTTTTTTTCCTTTTTACATTTCATCGGGTATATCAAAGTTGTAGAATATTTATTTCAGTAAATTTTATTCAAAGGCATGCCATTTTCTCAAAATGTAATCAATAAAGTTTCATTTATTTCACAAGCTTACATTCTGCTCATTTGTGTTCACATTCAACCATCATGTATTTTCTAACAGAGGAGCTATACAAACGATCCCCCACAATCTAAATTGAATGTGTGGTTGCAAGATAAAAATTCTAAATGAAATATTTAAAGTTGTACACATTATTTTGATGAGTTGTGTTCACAATGTTGATAATTACATCAACTTAATATTGTGTGTAATTTCTGCATTAATTGATTTAAAACAAAATTTACGTTGTATTACATTTGCGTTTATTCATTTAACAGTGTTAGAGGACCTGTAGACTGAACAAATAAAAGGACATTACAATGTGAGTATCATTTTCCTTACAATTAAATAATACTACTAAAGCGATGCATTTGGGCATATTCTCAATTGTGATATGACCGTTAGTGGACTCGTGTATAGGCTACACCTGCTAATACATTTGATGGACTAGTTTGCATCACTACATGTAGCTAATGCTAGTCATATTTAGCAGTGTAATTTGAATATCTACTCTTTAGTTTACCGTAGCAGTGGATAAGGACGAAAAAAAGTTTCATTTGACAAATACGCTCATCTAGAGAGGGCTTTTCATTTGTGCTATAGGAAAGATAAGCGTGATGACATTTCTGCTTATTCATGTAAACTCAACTACATTGAGTAATCTAATTTCATGAATTGATACATTTTTTATTTTATTTTTAAATCTTTTGTCATTCGCACATGTAGCGTTCTAGTTCCACAGTCTTCGGAATGTGGATAGTTCTATGAGAGAGATAAAAGTAGAAGACACAAGAGTGTTTCTTTTTTGTCTATATTGCTCATTTCATTCAGTGCTTTAACGTCTATAAATCCTGCAGAGATGTTACGTATGAGATTTATAATGTAAATCACACTGGATTTTACATACTATTGTTATACAACTTAAAGGCAGTCACTTTTCCTGGTTTAAAAGACTGCATTCTACTGCAGACAATCTAAATGGAGCAACGTAATTTTAACAATGATTGTCAACTTAACAACTTGTGTTCATAATTATGGGAATTTAGTACATAACACTTAAATTCCTTTTAAATAATGTGAAAGTGTGTGTGTGGGTGTCATATTTTTGTTTGGATGTGTGTGTAATGCATCAGAATGGGGGTTTTACGGTGTTGACCTTTTGACTTAGGCCTGACTCGGAGTGCTTCATATTCTATGTGAAGGGGACAGAGAACTTGAAAAGCAAAACGGTTCCTTTTCTGCATCGATTAGATATATACAGGGGCTCCAAGATTAGCATATTGACGATCTCAGAATAAGAAGCTTCTAGCTTTACTTTTATTTGCATCATTTCTTTGTCTCTCCGCATTTTTTTGGAATAATTCATCGATTTGACGGAAGTAGCGTTGCCGATCGTGCCAGCTGGTTCGGTCATACCTCCTCTAATTCTCCTTGTTATCAGGGTCGTTGTCACCGGTTAATACAGCAGCACAGCGCAGTGAAACCTGGTTCTTGGAGAAATTTGTTGCTCTGATATGGTATTTGCATTGCAGAGATGTACTGTTCCATTTACGTCTGTACGCATCTGGGGAAAAGAGAATCCATTCTAACGATGTAGTCAAAATCCTTGCACCATTTTCTGAACTTTTTCCAGTCACCTTCGTTAAAAGTTACGCTCTCTGTACACGTCTCCAGTGTATGTGTCCCGGTGGACCGAGAACTTGAAAGCAAAACGGTTCCTTTTTCTGCATCGAAAAAGAACCCGGCTGTACATCCGTTTGACATTACCCAATATTGAATCTTTTCATGTTCTAACGTTTTTTTTATTCTTGCCAAAAAAGGGTGAGCTTTTTCGTAGGTTTCGACAGACATCAGCCATGTTGTAAGCTCGCACCCGTCGATCTAAGTACAGAGTATTAGGAAACCTAGAGGAGATGCTCGACTTTTTATAAACAGGTTCGTATGTATGCGTTTGTATATGCGTGACGCGTGTGTGTGTCATATTTCTGGTCGGATGCGTTATACACATGGCCGTTCCAGGTATGGTAACGTTGTGTTAGGAATGTATGTGGTCCGGATTTAACATAACTATATATATATTTATGAACTACCTCAGAGTGTGCAACCTGTGTGGAGAACATATGTGTGTGTGCGTCAGACTTGTAATTGATCCTGATTTAACAGATGGGGATGGCCGCAACAGGTGTGGTAATGTGTGTGTGGGTTTGGTTGTTAGGAATGCATGTGAACCGGCTTTAAAATAACTATATCTAATTTTATGACCTACGTGTGAACGTTGTGTCTATGTTTATCCATAACAGATGGGGATGGCCGCAACAGGTGTCGTAATGTGTGTGTGTGTGTGTGTGCGGGTTTGGCTGTTAGGAATGCGTGTGAACCGGATTTAAAATAACTATATCTAATTTTATGACCTACGTGTGAACGTTGTGTCTATGTTTATCCATAACAGATGGGGACCTACATGGATGCACCAGGTGTCGTATCAAATTTTACGACCATGACCTTTGACCTAGATATAGAGATATAGAATATGTCTCTTTTGACCTTTGACCTAGACCTGTCAAATTTTATGGTTACATACCATACAAACTACTTTATATATCTCCTCCCCTCCCTTTCACAAATATTTCATTGAGAAGAAAAAAACAAATTGAGCAACACAGCAGTAAACATTCACAGTCTTTTTTTCTTTTTATACTAACAAAGGAAAACAAAATTAAAAGTACAAACCCGTAACAAAGCATTCATTGTATATCTTGTTTTCCGAGGTTTCAGAAAAAACATCACGTCCTCTATCCACTGAGAGATAGATGGGTATTTAGCAGACTTCCAATGTAACAGTAGGGAACGTCTTGCTATAAAGGATGTGAAAGCAATAACATCCTTTTGTATCGAGCTCAAAGGAATTGAAGCTTGAGGAATCCCAAATATCGCAATCAGTGGGCAAGGTTTTAAATCTACCCTGAGAATAGTGGACATGATGGTAAAAAAGCCAGATCAAAAACCATGGAGATCAGGGCAGAAGAAAAACATATGGCCAAGCTGACAGGGAGAGCCATGGCATTTATCACACTCGTCCTCTACATCCAGATACATCACAGACAATCTCAACTTGGACAAATGGACTCTATTTAAAACTTTGAACTGTATAAGTCCAAGACGACCACAAGAAGTGGTAGCCATGTCTTTTCATATCTCCATCCATTCATACATGCATCTCTTGATATATTCATCCATTTATTTATCCATCCATCTCATCTGTCTATCCATCCATCCATCCCTCCCTCTGTCTATCCACCCATATGATAACTGTTCTCATATAATCATCCACCTACTGATTGATCTGTACTTATTTCATCCCTGCATCCACCTTCTGGAAAAACAGTGTGAGTTCCTCCATCAGTCTGATAACAGAGGGTCAGTGAGTGTGTTACTGAGATTATAAAAGGTTTATAAAACTCTGTTACTGATTAACACAGTAATAAGTGTGGTTATAAAGGTTTATGAACTCAGGCCACACAGTGAATCGTTTCCTCTCGGTCACAGGTGATCCTGAACACTCTGTTCTTTGACTACAATCTGATGAAAGCTGTAGAGGAACCCAGATTCCACAACCAGCTCAACCCCACCGACACAGAGGTGGAAGAGGACTTCGAGGAGGTGTGGCTGGAATATTACAACGGGCATCAGGACACATGTTGAAGTGAAACAAATCGAGTTTTGATTCATTTTTATCACACGATACTGACGAATCAAAACTGGACTTGATTCATACGTGACAGCATTATTTGTTTTTACCCGAGTCACTGAGCATTATTATAACAACACGTGACTCTTTTCTTCTCTTGGGCACTAACAATAATAATAATTGACTCTATATTTGAATTACAGTGTGTTGCATGTTTGCTACAGCAGAAGAATCATGTGATAAAGGAGGTGGAGCGTAATCATTCGGTGGTTCAGGCCGTGATGAGAAAGGATGATCAGATCTGTGCTGAATCGGACCCACGGAAAGGAGGATATCCCGCCGGCTACTGAAACACACTTTAATAATAATCAACTTTTACCTGTACAGATATTTACACACCCCGTCTCCCTCCGTATACTGTTTATATTTCATATATTGACCTTAAGTTAAAGAAGGAACCCTTTTGGAGGTAAAGATGGATGGTGTGGCTTCTTTTCTTTATTGTTTCAGTTCATTTACAGCCAGATTGTGCTCCTTACATTCCTTCTGAGTGCTGTATTTTTCATTTGATCTCACTTAATTTCTTCTACTGTGTGTCTGAAAATAGTGTTTATTAAGAATCAATCATATGGGGAGGTCCTGTTCTATGAAAATCCTCAACGTTGAGGTTGTGACAGTAACTTCACTTCAGAACACCACCCCGTCGTTGATTAATTCCTATAACAGCATGTCTTAGTGTTCTATTCCTTTTATACCACAGCAATTTGCAGATGAGACAAAAACAAACACACACAGTTTGTCATGTTACTGAGAAATCCTCTGTCCTGGAGATGTCTAGATGTTAGAGCTTTACCTCTGACTTGTACAAAAACCCCTGACACTGGAGACTCCTTCCACGAATGTTAAATAAACATCTCTTTACAGAAAACTTCACCAGATCAACGATTTCTTAAAATCTGCGTATGTGGATAGTACACGTCCCTGTGAATGAGCTGTTACTATAGAAACGATAATGTATTAGAACAAGTGTGTTAATATAAACCTGTGATTTACAGCTGCGCTACTGTCAGAGCTGCTGTTATAGAAACTGAATCAACACCTTCTGACCAATCACAATCCAGACCTCTCATTAATGTGACTTCATGTTATTTATGTTAATTTACATTAAAAACATCTATAACACTAATGGGTCCCAAAAGAGAGATTTATTAGTTAAATATATTACAATAGAAAGCGGTCTGTAACATCCAGCCTGGACAATTCTAGGCCGGACCACCAGAGGGAGCCCACTCCCAAATTTTCATCACTCTTCTACTGTCATACTCATTTCCTGTGTGTTAAGTATAAAAGCACATGGACTTTTGTCTTATTGTGAAGCATTACAGATTTTGGTGTGTTATGAGTTCTGAGTCTGTTATTCTGGAAGAGTTGTGTGTAAGACCCTGCTGTGTCATGTCTTGTCCTTTCCTTTTCCTGACCCTTTTGGATTTTATATATCTATATTTGACTTCTGGATTATTAACTCTGTCTAGCCTTTTGAAGATGATTTTTGGATGGTATTTGACATTGTTCTCTGTCTGTGATTATTTGGTATTCGACCCTGGTTTTTACTTTAATAAACCTCATTGCAAACGGATCCTGTAACCTGCCCGAGCCCTTTTTATACCCTTTGTATTATTTCCCAGTGTTGCCCACACTGACTTACTCTATAATCAGTTATCTTTAAATACTGTATGTTGCACAGGCTTTAAGTAGAAATAGCCTAAATATTCTGCGATTTGAACAATCGGTATAGCGTTAACGGTAACGTCCACTCGTTTATCGTCTTTCTATCAGAGGTATCCAATTCAGTTCTGTTAGCCTTACTGCCCTGACTGTTCCAGCAGTTACAGAACTGCCAATGCACTGAAGTAACATTTTTAAAGTAATAGCAATAAAAGAAAAGCAATAAAATAAAAATACAGCAAAATGATCACACCAATATAAATATCAATCACACATCATCTCTTGACATCACCAGGACAAGAACCTGCCACGACACTGCTGCCTAGCCCTGTCATTTCATCTGTCACGATTGAAACCTGTCACTCCTGGCCTGTGTTCTGAATATGTCCCCTCATCTTCAGACCAGCCCTCTAGATACTGAGAGATAACTGGTGTTGATCATGAAGGAGATCCTGAACTTTCATCACAAAGAGGGAAAACTCCAGTATTTTAATTAAACAGTGCTACGGATTTGTCATTTTTGACAGCATCATCTTGACTCTGCGCATTAACTGATGACTGTACAGTTTTACTGGTCTCATATTCTCAGGTCACTTAACACAGTGCCATCTACTGGTTTCTTCATGAACAACAGGTACAATCAATGGATATCATCACACACCTTCCTTATCTTTTCCTTAGTTGTGTTCCTCTTTGTTCTCCATAGCTGTGATCCAGCAGTGACCAGTTCCTGGTGAAAGAAGATTATCTACCTGCTTTTGGACTTGAGACCATCCAGCCTGTCTATCCAGATCCAGATCTTTCTTTCACTACAGCTATGAAACATTCTTCTTGGTATAGTCACAAGAAGAACATCAACAATTCTGAATTGTATTATATTTGTTATAATATGACTATTATGTTGTTCAGGTGGGTGAGTTCCATCCATCCATTTTCTGCACTGCTTATCTTATCCTTATCTATCCTGCACCGGGTCACAGGGGAGCCTGAAGCCTATCATAGGGAACTCAGGGCACAAGGCAGGGGACACCAAGGATGGGGTGCCAACCCATCGCAGGGCATAGTCACACATCCATTCACACACCCATTCACACACTACAAACAATTTTGAAATGCCAATCAGCCTAAACGGCATGTCTTTGGACTGGGTGTGTGAGTTAAATACGGAAAATTGTTTACATAGGCGTAACCATTGTCCCGTCCCTAACACTAACATCCACCATCTCCTGCATGAACGACTACCGCCCCGTGGCACTAACCTCCGTTGTTATGAAGTGCTTTGGGTGGATTTCAAGTCAAGTCCTTCATTTGCTCCTCCCTGCCTCCTTCATTTATACAAGCTGAAGGAGTCTGGTCAACCGTCTGTGCAGCTTGGTTCTGGACTTTCTGATGGGTAGACCACAGGTGGTCCAAACTGGCAGCATCACATCCTCCTCTCTCACGCTCAGGAAAGGAGCAGTTTGTTCAGCCCCCTTCTGTACTACTTGTTTACACATGTCTGTGTAGCACAGCACAGCTTATACAGCATCCTTAAATTCCACCGATGACACCACCATTGTACGGCTCAATCTCAGATGCTGCAGAAAGGAGATCAAAGCCCTGGTTGCTTGGTGCTCTGACACCATCCTCTCCCTGAATGCCCGTGAAACAAAGGAGATGATTGTGGACAACAAGGAGAAGCAGGTGTGTGAGCACGTCCAGAGATGGAAAGGGTTGACAGCTTTAAATTCCTTGGTGTCCACATATCCAAAGACCTCAAATGGTCTATCCAGAGTCACACAGTGGCGAAAACAGCCCATCAGAGTCTATACTTCCTACGGAAGCTGAGATGACGACCGCTGAGACGTACAGAGAGTGTTGAGATTAGCAGAGCTCCTCATCAGCTGTAAGCTGACCTCCCTACAGGACATTTACCGTACCTGAAACGGTACTCAAGGAGAGCCAAACAGATCATCAAGGAGAGCAGACATCCAGAACACTCGCTCCTTCAACTGCTTCCATCCGGATACGTGAGCATCCTGAAAGATATCTGCTTTCCCCACGCTGTCAGACTCTTAAACAGTCAGCAACCTCTGACTGTATGTATTCTACCCATCCGTATTTATGTATATTTTGTGTATCTCTTACCGTACGTATATTTTGCCCTGGATATACCTGATATGGCATTTATATTTGTATATTTACTTTAATAGATGTTCAGTATTTGTCAGTGGAGTTTTTCGTGTCAACTGTGCAAATGACAAATAAAAGACTTTGACTTCGTAAGTAACTTGTATTTTGACTAGTTTTATTACTACTGTAGTAATTAATTGTTTTTTTTAATTGCTGTTTACTTACAGAAAATACTTAATGTATTAGAAACTGGTTTAATGTACTGTTTTATATCTTTTCAGTTCCATATTTTACAGTCCATTTAAGGAAATTAATAATGCACTATTCTGCGATGGACTGGCGCCCTGTCCAGGGTGTAACCCCGCCTTGTGCCCCATGCTCCCTGGGATAGACTCCAGGTTCCCTGCGACCCTGAAAAGGAGTAAGTGGTAGAAGATGGATGGATGGATGGATGGATGGATGGATGGATGGATGGACATCGTTTGGTTGTTAACGTTACAGCAAAAAATCTCACCTTCAATTTACAACAGTTTCTTATTGTATTGTACATTACTGTAAAATAATACTGAAGGGCTCAACTCATTTAAAAATTGTCAGTGTGTGTGTGTGTGTGTGTGTGTGTGTGTGTGTGTGTGTGTGTGTGTGATGTTCAGTACCGTGCAGGTTTGCACATTTTGTGTGTCAAAAATACCATTAACGCGTTCGACTTGGTGTTTGCACACGGCATTAACTGTTTTTAATTGTTTTGAGTTATGATCCTGTGACTGAGACGCACGAGAGCTTACAACCACATCCTGAGAGAACGCGCGCACACACACACACACACACGCACACACACGCACGCGGACTAACACTCAAAAGTGCCTAAACACTCAGAGCTGTAGGTGACTATAACTGTTCACGGTAGTTAACTGTAGTGTTAATAGTTGATATCTGAGTGGGGATATGTATCGGCTGTAGTGATGATGTTGTGTCTGTGTTCCTGAATCGATCTTTGCAATATCTCTGAAAACAGGACACGTGAGTGAGACAGGAAATATCTGGGGGGAAATAAGCAAGGGGGGAAATGAAGACGTAGGTGCAAGATATCTTATGAAGCCTGTGCAATGATGTTTTCATTTGGATGTTGACAGAAACACACTACCATGTATGGAAATAAATGTTTTTCTAGCCAATAGCAATGAGGCAGCTAGTGTTGAGTGAGTGTGTCCTGTGTTCAGGTGAAGAAGAGCATTTAGTAGTAAGCTCTCTCTCTCTCTCTCTCTCTCTCTCTCTCTCTCTCTCTCTCCCTGACTGACACTTATTGATGTGTGAATAAAGGAACATTTCGCTCTGACTTGGTTTCTGTTTCATTTTCGGTGAGAAATCCACAACAGTCTTGGCGTCTCTACCACAAACTCCATCGCAACTGTGAAGACCAACAGCGAGGTTCTACAGTGCCTGAGGGGAAAGCATATTGAATCTCTGACATACATGAGCCACGAACATATTACAAACATGAGCCACGAACCTGTGGGAAGAGAACTGAGGTAGGAAAACAAGCTTAGTTTTCTAAAAGCAAAAAAATTTGTTGTTTATTCTTCCTAAGATCTGCAGAGGCAAAATGGGAAATGTAAATTAGAGGGAATTGTCTGGGCTGGTGAATGAAATGTATGAAAAGTGGAAGGAGAAAGTTCTGCGTGTCAGGTTACATTATGGAGCAAATGATGGTTTATTTGGTGAGAACGTTCATGTAGAGCTTAAAATATTAAATGAATGTGAACAAACGATGAAAGAAAGACAGACAAAGGGTCCATTTACAAAGGAACTTTTAAAAATAATAAAATAAATGTTTTAAAATGATTATTTTAGCACATTACAGCATGGCTTTATTACACACAATACATAATCACCTGCTAATTTCCTAGCTTTCATGATCTAGCATATTATAAACAGAGTGGTGAGACACAGATAAAACCATAATCGTTGACTGGTATGAAAGTCCTTACATAGGTTTGGGTCCAGAGTGTCCTGAGATGGGACCCAGCACTGCTCCTCTGGACCATAGTCATCCCAGTCGACCAGGTACTCCAGTTTAACTATCCTAAGCCTGGAGTTAAGGATGGTCTTGATGCGGTAGGCTGGTTGGCCATCTATGTCTAACGGCTCCGGGGGTGAGTCTCGTGGCACCGCCGTGGCTAATGGACCCCAGATAACTGGTTTGAGGCGTGAGACATGAACTGAAGAGGCGATGAGTCTATGCTTGGGTAGCTCCAGCCTGTACATGACCTCATTGATTCACTCAATAATCCTGAAGGGCCCGATATACCTGTGATTGAGTTCCTTACAGGGGAAAGGCTGCCGCAGGTCCTTCATGGAGAGCCACAGGTAGTGGGGTTTGTTCCTTCCGGCGATGATCCGCCTTTCGCTTGGAGGTGCATGTGGCCTGCACCAGGTGTTGGTGTGAACGTTCCAAAACCTGCTCACTCCTGTGGAACCATTTGTCGACCGCTGGTGAGTCGGTGGGTCTGGCGTTCCATGGGAATGAGGGAGGCTGGTAGCCCAACACACGCTGGAAGGGGGTGAGCTGCATTGCCAAGTGTCGTAGGGAGTTTTGCGCATACTCTGCCCACGGGAGAAATCAGCACCAATCCCCCAGGTTCTTGGCACAAAAGGTCCAGAGGAACCTACCGATCTCCTGAATGGCCCACTCTACCTGTCCGCTGGCTTCCGGGTGGTACCCAGAGGTGATGCCCATCTTCTACATGAAACTGGCCCAGACTTGGTATATAAATTGCAGGCCCCGATCGCTCACAATCTCCTTCGGGATCCAAAGTACTTGAACAAATACCGGAACCATAGTACGGCTGTGACAAAGGGTGACAGGATGGCGGGTAGTGGGATGAGGCGCAGGGACTTTGAAAACCGATCGATCTTCACTAGGATGGTGGTGTTACCCTGCGACTCTGGTAGGTCCGCAATGAAGTCTATGGACAGGTGGGACCATGGGTGTGCTGGGATGGGCAGGGGTTTAAGCTTGCTGGCCAGCTGTGTCCGTGGTACCTTGGCCTGGGCACATGGAGAGCACGAGAACACTATATGCTACACCTCCCTGGCCATGTCGGGCCACCAGTACTTCTCAGACAACAACCGGTAGGTGCGTTGTACTCCAGGGTGGCCCATCACCACTGCCATGTGGGCTCAGGTGGTGAGCTCCAGTCGGTGTTGTTCCCGGGACAAACTGCTTGCCAGGTGGGCACGCTGCAGGGACTTGCGATTTTGGGAGGCGTGCTAGGGCCTGGTCCAATGCCCATTCAATAGCTGTGATGATGCAGTAGAGGGTCAGGATATAATCCCCGTAGTCAGCTGGGGGTAAAAGGACAATAAAAACAGCGGGACTCTCTGTTGCGCCTCTCCCTCTCCTCCTCGCAAAGCCACGCCTGTCCTAGCTGCATGGCGTCTGCTGGGGCGCCTAGCACGGGGACCCAGAGTTCCCACAGCATGGGGCAGTTGGTCTGGCCAATGAACGCGTCGAGGGAGAGTTGTTCAACTCCTTCACCAATTCTGGATTCAAGGACTAGTAATTGGGTATTTTTTAAAATTGTTTTATATTTACAGAAAATTCTTTTACAGGTTTGATGTATTGTATTGTAGTATATTCAGTTTCATATTTGTAGACTGATGTGCATGGAGGCATTTATATGCTGGAGATCAGCCACAGATCAACTGCAATCACATGTCTAAAAGGAAGTGCAATAAACCAAGAATAACCCCGACCGACACACTCACGGTATGACGCTATTGTCCGCACAACAAATCATCTCTTATCTACAATGTTTTATAGTACATTTCTTCCAACTGCAGGTGGCAGGATTTGACAGTAATGTGGGTGTTACAGTGGCATTTAGTTTTGTACAGTACATCTCTGTTGTATGCCAGAGAGACATGTTAGATGAGGTTTTGATTTATTTTTCTTTTGTTGTGTAGTGTATAAAAAGTAAGTGGCACATACTGAAATGCACTCGGGGGTGAAAGAAAGAAAAGGGTTAAGAACGTTTAGTAGGAAGGAACCTATTACTCTGAAATGGTTTCTGACTCTGTTTCAGCTCCATTGAGACTGTGAAGACCAACCTTAGGGACAATATAGAAATAACACAGGAGCAAGCTTATGGCTCTATGGAAAGGTTAACTGATCCACAAATCGGGAGAAGAAAGCTGAGGTAGGAAATCAATTTACTTTTCCAGATTCTTTAACCGATTCTACTATTGATTATTCTTCTAGAGATCTGCAGAGGAAGAATAGGAAATGTAAATAAGAGAGAATTGTCTGATCTGGTGAGAGAAATGTATGAAAAGTGGAAGGATGAGAAAGTTCTGCGTGTCAGGTTACATTACGGAGTAAATGCACTGATTGCTTATTTGGTGCGAACGATCATTTAGAACTTAGAATATTAAATGAATGTGAACAAATGATGAAAGAAAGACGGACAAAGGGTCCATTTACAAAGGAACTTTAAAAAATAATAAAATGAATGATTTTTTATTATTATTAACACATTACAGCATGATTTTATTACACACAATACATGTGATACACAATCACTCAGTACTTTCCTAGTGTTCATGATCTAGCGTATTATAAACAGTGTGCTGAGACACAGATAAAACCACAAAACTGAAAACATGTACACTAGTAGGCTATAGATAAAACTGCTGTGTGTGTGTGTGTGTGTGTGTGTGTGTGTGTGTGTGTGTGTGGTATTCCAACAACACTGTAAGAGGACTTGTACTTTATATAAGTACACATATTCGTGCATGTTTATAGATCCTGATATATGTGACAGTTAAAGTTGGAGAAATGATCAACAAAACGTACTGAACTGTCTCACTCTCTCTGTCTGTCTGTCTCTGTTTCTTTGTCTCTCTGTAATGGGTGTGCGGTTCCACTGAGTGTGGGTTGAAGTGAAGCTGATTGGTCGGCTGCTGTGAAAAGAAATTAAAACATGTTTTTGACTGTGTTGTGTTATGATCAGAATCCAACTTGGTGACATTACTCCTGTAATAACATTGTTGATTTTTGCACTGTGTTTGTGTTTGAACAGCTGGATGCAGAAGATATGCTGTTGTGTCAAGGAGAATTATTGCCGCATAATTATTGGAGTATTCGCAGTATTCGCAGTATTCGCAGTAATCGCAATAATCGTATTTCTTGTCCTGTATTTAATGAAAATAAATAAATCGCCCATCAACGCTCACTGCTACTCCAGAGCCGCTGTAGCAGCCGACGCTGGGAAATGTTCTGAGATCGGCAGGTAGGACAAAAAACCACATTTACTCACAATATGATCAAAATTCCTGTTAGTCCTTAATCCTGTCATTTGTCACAAATTTGACTCCATCACCAGAGATCTACATTAAACCCAATATAACCCAGTCAGGGATTAGTTATTCACTGAGGGCCGTGATGTCCTCCGTGTGAACTCCGCCCCCATGTGCATAACTTAATAAAGTCTGTAATTACATCTGAGGTGTGAATATTATAATTGATGATAAATTGTGAAGCTTTTGAGTTTTCATTGCACGGCGTGGGCGTGGCTCGACAAAGTTCGATGTTTCACCATGAAACTGGAAGTTGTTATAATTCACACATACACTGTTCAGTCCTTCCCAAACTTCACCCGGCCTGAAGACATCTACATCCCAGTATTCAGTTATAGTCATAGCGCCACCTGTTGGCAAAAGGAAATAACATTGTGATGCACTCATAACAATATATACTTGCTAAAAATGTTTTAAATTAAATATTAAATCCATAATGCTCTTTTAATGTCTGAGAAAGAGGAAATGCTGTTACTGGATCAATGAAAAATTCTGGAGAGAATTTTTTTAATGAATTTCAGTGGCTTATTATTGAGCTTAACATTAAGGCTCTGAGTTACTGATGGGAAGGTCCGGGGTTCAAGTCCCAGTCCTGGCATGCTGACACTTGGGCTCTTAACCTTGGGAATACATTTGGACAATAAACTGGACTGGTCAGTCAACACTGAGGCACTGTACAAGAAAGGGCAGAGCAGGCTGTACTTCCTGAGGAGGCTGCGGTCCTTCAATGTCTGCAGCAAGCTCCTCCCCTTGTCTGCAGCAAGCTCCTCCCCTTTTACAAGTCTGTTGTTGCCAGCGTCCTCCTATGCTGTGGTATGCTGGGGAGGAAGCACTAAGAAGAAGGATGCTGGACGACTGGACAGACTGGTAAGGAAAGCTGGCTCTGTTGTGGGAGTGGAACTGGAGTGTAGCACTTCAGTGTCAGAGAAAAGGACCCTGAGCAAATTAATGAATATTCTGGACAATGACTGTCATCCACTACATAATACATCCTGAATTTCCCCTTGGGGATCAATAAAGTATCTATCTATCTATCTCTCTATCATCTATCTCTCTATCTCTCTATCTATCTATCTATCTATCTATCTATCTCTCTCTCTATCTATCTATCTATCTATCTATCTATCTATCTATCTATCTATCTATCTATCTATCTATCTATCTATCTATCTATCTATCTATCTCTCTTTGCTCCAGGGGCACCGTATCATGGCTGAACCTGTGGTGTGTGTGTGTGTGTGTCTCAGGGATGTATTAAAGCGCGGTGGCTCTGCTGTGGACGCCGCCATCGCAGCACTGCTGTGTGTTGGACTGTTTAACGCTCACAGCATGGGCCTCGGAGGAGGACATTACTTCATCATCTATAACGGCACTACAGGTGATACTCATCTATCTGTCCATTTGTTTATCCATCCATCTGACCATCTGAGTTTAATTAATCCACAATCTATTCTTCCAGCCTCACTGAGATTAAAATCATTTCAGGACAGATGTGTGCAGATTCCGACTTCACATGAAAAATCCACATCAGCTACAAATTATTTTTAGACATCAATATTAATTCACTGAGTTTTTTTGTTTTTCTCTCGTAGGGAAGGTGGAGACGATCAACGCGAAGGAAACGGCTCCACAAAAGGCCACAACTGACATGTTCCCCACCGAAGAACTCTCAAAAACAGGTACTGAACATCCTGAACTCTGATAGTGTGTTACCAAACAGTGTTTACAACATTTATTGTATAATTTTATTTATTTAATTAGAATTGGTCTTCTTTGTTTCACAATCAGACAAATGAAACCAATAAAAATATGATTTTAGTAATTAAGTACTTTTACACATTGACACATTGAAAAGAGTAAATAAACGTGAGCATTATAGGTCAGCATGGGTTTTTAGACATGATGCCCCGTTGTGTTTTGATGAATAAACAGGAGGCCTGTCCATCGCGGTCCCCGGTGAACTCCGTGGCTATGAACTGGCACACCGGCGTCATGGCCGTCTGCCGTGGAAGGAGCTGTTTAAGCCGAGCATCCAGCTGGCACGTGACGGCATCCGAGTCAGCGAAGTTCTCGCCAAAGCCATGGAGATGAAACAGAGGGACATTCAGGCTGATCCAGCACTGTGGTGAGGAACAATATCACCATCATGGACACGTCAAAACATCACACCCTGCACTGTCTTTGGAGGTTTATTATTGATTAAAATGGAAAAACACCAAGAATAAAGTGTTGGTGGGAAAAGGAAGCTACGACCATATAAGGAAACGTGACAGAATCAGGGCAGGATGTGGACTTTACGATTGACTGATTGATGATTACTTTATTATCAGAAGGAAAATGATGCATTTCAATTGTGTTTTTTTACTTTATTCTGTTACAGTGAAGTATTTTGTGATTCCAACAAAACAATCCTGAGGGAAAACGACACGATCAGATTTCTACGTCTAGCAGACACCTACGAGAGGATCGCTGAGGAAGGAGCTGATGTTTTTTATAAAGGCTCCATGGCTGAAACGATAGTGAATGACATCCGGGCTGCAGGTCCATCAGTGTTTAACTGTTAAAGTCTACAACATGCTACCAGCTTTCTTATTAGCAGCGTAATGCTAAAATACCTGCAATCACTGAGATACATGCTAATACTCACTACAGTACTGATGCTAATACTCACTACAGTACTGATGCTAATACTCACTACAGTACTGATGCTAATACTCACTACAGTACTGATGCTAATACTCACTACAGTACTGATGCTAATCCATACTTACACATGCACTAAGAAGCTAATACTCACTGCTAGTCACCTCATGTTGTATGCTAATCTGTTCATGGTGTTTTGGGATGATCCAGGTGGCGTTATAACACTTGAAGACCTGTCAGGGTATACACCAGAGTTGAATGAAAGCCCATTGAAGATAAATGTAGGAGAATACACCATGTATTTTCCAAATGCTCCATCTGGCGGTCCTGTGCTAGCGCTTATGCTAAACATTTTGAACGGTGAGTGTGTGTATGTCATGTGTGTTCCTTTGTGTGAGATAAATGGACATTAGAAGGGTCTAATACATCTGCATTAGCCACTTAGATTTTCTCAACAGTTATGCTAACTCACTGTTACCCACTCAGACCTAATTAATTAGCATTATTAGCTGGAGGAGTTGAGACCTGAGACGCGCGCTTCAGACTGTCTTAGGACACACGAAGATGGAGGCTGATTCTGGATTAAAATCACAAACTTGAGCATGTGACATCAACACTAGCCTCATCATACTGCTTAGCATAAAATGATCATTTCTGGCTACATTTATTTGTGGATCGTAATATATTTATTTGTAGTTATGAAACAATTCTAGCCCCATAGTACTGTGCTAACTCTAATGTTAACTTAGAAGCTTAAGCAGTAGCGATGTAGTATTAATTAGCCAAACTAGCTAGCATGAGGTAAATTCTTCTTTGGTACCATGAAATCCAGTGGCCAAATTTGTCAGCAATCTGAAAAGAGTTTTTTTTTATGCTAGATAAATAGCTAACCTGAACACAAGTGAGACCTAGCGCTACGTTTCAATGTGAAGATTCCACATGAACGGCCCCCACATGTGATGTTATGATGAAAGATTGACATTTCCTAGTATCGGAGAGGTTCGTTAGCACTCCCTGTATCGCTAAATGAAGCTTATAGCTAGTGGTCTAGAAGTCTTACACGTCCTCTGTGCAGGTTATAATTTCTCAGCCAGCAGTGTGTCGACTACAGAGAAGAAGACGCTCACTTATCACCGCATCATCGAGGCTTTCCGCTTCGCCTTCGCTATGAGGAGCAGGCTGGGAGATCCTCGCTACCTCAACATCACTGACGTGAGACAGTGTTTAGATGTTGTTCATCAGTTACACTGTTTTCACACTAGCAAGTCTCTCTTGTTGGCTATAGTTTGTCCCCTTTGGACGTGCAGTGGGTGTGTGTGTGTGTATATACATATACACATACATAATGTCTCTATACACCTTTCATGAGAAGGTGAACATGACAGGATAAACTATATTTGTGAGTGGAGAACTAAAGAAACATTGGACCATATGATTATCGGGAGGAAACATTCGATCCAATCCTTTGGGTTTGTTGCTTTATCAAGTTCATCATTCCCTCTGTCCCTCTTCAGCTCATCCACAACATGACCTCAGACTACTTTGCTGATGACATCCGCAGTAAGATCACAGATAACACCACGCACCCAGAGAGTTACTATGGGCTGGAATACTTTAACCCTGAGGATCATGGGACAACTCACCTGTCCATCATCGCTGAGGATGGGAGCGCCGTGGGTGTAACCAGCAGCATCAACCTGAAGTAAGACTAAATTTTAAAAAATTAACACACTTTACTGCTCTGAGCCAATCAGAACACATCGTGCAAACACATGCGAGTGTATAAACCGTCCTGATGGTGTTTATGTGCAGTTTTGGTTCTAAAGTGATGTCACGTTCCACTGGAATCATCTTTAATGATATGGTGGATGACTTCAGTTCTCCAAACTTCAGAAATGCATACGAAGTTCCTCCTTCTCCTAATAACTTCATCCAGCCAGGTAACAGATTTGATCTAATCATTCAGGTTCGTTTCAGAGACACAGAAGGTTTTATATTGGAAGATAAACTGTGATAATGTATCGTACAATATATTATAGTACATGTATCACACATAGTACCAGGTAACAGACACAATACATGTATCACACGTAACGTTATTAATCTTCAGTGTAATCTGTAGTTGGTGTCGCTGATGTAGCTCTGTACGTTTACATTACAGTACCGTATGCTCATTTGGCTACATGTTCTTACATGGAGTTCTTGAAGCAGGAAATGAAGCAGGAACACTAACATGTCCACTGTGTGTGCAGGTAAAAGGCCGCTCTCGTCCATGAGCCCAACCATCATCTTTGACAAACACAACAAAGTTAAAATGGTCGTGGGAGCTTCAGGTGGGACGAAGATCACCACGGCAACGGCTCTGGTAACACACACAACTTTAACCTCAACGTTAAAAATATTTCCATCTGTACATCTAGATGTTTATCTATCCAACATTTCATTCATTCATCAATCTGTTGAGCAATCAATCTATCCATTTATAAATCCATCAATCCATTCATCTATCTATCTGTTCATCCATGCATTTGTTTATCCATCTAGCCATCATCCATCCATGCATGCATTTATCTGTCTATATCTATCCAGTAGTCCATCAATTTGTGACTATCTATCCATTCATTTATTTATCCAACTATCCATGTCTATCCATCCATCCATCCCTCCCTCTGTCTATCCACCCATATGATAACTGTTCTCATATAATCATCCACCTACTGATTGATCTGTACTTATTTCATCCCTGCATCCACCTTCTGGAAAAACAGTGTGAGTTCCTCCATCAGTCTGATAACAGAGGGTCAGTGAGTGTGTTACTGAGATTATAAAAGGTTTATAAAACTCTGTTACTGATTAACACAGTAATAAGTGTGGTTATAACGGTTTATGAACTCAGGCCACACAGTGAATCGTTTCCTCTCGGTCACAGGTGATCCTGAACACTCTGTTCTTTAACTACAATCTGACGAGAGCTGTAAAGGAACCCAGATTCCACAACCAGCTCAACAACACCGACACCATGCTGGAAAAGGACTTCAACAAGGTGCGGCTGGAATATTACAACGGGCATCAGGACACATGTTGAAGTGAAACAAATCGAGTTTTGATTAATAAATTCATCACACGATACTGACAAAGCGCGTGATACGTGACAGCACATTTAAAGTGACAGATACAACACAAAGATTCAGCCGAGTCATTTGAAAGAGTCGTTCAATTAAAAGAACAACTCATTTATGAGTCAACTGCTCGTCATTTATCTCTTTCACAGAGATACCCGAGTCACTGAGCAACGTTATAACAACACGTGACTCTTTTCTTCTCTTGGGCACTAACAATAATAATAATTGACTCTATATTTGAATTACAGAGTGTTGTAGATGGACTACAGCAGAAGAATCATGTGATAAAGTGGTTGGAGGGTACTCCTTCAGTGGTTCAGGCCGTGATGAGAAAGGATGATCAGATCTGTGCTGAATCGGACCCACGGAAAGGAGGATATCCCGCCGGCTACTGAAACACACTTTAATAATAATCAACTTTTACCTGTACAGATATTTACACACCCCGTCTCCCTCCGTATACTGTTTATATTTCATATATTTGAACTATTTGATGGAAGACATGGGTTAAAACTTGACCTTAAATTAAAGAAGGAACCCTTTTGGAGGTAAAGATGGATGGTGTGGCTTCTTTTCTTTATTGTTTCAGTTCATATACAGCCAGATTGTGCTCCTTACATTCCTTCTGAGTGTCACGAATCGAGGTAAAGGGCCAAGGAAGCAGAAGCATGCAGCAGATGTAAGCGTAGAGTTAAAGGATGTTCAAGGTGCGTAAACAAGAAACAGGCAGTGGTCAGGCGATCGGACGAACAGAGCATAGAGGGCAAGGCAAAAGCGTGGTCAAAGACGTAATCAAGGGTCAAGGTAACTAGGTAAACAAATGACAAGAGTAAAGGCTTGGAAACGCAGAGAACGAGTCAACTGAACGTATACTTCGCATGGACTCTAGGTGAATGACATCCCTAAGTACTAGCGGTGTGTGTGTGATTGGTGCCAGGTGTGTCTGATCAGAACTCCGGGGATGGTAAGCGCATGCGTGCATGAGAAGCAAGTGTTGCATCTTGGGAGTTGGAGTACTGATCTGGCTGAGCTGTGACAGAACCCCCCCTCAAAGGGCTCACTCCGGGAGCAGAGTTCTTCCTAGGTCTTCCCCGGGTGCGAGGGGCCGGTAGATCAGGATGCGAGGTGTGGAAGTCTCTGATGAGTTGCGGGTCCAGAATATTCCGCTTCGGAATCCAGCATTGTTCCTCTGGTCTGTAGCCCTCCCACTCGACTAAATATTCCAGTTTACCCCATCTGTGCCTAGAGTTGATTATGTTCTTTAGTAGGTAAGCTGGTTGTCCCTCAATTTAAGTCTTTCGTGGATAACCATACCCTATCGCCGGGTTGGTAACTTGACTGTTCGCTACGACGGTGGTCACCTTTGTGTTTGTATGTGTCTGTGGTTTGTTTCAGACGCTGGTGTGTGTCTGCCCATACTCGTTCACTCCGCTCAGACCACTGATCAACTGTGGGTGAATCAGTGGCAGTTGCATTCCATGGAAATAAAGGGGGTTGGTACCCCAGTACGCATTGAAATGGGGTGAGATTAGTTGCTGAATGTCGTAATGAGTTTTGGGCATACTCGGCACATGGTAGAAACTTCCAATCATCAGGTTTAGCAGCACAAAAAGTTCGGAGGAATCGGCCCAATTCCTGATTAACTCGTTCTACTTGGCCGTTGGCCTGTGGGTGATAACCTGAGGTTAGGTTTACTGTGACTCGCATCTTTCCAATGAAGCTAGACCAAACTTTGGATGTGAAATGGGGACCCCTATCACAGACAATCTCTTCAGGGATGCCGAAATATCTAAAGACATGGTGGAACAGTAGTTCGGCAGTCCTAAATGCGGTGGGTAAGGCGGGCAGAGGGATGAAACACACAGATTTAGAGAACCGGTCCACTGTGACAAGGATGGTGGTGTTTTCCTGGGACTCGAGTAAATCTGTTACAAAGTCCACTGCAATGTGAGACCATGGGCATTCCGGAATGGGTAGGGGCTTGAGTTTACCAGTAGGAAGTGTTCGTGGGACTTTACTCCGTGCGCATGAAGAACAGGATGCCACCATTCTGTGTATGTCCCTCTCCACGTTAGGCCACCAGTACTTCTCCCGTAGTAGGAGGTACGTACGTTGTGCTCCAGGGCGACCTGTACTGACAGCTGTGTGTGCCCAGACAGTGATTTCCTGACAATGCTTCTCGGGTACAAATAGTCGGCCTGTGGGACATGCCCTTGGGATTTGTGATGAGGGGATGCTTTCTAATTCTTGGTTAAGCTCACATTCGAGGGTGCTGACGACACATTTTTGATTAATAATATATTCTTCATGGTACTTGACTGCTTCTGGGTGATCCAGACGTCATAGGGCATCGGCTTTTGTGTTTTTGGATCCAGGTCTGTATGAAAATGTGAATTGGAATCTTGTAAAGAACAGTGACCATCGGGCTTGTCGAGGTGTTAGCCTCTGTGCGCAAGTATTCCAAGTTCTTGTGATCTGTATAGATGACAAAGGGATGTGTAGCTCCTTCTAACCAGTGACGCCATTCTTCAAGAGCTAATTTTACTGCCAGGAGTTCTCTGTTGCCCACATCATAAAAACGTCATTAATGAGACATTGGAAAACCGAAGGCGTGTTGGAAAGCCCATACGGCATGACCAGATATTCGTTGTGACCTGACGTTGTGCTAAACCCCGTTTTCCACTCGTCCCCCTCAATGATCCGGAGAAGGTTATAGGCACTGCGTAGATCCAACTTCGTGAAAATGGTGGCTGAGCGTAATTGTTCCAAAGCAACCGGGACTAAGGGTAAAGGGTAGCGGTACTTAACGCAGCACTGGTTTAGGCCCCGATAGTCGATGCAGGGTCTTAGACCTCCTCCCTTCTTCTCCACGAAGAAAAACCCCGCCGATGCTGGTGATGTGGATGGACGTATGTAACCCTGGTGCAACGCCTCCTGAATGTACTCCTCCATGGCTCTTTGCTCGGTTAGAGTCAGAGGATAAACTCTCCCTCGTGGTGGTGTAGTGCCCGGTAATAAGTCGATAGCGCAGTCGTAGGGTCTGTGAGGAGGGAGTCCACTATCGTTTATTTTGCTGAAGGCTTCACTGAGGTCTTGGTATTCGGTGGGGATTTGGAGGATTTTATTCTTTTCAGGGCTTTCTATGGAAGTAGCTGCTAACATGACAACAGGAGTTTGCAGACAATGTTGAATGCAATGGGGTGACCAACAAACTATTTCTCTTTGAGTCCAGGAGATTTGTGGATTTTGAAGATCCAACCAGGGCAGACCGAGAACCACCGGGTGACGGGCGGATACCGTGACGTGAAAGATGATCTGTTCCTGATGGAGAGCGCTGGTATGGAGATCGACGGGTTCAGTGCAGTGTGAAATGAATCCGTTACCTATGGGGGCTCCATCAATGGCTTGGATTGACGTAATCAAGGGTCAAGGTAACTAGGTAAACAAACGACAAGAGTAAAGGCTTGGAAACGCAGAGAACGAGTCAACTGAACGTATACTTCGCATGGACTCTAGGTGAATGACATCCCTAAGTACTAGCAGTGAGAGTGTGTGTGTGATTGATGCCAGGTGTGTCTGATCAGAACTCCGGGGATGGTGAACGCATACGTGCATGAGAAGCAAGTGTTGCATCTTGGGACTTGGAGTACTGATCTGGCTGAACTGTGACACTGAGTGCTGTGTTTTTCATTTGATCTCACTTCATTTCTTCTACTGTGTGTTGGGAAATAGTGTAGAAGAGAAATACAACACATGGAGACTGAATACATTTTTTTACATTTGAAAAAAGAGACAGAAGTCAGCGTGAAAATGAACAGACTGATGAAGTGTCGGTTTTTGCTTCTAATCAAATTGAAGTCATGTGAAACGTGATATGAAATGAAACATGTCGTGGCTGATGGAGGACATTTGGAGTAAGTAGGGACTTTCTGTACGGTTTATTTATTTATAAATAAATAAAAAAATTTAAAATACGAACAGTAAGTTAAAAACAAACATGATTACATTCTGAAGTCAGGCTTTTCCCCAAGATGCTACTCTTTATTTCTACTTAATGTTCTTATTATAAACTCAGCCATGTTAAAGCTCTGAACTGAACTGTAGAACACTGGCTCTGTTCTAACCATAACTCCTGATGTTTAAGATGTCAGAGGGACTATTACCCATAATGCACTGCATGTAATTGTACATCAGGTTTAATGCAAATCCACGTGTACTCGTTAGAATGAATTCGCGTAAGAAGACTTCTATCCAGTGTGAGAGTTTGGAACACAGCCCTTCGGTGCTTTATTTCTCTACAATGATACACAATCTTTAACATCTTCCAGTCTGACGGTTTTGTAAACACTTCATGTGCAGTAACACACACACTGTGGATTTCAAATAAAACAGGAAACAATCATGTGTGTTATTAAGGGAAGTTCTGAAAGGGTTAGGTGAGGGAACATCTGGTTCAGAGAACGTCAGATTGAAGATTATAGGGTGAGGGGACGTCAGGGTGAGGGAAAGTTGTGGTGAGGAGATGTCATGGTGAGGGAGCGTCAGGGTGAGGGGACGTCATGGTGAAAGGATGTATGGATGAGGGGACGTCATGGTGAGGGGACGTCATGGTGAGGGGACATCAGGGTGAAGGGACGTATGGATGAGGGGACGTCTGGTGAGGGGACATCAGGATAAGAATTCTCAAACTAAAGACCTTCACAATAACTTCTGTAAAATAAATGTAAATAAAACATAAGACA